>CM070094.1:14041504-14124004 GCA_036178185.1 Liparis tanakae
AGTCCGAACTAGACTAACCTCTCATAGTCTGAACTAGACTAACATTTCATAGTCTGAACTAGACTAACATCTCATAGTCTGAACTAGACTAACCTATCATAGTCTGGACTGGAATAACATATCATAGTTTGGACTGGACTAACATATCATAGTCTGAACTAGACTAACCTCTCATAGTCTGGACTGGGACTAACATATCGTAGTCTGAACTAGACTAACATCTCATAGTCTGAACTAGACTAACCTCTCATAGTCTGGACTGGGACTAACATATCGTAGTCTGAACTAGACTAACATCTCATAGTCTGAACTGGACTAACATCTCATAGTCTGGACTAGACTAACATATCATAGTCTGAACTAGACTAACATATCATAGTCTGAACTAGACTAACATATTATAGTCTGGACTAGACTAACATCTCATAGTCTGAACTAGACTAACATCTCATAGTCAGAACTAGACTAACATCTCATAACCTGAACTAGACTAACATATAGTCTGGACTAGAATAACATATCATAGTCTGGTGTAGACTAACATCTCATAGTCTGAACTAGACTAACATATCATAGTCTGGTGTAGACTAACATCTCATAGTCTGAACTAGACTAACATCTCATAGTCTTAATTAGACTAACATATCATAGTCTGAACTAGACTAACATATAGTCTGAACTAGACTAACCTCTCATAGTCTGAACTAGACTAACCTATCATAGTCTTGACTGGAATAACATGTCATAGTCTGAACTAGACTAACATCTCATAACCTGAACTAGACTAACCTCTCATAGTCTGGACTGGGACTAACATATTGTAGTCTGAACTAGACTAACATCTCATAGTCTGAACTAGACTAACCTCTCATAGTCTGGACTGGGACTAACATATCGTAGTCTGAACTAGACTAACATCTCATAGTCTGAACTGGACTAACATCTCATAGTCTTAATTAGACTAACATATCATAGTCTGAACTAGACTAACATATAGTCTGAACTAGACTAACTTCTCATAGTCTGGACTAGACTAACATATCATAGTCTGAACTCGACTAACATATCATAGTCTGAACTAGACTAACCTCTCATAGTCTGAACTAGACTAACATATCATAGTCTGAACTAGACTAACATCTCATAGTCTGAACTAGGCTAACATCTCATAACCTGAACTAGACTAACATATAGTCTGGACTAGAATAACATATCATAGTCTGGTGTAGACTAACATCTCATAGTCTGAACTAGACTAACATATCATAGTCTGGTGTAGACTAACATCTCATAGTGTGAACTAGACTAACATCTCATAGTCTGAACTAGACTAACATATCGTAGTCTGAACTAGACTAACATCTCATAGTCTGAACTAGACTAACCTCTCATAGTCTGGACTGGGACTAACATATCGTAGTCTGAACTAGACTAACATCTCATAGTCTTAATTAGACTAACATATCATAGTCTGAACTAGACTAACATATCATAGTCTGAACTAGACTAACCTCTGGACTATGAGGGTCAGATATGATTCCAGTAACCTGAACACAGAGACTATTTATAACCAAACAACAGTGCTAGTGCTGATGGTCAACTGGGACGAAAGGTCATAAGGTCACAGAAGCGACGTCTGAAATCTGATCTTAAAATTAAGCTTCTGCTTGTTTCTCTCTCTCTCTCTCTCTCTCTCTCTCTCTCTCTCTCTCGCTCTCTCTAGGATCGACCAGCAGTGGCAGTATCGTATCTACTGTAAAACTCTGAAGACCAAAGAACTCAACCTGCTGCATCGTTACCTGGAGAGATCGACACCGACTGGCATGGAGGTAAATACTACAGGTAAATACTACAGGTAAATACTACATGTACATAGTACAGGTAACTACTACCGATAAATACTACAGGTAAAAACTACAGGTAAATACTACATGTAAATATTACAGGTAAATACTACAGGTAAACCCTACAGATAATTTATAAATACTACAGGTAAATACTTCAGGTAAATACTACAAGTAAATACTACAGCTAAATACTACAGGCAAATACTTCAGGTAAATATTTGAGGTAAATAATACAGATACATACTACAGGTAAATACTACAGGTAAATACTTCAGGTAAATACTACAGGTCAATACTACAGGTACATACTACAGGTCAATACTACGGGTGAATACAAATACTACAGGTAAATACTACTGGTAAATACTACAGGTAAATACTACTAGTAAATATTACAGGTAAATACTACCGGTAAATATTACCATTCATTTGGTATTTTGCTAATTGTGTTGTTGTGTATCTCTTCCTGTTTTTATTTATTGGTTACTGTTGTTGTTGTTAATGTTGTTGATGTTGTTGTTTATCTGTCAGAAGCACATGAGCTGGAGCAAGAGGACCCAGAGAAGAGCAGACTGGTCTTCACGCTGGTTGGAGAGCAGTGGGCGGTGAGCAGCTGATGATGAGTGGATGATGTTCTAGGACTTCCCTATTGAGATGCTGATGAGTAGATGATGTTCTAGGACTTCCCCATTGAGATGCTGATGAGTAGATGATGTTCTAGGACTTCCCCATTGAGATGCTGATGAGTAGATGATGTTCTAGGTCTTCCCCTTGGAGCTGCAGTGGATGACGTACCTGAGAGAGTGGCACGTCAGCGGGACGAGGATCAACCGGCTGCCAGCGTTCTTGTCTCTGTTCACCCAGCTCACCGTCCTGGAGATCCCCAAGAACACCATCGCAGAGCTGCCTTCGGAGATCGGTGAGGAGGAACCACCCCCACGTGTGGGTTGTTGTTCCTAACGCAACGTGTGTGTTGTCGTTGTTCCTCCTAACACAACGTCTGCTGCCTTCAGGTAAACTGATGGCTTTGAGGGAATTGAACGTCAGCTACAACCGTTTGTCCAAAGTTCCTCCAGAACTCGGAGACTGTGAGAACCTGAAGAGACTCGAACTCACGGGGAACCACAACCTGTCGGATCTGCCGTTCGAGGTAAAGCGGAGAGGACGCAGCGTTAGTTTCCGTAAATAATTGATGATGTCACTGTCTTGCTGATGATGTCATCGGCAGCTGAGCGGCCTGAAACAGCTGGTTCACCTGGACGTGGCAGAGAACCGCTTTGTGTCGATCCCCATCTGCGCCCTGAGGATGAGCGGCCTGCAGCTGCTGGACCTGAGCGACAACCTTCTGACCGACCTGCCGCAGGACATGGACAGGTGACAGATGATGTCATCGCTCACCTGTAATCTGATTACTCCAAATCTCTTTGTTTTAAATGTCAGGAATCAATGGAAAAAAAGTATCAAACACGCATTACTACTTTGCAGTTAGATATTTAACATGTTTTGCAAAACTGACTTAATGAGGACATCTTGTTCAGCTTCTAAACCTTCCTGGTGTACTAGTCTCGACAGAACCTTCCTGGTGTAGTCTCTACAGAACCTTCCTGGTGTACTAGTCTCTACAGAACCTTCCTGGTGTAGTCTCTACAGAACCTTCCTGGTGTACTAGTCTCTACAGAACCTTCCTGGTGTAGTCTCTACAGAACCTTCCTGCATCGTATAGTCTCTACAGAACCTTCCTGGTGTACTAGTATCTTCAGAACCTTCCTGGTGTAGTCTCTACAGAATCTTCCTGATGTAGTCTCTACATAACCTTCCTGGTGTAGTCTCTACAGAACCTTCCTGGTGTACTAGTCTCTTCAGAACCTTCCTGGTGTAGTCTCTACAGAACCTTCCTGGTGTAGTCTCTTCAGAACCTTCCTGGTTTAGTCTCTACAGAACCTTCCTGGTGTACTAGTCTCTACAGAACCTTCCTGGTGTAGTCTCTACAGAACCTTCCTGGTGTACTAGTCTCTACAGAACCTTCCTGGTGTAGTCTCTACAGAACCTTCCTGGTGTACTAAGCTGAATCTTTTTTAGGACGCGGATTGACTGCATTGTATGTCACTCATTTATATATTTGATCAGTAATTGACTAAACTGCTTCTTAGGCCCACTTCTTTTGGGCCAAATCAATTTGGATATGTAATAAGGAAACAGCTTTAGGCTAAGCTGTGTGTGTCTGTGTGTCTGTGTGTCTGTGTGTGTGCGTGTGTGTGTGTCTGTGTGTCTGTGTGTCTGTGTGTCTGTGTGTGCCTGTGTGTGTGTGTCTAAGTGTGTGTGTGTGTGTGTGTGTGTGTGTGTGTGTGTGGGTGTCTGTGTTGTCTCTGTTTGTATATGTGTGTGTGTGTGTGTGTGTGTGTGTTTGTGTGTGTGTGCAGGCTGCAGGAGCTGGTCTCTCTGCTCCTCCAGAAGAACGACGTCTCTTATCTTCCTCACTGTCTCACCAACATCACGACACTCAAGATGATCGTCGTCAACGGAGACACCCTCACCTGCTGCCCCACGGCCCTGTGCAGGAACCCCCACATCAAGTACACACTACACACACAGCAAGGACACAATACACACACAGCAAGATTACACAATACACACACATCAAGTACACACAGCAGGTACACATTAGACACACAGCAAGTACACACACAACAAGTACACACTACACACAAAGCAAGTACACACTATACACAGCAAGTACACACTACACACACAACAAGCACACACTACACACAGCAATAACACTACACACACATCAAGTACACACTATAAGTACACACAACATAAACATCAAGTACACACAACAATTACACACACATGAGGTAGAAACACATCACGACACACAAGTAGACACACATCAAGTACACATACACGTCAAGTACACACATAGAGTACACACAACACATGTATATATAACACACACAAGTGCACACCAACAGACTCCATCGACATGAACCTTCACACGGCATCAGACCTCCGTCAGGTTTTCTTCTGCTCCTCCGTCAGGTTCATCCGACTGCGCGACCGCGCCAGTGCAGAGAAGAAGAAGAAGGAGAACAAGAGGAAGAGGTGGAGAGGGCCAAGGGAGGAAGAGGAGGAGGTGAAGGACAGCAGAGAGAAGGAGTTCATCGAGGCGTACGTCAGCTCGCTGAAGGACAGAGGTGACATCATCACAACCTTTATATTAATATTTAGATTAAACTCTATTCAGACGAAGATCATATCATTATTTACTTAATAGAACTATCTTTACAATATATTAAAAGTGGCAATTACTGAATTATTAAAATATGTTTCTAGTACACAATATATTTAGAAATGATTTTATAGCTTTAAATACATTGGTATGTCATTTTTCCCACACCAGACACGGTCCCTGAATCCACCACCAAGGTTTCCATCTCCTGCCTCCTGTGAGGAAGAGGAGGATGAAGGACGACTGAAACAGAAGAAGAAGAAGAAGAAGAAGAAGAAGAAGAAGAAGAAGAAGAAGAAGAAGAAGAAGAAGAAGAAGAAGAAGAAACACTTATTATTTTATAATATAAGTTTCTTCACTGAGATTATTTTTATATAGTAATTTTGAGTTTTTTAAAAATATTATCTTTTTGTAAAACAAATTATGTTTCATTCCGAAAAACAGATTTCCGACCTTTAAACAGATTGACGTAAAAACTCTGAAAGTTCACAGCTTTGTTATAACAGAGTTCACTATATAACGATTACATATTGGTCCTTAAACGCCTCACGCATCAACTGGATGTAATGGTTGAAGTTATAAAAGCAAAAAAACACAGAGAAATGAGATTGAACCTCAAAAAAACATATGATAAATTAATACACATTAAAGTTTATTATTGATCAAGTTTTTATTAATTTCTGCAATAACATTTAAATTCAGTGATTTTATTAAGAAAATGTCGTGTTTGTTGTTGAATGCGAAGTGGCGCTTTGATTGAAAGTTGTGGTTATTTATTTTTATAAAGTTATAATGAAGTAAATTGTGAAGATTGTTTCTCTAATTTTCAAAAAGATACGTGAAGGCAACTTTTCAAATATTAGCTAAATTTATATCCCAATTATTACTTAATTTGTATTTCAGTATAATGTTATGTATTTATTGTTTTACTTAAACAAACTGATAATTAATAATAAAAAATCCCCAAATAAACAAAATAAAAACAAAGGTTTCAAATGTAATACATTTCTCTTTATTATCATCATTATCATTTTTATTATCATAGATATTAAAATTATATTCTTAATACGATAAAATAAAACAAAAACAAACCATTCTTTGATTCTATAAAACAGATATGAAGAAAATCAGAGGCACGAAATCAGAGAAATACATAGCAGCTACAAGGAGGAAGAGGGGGAGAGGGAGGAATGTTCGACTGCACAGGTTTCTGATCCAATCTTCATCATCGTCATCATTACCATGTTCTCTTCAGGGCGTTGAGCTGCTCCAACTTTCTGAATCTAGCCGACGTGAAGTTCAGATTTGAACTAGAACTTTGTGAAGAAGATGATGATGAAGATCAAACACGCTGATGAAAAGCAAAATAAACCAAGAAAACCAAAATATATTCAAAGAAAATATGAATCTGAAAATGACTGAATACTTTACAGATTGTCAGAATTTATTTAACGAATAATAATAAAAAGGAAAATATATCTAATTAATTAATGTTATTATGTATAAATGTTGACATATTTTTGGTTTTAACAAAAAGCCTCAAAGTTCAATATTTACACTTTTCAAAAAATAGTTTATAGATTATGTTTAAATAAAACAAATCTATAACTTACATCTGTGAATATCTTTAATGTCTGATGTCTTGTTCCTCTTGAGCTTTTACTAAAACAAGTTATATAATAATTATATGATAATCAATAATTATATTATTATTAAAAGATCGACCTCTGATCTTATCGATCAGCTGAATTCTTCTTCAGTGGTTTTCTAAAATGGTTGAAATGTCAAGCGTCGTCTGGAGCGGCGCTGACATTTCCATCGAGACTTAAAAGCAGCAGCAACACAAAGAACAAACAGGACTGTCGTTAATAACACTGGTGCATTCTGGGATACGGAGTCACCACTCCTGACTTGAAAAATATACTGCAGGTCTGTCTGTGACATCATCGTTAAAGATGTGACATAAAAGTTAAAGATGTGACATCATCGTTAAAGATGTGACAACATTGTTAACATTGTTAAAATAAATGTTTGGTGTGAGAAGCTAAGGGTGACATTAAAAATAATAATAAAAATGTGATTGTGCTTCATGAAGCTACATCTTCCTCATCATCTTCATCATCATCATCATCATTATGTTGCTGCATTCAGGGAACGATGGAGAAGAAACGAAAAAAGAGTCAGCTAGACGAAGTGAAAACAAGGCCGACATCGTTCAGTAACACTTCTGTAACGCCTTCCTCCGTCAGAAACTAGGATTTCCCACAGAAGAAATGGACCTAGAATGCAGCATATGTTCCATTGTAACAGACACAGTAACGTTTCTATTAGAGACTCCTTGATGGTGCATTCAAGGACATACTGTCACTCAAAAGACGCAAATACTTTGCTTTTGGGTTCTTGGACGTCAGAGTGTCCTTGAACGCACCACACAAGTCTCAATCTCTGCAGACCGACGGGTCGTCTCGAAGAAAAAAAGAAAACACGCTGCTCCCAGCATGCACTGAGGTCCCTGAACGGAGTCATGAGTAAATACTGAAAATAAAAACATGGCACCGTTTGGTTCTGGACAAACAACCAATCAGAGGGCAGGATTCAGTCCTTTGGATTCCTCGTGAAACACACCATGTCAGGTAAACCAGATATCCTCTCAGCCCGGGAAAAACAAACAACAAAAACAAAAAGATCCGGCACTACAGTCGAGTGATGTGGAGCACGCCGTGGTATCCCACAATGCCAGCAGCTCTGACCCCTGACACCAAGGGGTGGGGGGGTGAGGAGAACCCATCGAGGAGCGCTTGATCCCCTGACTTCAGCACACCTGACGGGTGGAGTTAGGTGCAATTTTTAATTAAGCGCTTCATAAGTTTATATATTTGTATTTTATAATCAAACTTTCTTTAATGAAACGAGAGAACTGTGGAGTCTAGAAATATAATAATAATAATAATAATAATAATAATAATAATAATAATAATAATAATAATAATAATAATAATAATAGTGAATTACAGAATTAAGGGTTAATTATTCTGGTGGTTGGACCTTTAATACTTTAAAAGTAATAAACTTATAAGTGGATTGATCTCCAGGTGAAGCTCGTCAGAGGTCATGTCGCCTGGCGATCCGACGAGGAAATAAAAAAATAAAAGAGCTGAACAGGGTTTATTCTGAAAGAGGAGGCGGGGCTAGTAGGCCGCGCAGACAGCGATGCGATTGGCCGTGGGGTGTTGTTCAAGTCACATGCTGCTGTCCTGCAGGAGCGGTTCGATGTCCTCCGCGTCGCTGGTGGGCGCAGCCAGAGTGCCGGCGCCCTGAGCTTGTGTGGCGGCGGCGGCGCTGCCGGACTTGCAGGTCTTGGCGTCGGCCAATCGGCGGTGATCAGGGATGAAGACAGCGACCAGGAGGGCGAATAGCACGGCACACGCCCCGAAGAGGAAGGGGGGGCCTGGGATCAGCGCCTTCTGCAGAGGAGGGATGGACTTTTATTTTGAAAAACACACGTGTGTGCGTATATGCATGTGTTTGTGTGTTCTATGTACATACACACACTTGTGTGTGTACCTCTGTGTATGCATGCGTGTACTCTGTGTATAAATGTGTGTGTACTCTGTATATACGTGTATACTCTGTATATACGTGTGTACTCTGTATATACATGTGTACTCTGTGTATAAGTACCTCTGTTCTCTGAGTCTTTTCTTCCGGCTGCAGGTCGTTCAGCTCCACGTTGAAGAGGAAGAAGATGAATCCGTAGAGAGCCGGACCCAAACCGTTACAGAGACCTCTGATACCTGTGATCATCCCCTGGGCCACACCTGAAGACACACACAGAGACACACACACAATTTTTTTTTAAACACGACGCAAAAAACACAAAAGTGGACAGACAGAGAGACAGGCAGGCAGGCAGGCAGACAGATAGAGAGACAGACAGACAGGCAGACAGAGAGACAGACCTTGCTGGTCAGCTGATGCGCTGTGTGACACCAGAGCAGAGACGGCTGGGAAGGTGATGGAGGACATGGCTGCTACTGTCCCAGCTGCCCACATCATCCTGAGAGACAACCAGCTCTTAGTCACTTCCTGTCACCAGAGAAACAATCAAAACCACCGACACACCCTGAACTCACCACGGCTCGGAGCCAAAGCCGTACCAGGCCAGCTGGAAGAGCTGGAAGCCCAGACCCAGGAGAACCGTGTTCTTGTTCCCAATGGTTCTCATGAGAACACCGAGGAACAGAGTCTGAGAAAGACATATACACACACACACACACACGTTGTGAATGGAGTCTGGTGTGTGATGAAACTTGGACAACAGCTTCAGTTGCCGGTTGTTTCCGTACCTGAGCGATGATGGAGAGGACGCCCACCATGGCGATGAAGGCAGCGATGGCTGCCGGAGAAAAGTTAATCACCTGAAACACAGAACCCACGTGAGTGTGTGAGTGTGTGTGTGAGTATGTGAGTGAGTGTGTGTGTGAGTGAGAATGCGTGTGTGTGTGTGTGTATGTATATGTATGTGCTTGAGAGTGTGTGTGAGTGTGTGTATTTGTATGAGTGTGTGAGGAAGTATGTGTGTGTGTGTGTGTGTGTGTGTGAGTAAGTATGTGTGTGTGTGTGTGTGTGGGGGGGGGGGTGTTTGTCACCTGTTTTAGGTAGAGGAAGAAGCTGGAGTACTGCCCCGCCTCCGGCAGGTAGGACAGGAACACGGTGACACAGATGAGCAGCACCGTGGGGTCTTTGCCCACGCGGCGCAGAGACTGAGCCCGAAGCAACACGCCAGTCAATCAATACGTCGATCAATACGTCTATCAATACGTCATTGAGAGGAGGGGTGACTCACAGCGAACGGGTCGGCCTGCTCCCAGGAGATGGGGAAGCCCCAGGACGTGAGCCTCATCTTGTCCGGCAGCGACTCGGGAACCACGAAGAACACGAAGGCGATGTCGGCCACGGCAATCACCGTGGCGACCAGCACCACCAGGCTGTCACCGTACTGCGCCGACAGGTAAGCACCGATAGCTGGGCTCGTCACCAAGCTGGCCGCGAAGGTCGCCGAGACCTGAAGACGTCAGAAAAGGGGTGGGACAGAAATCTGAATGAACGAACTGTTCAAAATTTAATATTCAGATTTAAAGGGTTGTCTGTTGGCTGTGGTTACCAGTCCCTAGAGCAGTGGTTACCAGTCCGTAGAACAGTGGTTACCAGTCCCTAGAGCAGTGGTTACCAGTCCGTAGAGCAGTGGTTACCAGTCCGTAGAGCAGTGGTTACCAGTCCGTAGAGCAGTGGTTACCAGTCCCTAGAGCAGTAGTTACCAGTCCCTAGAGCAGTAGTTACCAGTCCCTAGAGCAGTAGTTACCAGTCCCTAGAGCAGTAGTTACCAGTCCCTAGAGCAGTAGTTACCAGTCCGTAGGCGGTGCTCCTCTCGTGCTCCTCCGTGATGTCGGCCACGTAGGCGAAGATCACTGAGAAGGTCACGGCGAAGATCCCAGAGATGGAGATCATAGCGAAGTACCACCTGCAGACAGGAAGTAGAACAGGGGCCAGATTACCTCACTTCTTTAAAAATGTGCACTTTATCATAACTTTTTATGTAAGATTATTGAATAAAATGCATAAATAAAACACTCTTCTTGGGTTATGATTCCTGTATTTAATTATATGGAGCAACGTTTGTGAACCTCTGATCTTGTTATTAATGTATCATCTTATTAAACATTAGACCTGATGCAGGTCATGTGACTGATAGAAGAGACCACTCAAGTACTACTACACAACTACTAGAGTAATACCACAGTACTCGAGTACTACCACAGTACTACCACAGTACTCGAGTACTACCACAGTACTAGAGTAATACAATAGTAATACCACAGTACTCAAGTACTACAAAAGTACTACCACAGTACTAGAGTACTACCATAGTACTACCACAGTACTAGAGTACTGCCACAGATGCAACCAGACAGGAGCTTTTTGTTTTAAAAATAAGAAGAACCCAAGAAGAACCAAAGAAGGACCATGGGTTAGAAACAGGAAGTGTTAGGAGTCTACGTAGTAAATATGTATCAGGATATTAAACCGTTGCTCCTCCAGAACACGTTTCGCTCTCCTCAGGTTTGTTTGAAGCCAGTTAAGTAGAGCAGATCATATCAGTTTACGGCTTTGTGTCGTTCCTCTTGTTGATTCTTCCAGTTCGTTTAGGTTTTTGTTCTCTGATGTTTCAGAGAACAATGACAATAAACAACAGGTCTCCAGCAGCTCATTGTTCTGACGTTTTAGAGAACAATGAGCTGCTGGAGAAAAGATTTAGGCCAATGTAATTCAATCAGTTTATTATTATTATAAATGGTGCCAACAGTCAGTGTGTTTACAATATACATGGCAGTGAGTAATTCCAATCATTGGCCGGAAGCATGTCACATCCGATACGACAGGTGGCGCTGTTTTCATTACAACTCGTGGTGATACGGCCATTTCCAATTGCGTGTGCATGCGCAAAGACGCAAAGTCCGGTTCTAATCCAATTCACCGTTACATACCGCGATAGTCGGATTATCAACCGGATCGGATAGAGTTATCCAGGGGTGTTAATCGGATCGCAGTGGGACCGCACATAGTCAAACAAAGTCCTTTACATGAAACGGATAATTTGATTTCAGTCCGACTAAGCCAGTTATTCGAATGCATGTAAACACAGTCAGTATTTTATTGGATTATAACAAATGTCAGCTTCCAGTAATAAGAAATAAATATCAGAAATATCTTCGAATTATTGTGTTTTTTTTACTTTTTGGGGGGGAATTAAACATGGTAACCTGCTGTATTTAGTTTGGCTGTAGCTAAGAGTGGCCTTCATGGTAACCACAAGGTCTCCGGTTCCATCCCCGATCTCCCCAAAGTTCCTTGAGCAAGGTACTGAACCCCCAGCTGCTCCTCTATAACTAAGGATGAGGAGGAATCACCCACTGGATAAATAAAAGTTACATTTATATTTCCAGTATATTCTGTAAAATCACCTTAAAACGGTTCTTCTAATAAAATAAGATACCGTAAAACAGTAAATTACGGTTAAAGTGGGCATGCTTCATGACTCATGAAAGCCAGTCAGGAAGCCAGTCTGGTTAATGTGGGCGGAGCCACAGACACTCACCAGGGGCTGATCCTCATGAAGGGAATGGGGGCGCAGGTGAAGAACACTGTCATGAGGAGGAAGGACTTCCTGCCCCAGATGTCCGACAGAGCACCAATTAGAGGAGCCGAAAGGAACGACAGGAAGCCCTGGACAGGAAGACAAAGGAAAGGAAACAAAGGAAACCTTTAAGAGCTGCAACAATGTGTCAATCGCGAAACTACTTTCAGTTTGTTTCTGATTTTATAGAAACAAACAAATAAAATCAGGAAGATTATCTGCAAAATTAATAATCAAGAATTCAGAGTTTGTATTTATAGCGGACATGTTATGTTTTACTATCCATGATAAACAAATCTGATTCTGTGTTTCTACACACTTTGGTTTTTGTGTCATGAATCACCAAATGAGTCAAGTAGAGCTTGAACGCATCACAATGGAACCCAGTGTTTCCCTACCATTATAACAGGGTGGCGGCTCGCCACCCTGAAATCTCTGCCCGTCACCCTGTAATTTTCGTCAGCCGTAATGATCGTACACGGGTGAGCATACTCTCACTAGCACACACACCCCGTCTACAACTCTTATCGGCTCGCGCCGATAGAGGTCCCCCGACAACGCTCGCCGGCACTAATCCCGCCCCCCTGAAGCTGTAAACCTAGGGGAAACACTGGAACCCAATGGTGCCTTGATTCGCATTAGTTCGTCGTTTAGCCCACCGGCGGCTAATGGCAGTACACAGAGTACCTGAAGTACACACAGTACCTGAATTACACACAGTACCTTCAGCAAGTACCTGAAGTACACACTGTACTGTAGAGAAACGAGTACAGCGACTTTTCTCGTCAGGTGAGAAACAACCTATCAGACTGCATCACGTCACCAAACCGGCTTCTTCACCTTTACAGATTTAAGTTTCCTTTTTTCTTTCTTTCATCCTTTCTTTCTATTCTATGCTTCTTTCTCTCCAGAACAAAAGGAGCCACTGAGGTTTATAGAGGAGAGAAGTGACTAAGGTCTGTCCTCTGGTATCGGAGAAGAGAGAAGAGAGATGACAGAGAGAAGAGAAAGGAGAGAAGAGAGAGGAGAGGGGAGAGAGGAGAAAAGAGAGAGAGGAGAATGAGGAGAGGAGAGAGATGACAGAAAGATGAGAGGAGAGAGGAAAGTAGAGAAAGGAGAGAGAGGAAAGAGAGGAGAGCGAGAGGAGAGAGATGACAGAGAGAGGAGAGAGATGACAGAGAGAGGAGAGAGGAGAGAGAGAAGAAAGAGGAGAGGAAAGGAAAGAGAGGAGAGAGGAGGTATTGTTGATTATCTGCTCTGTTCCTCTACTTTATATTTCATGACCATGTTCCTAACCGTCTGACTCTGTGGCGAGATGGTGAAGCTCAGCAACAACTTGTCATGTTTCAGGTCCTTGAATGCATCACAAGCTTCACGTAGTTCTTCTTCTCTCGTCATGTTTTAGGGCCTTGAATGCATCTTGAGCTTCACGTAGTACTGACTCACCTTGACTCCATGCACTAGGCCGTTCATCAGGAAGGTGTGCTGAGGAAACGTCTCATGGAGGACCTGACACACACACAACACACACAACACACAACACACACAACACATTTAGATTTATATTGAAGATTAAACTCCATTAAACTTCTTAGATTCTGTTAAATGTCAATAATAACAACTCACTTATCAGTGACGTCACCTAATAACAAACTACGTAAATACTGAGATGTTAAATAAACTAAATCTAATAATCTATAACTTTTAGAGACATCTGAAAAAGTTATGTTCACTTAATGGAAGAAAAAGAGATGAGCCAAGTGACCAGCTGACTGGAGCTTTTACTTCATGTGTCGTTGTTTTTGTTTACTCACCGTCAGCATGGGCGTGGTCAGCAGCCCCCAGGCGAAGAACTCCAGGAAGATCACCACCACCGCGTGAGTCACTGTGGCTCGGCCGCTCTGTGGCGGGAAGAGAACCAACATTAAGTATTCATCCACTGGATTAGCCCACTTCCTGTCCAGCCAGAGCCTAATCCCTCCAGCCAGTGCCCACTTCCTGTCCAACCGGAGCCTAATCCCACCAACTGGACCCAGCAATGCGTTCCACTAATAACTATATACTGTATAGTAATAACTATACTGTATATAGTAATAACTATATATATTATATAGTAATAACTTCCTCGGTTGCCATTTAGTTTCTTTCAGACATAACCGGCTCTCCATGTTGGTTTAGTTACTGTTGGCCTTTAATGTATTACATTTACACTAGTCTGGGTTTATGTTGCGTTTTAACATCACTGCGACAATAACAATAATACAATGACAATGCACAAAGGTGAAGAGCTCTTTTAGGCTGTTGATGGGACAAAAGGACAGTTAAAGAGTTGATTCATCAATAAAAATCAACCAAGAAGTAGACAAATAGTCAACCGATATATGTGACGATGCATCTTCACAACAACAACAAATAGTCCAGGGGAAAAGTTACACATCTTCTTTTTCCTGTCATTTTTAATGATGCGTCCAAAGACCCAGCCAGCAACCCCGTAAATCTCCCACTCCCACGAGCTCGCGCTCCTCCACTAGTCGAAGTTAGACCACTAGTTAGCCGTCTGACCGAGCAGCGTGACGTCACCTGCATTCTTCTTCGCGTCTAGGGGTTAGTTAGCTTCGCGCTTAGCTCGCGCGCTGAACCTCACCGAGCTGCGGAGCGACATGACGTCTTCTTTGGCCTCGCAGCTCATCGGTTGACATGTTCGTCGCTCGACATCCTCCCGGGGTATCTCCGTCCCTTCCAGAGTGTCCCGCTGCTATAGCGTCTCCGCTTTCATGGACGTTTAAACGGCGGTTACAACAAAATACACCCCGTGACGCTTCGGCGGCTTTTACCCCTCTAAATGTAACGTAACAGTTGGTCGCTGTGTTTTCACTACCGGAACTCCCCGGTGTCGCGCTGTCGTCTCAGGTTGGTCTGATATAAACGCCGCCCCTGATGGGGCCTGCGCCGGTGAGAAAACGCGAACGCCTTTTTTTTCTCTCGACCAGAACGCTGGCTGTTCCCAGATCGGCTCCTATTCAGAATCGGTTGTCTTTTACAGAGTATGTCAATTGTACATCTGACTCTGGGTCAGTTTACACGTTTACGTCGCTTGTATCGAGCAGAGCGCGCCCCCTGCTGAGCCGCCGGCCACACTACAATGCAGTTGTTGTTTTATTTGTGTCATTAAATTGATTTTTTTACAGAATCCAAAATGATGTGAAGGAATTCCACTGTAAGCAAATATATAAAATATCTATATAATTATGTATGTTTTTTATGTACAGACAACAGATATTCTCAGTATTTGGCAGGAAAACGCGGCAGCAAGTCAAGCGCCCAACATTTTTCAGGATCATTATTTGGCAAGATGGAGAAAGGCGGGACTCGACTCTGGAATACTTTTTGGCAAACAATTACCAGTGTCAAGGCAACGGGAGATTATAGATCACACTTCCGGTTATAAATATTGAAAAAAAAGAGCTTTTTAGAAGCGCGGAATAGTGTTTTAGTGGATAAAACTAACACAGTGAAAGAAAATAAAATACAAACTGACGAATGTCAAACAATACAAATATTAGCATAGAAAAAGAACTACAGTAAAAAAAAATTACATTTTAAAATAAGATCATAATTGTTTATAAATATAAGAATATTTAAAATAACTATTTTTTATTATTTGTCATTTCAATTATGCTTTTCTCAAATGAATATTATATTTGGTGAATATGGCAAAATACATTCCTTATTCCATAATCTAAGTGTATCATTAGCTGCATGCAGTAAAAGTGCACAAGTATCATCAGCTTCATGAAGTAAAGCTCACAAGTATCATCAGCTTCATGTAGTAAAAGTACACAAGTATCATGAGCTTTATGTAGTTAAAATACACAAGTATCAGCTTTATGAAGTAAAAGTACACAAGTATTATTAGCTTTATGTAATTAAATTACCTAAATATGTTCAGCTTCATGTAGTTAAAGTACCAGCAGTAACAGTACAGAACATAAGTACTATAAGATGTATGTAGTTATGCAGCAGTAAAAGTACACAAGTATTATCAGCTTTATGTACATTACATTTAGCTGAAGCTTTTATACAATGGGACTTACATTCATAAGTCATATACATTATTGATTCTTGTTCTGAGTTTGTATTCATGTTTAAATGCACTAATTGTCAGCTAAATGACATGTAATGTAATATATATATGTAGAGGAGGCCTACGAAAGAAAGAGCCTTAAGTACGCTGAGCTTGCAGCTGATGCTGAGCAACGTGGCTGGAAAGCCAAAGTGTGCCCAGTGGAAGTCGGCTGCAGAGGCTTTGTGGAAAAGACAACTACCAGGCTGCTTAGGGATCTGGGAATTCGAGGCCAAGCCCAACGCCAAGCCATCAAGGCCCTCTCAAGCGCTGCTGAATGGGCAAGCCGGTGGCTGTGGGTGAAGAGGAGAGACTCCACCTGGGCCCCAAAATAGCATCTGTGGCGCAGAAGGGTTGAAGCAGAGGGGGGCACATCTGGGACGCCAGATGTTGCCGATGAGCCCTCTGGAGGTGTTGTGGGCCTATCATCGAAACACCGGAGATGGAGGGTGCCCACCTGATGACTCCAATGAGGCTTTTAACCCTTTTGTCCCACAGACCACACCATAACCCTTACCAGGAAACACCTTTCAAGTCTGCGTCAACCCACTTCAAATCTCAGGAGTGCAAATCATCCAGGGATTGTAAAAACTAGTCCTAAAACAGAACTGATCATCTGGATCAACCCAATGACTGCTGTGAAAGAGCAGCTGGCAACTAGGGAAAGACCTAGCGACAGCTTGGAAAGACAGCTGACCGGAGGGAAAGACCCCAACGGGCCTGCCATAGGTTAGCTCCCTATGGTAGGAGGAATCTGGCACTACTAGTGTACAGGTCCCACCCACTTACTGGCTACTAAAAATTCTAAGAAGAAAACACCCCTAGAGTCTGCGAGAGCGGGGGCGGAAGATGACTCATCGGTAGACTACACGTTAATCGACCCAGGAACGAAACAGACAACGGCAAAGATGATCGGCACAATACCTGAGACTACAACATCTACTCCAGGAATCAAGTTTCAGAGGTGCAGCTGTGGCTGGGAGAAAGTAACATCCTATGCAGGCCTTAGAATACATCAAGCTCGAAAAAAAGTGCTTGAAGGAAGTCGGACAGGGACCTTGCATCGACCACTACTTCTTACGAAGCAAGTCGAGTCAGTCAAGTGAAGTTCAGCAGCAGGACAAAAACCAAAGTCTGCAGGACATCAATCCCCCAGGTCCAGAGGAAGAGGAGCCAAGCACAGCAGAGCCCCTTGAGCCCAGCCTATCTCAGCTCGCAACTGATACAAAGATCCCAGGGTGAAAGCCACTCATCAAGTGGCCTAAATCCTGTGAGAAAAAGGAGTGGGAAGCGATCAACACAGACATCAGTGTGCATTTTCTACCTTGGAGGAAGGACTACTGACTTCTTGGATCCTGTTAAGTATCTTCTTTAAATTAGTTTAATCTGCTAAAATACTGTTGTATCTGCTATGTTTAAGCTCCTAGATTGTCAGTCTGTGTTGTTTAAGATTTGTTTTGGGTGAGAAGTGTTTCCAGTCACTGTGAGCTGAAGCTACACTGATTGGACGATCGCTCATCACCTGGTTTCAATAGAGCGTCCTTTGAATACAAAAAGGGCCGGTGATTAACGCGGCTGGAGGTAATTAGGAAAACTGTTCATAACCGGATTGGGTCTACAGGCGTTAGCTGAGGCGTCGTGTGACTCATCGGACGAAGACTCGGAGGACAAAGACATAGGAGTCTTTCGTTAGAATCAAGACTCGGAGGACAAAGACATAGGAGTCTTTCGTTGGAATCAAGACTCGGAGGACAAAGACATAGGAGTCTTTCGTTGGAATCAAGACTCGGAGGACAAAGACATAGGAGTCTTTCGTTGGAATCAAGACTCGGAGGACAAAGACATAGGAGTCTTTCGTTGGAGTCTTCGTGGGTGGCTGAGTATTACACCACTTTGTGAATATGTGTGTGTTTTCCATACCTGTGCATATTTCTACTCGTAGTTACTATAGGACTCGTTCATTCGTGTACCGGAACCCCTCCTCTTTTATCCTTCCTACCCGCTCTACTCACACCCAGCACCTTGTCACAGGAGGCCTCTGGAACTGTCAGTCTGCCAACCGCAAGGCTGACTTCATCTCTGGCTTTGCTGTGGAGCAGTCGCTTGACTTCCTGGCTCTCACTGAGACCTGGATCACACCTGACAACACGTCTACCCCGGCTGCTCTCTCCTCTACCTTCTCCTTCAGTCACACACCCAGCCCCTCTGGTTGGGGTGGAGGTACAGGTTTACTCATCTCCCCCAAATGGTGTTTCTCTCTCTCCCCGCTTCCACTTTTTACCCCACTGACTTTTGAGTTTCATGCTGTGACGGTTACTCATCCGGTTCAGCTACACATTGTTGTTCTCTACCGTCCCCCTGGTTCTTTGGGTGACTTCTTGGAAGAGCTGGACGTCCTCCTGTCCAACTTCCCGGAAGACGGCCCCCCGCTCATCCTTCTGGGTGACTTGAACATCCAGACTGAGAAGTCATGTGATCTTTTACTCTTACTGTCTTCCTTTAACCTCTCACTCAGTCCCTCCCCTCCTACTCACAAAGCCGGCAACCACCTTGATTACATTTTTACTAGAGACTGCTCTACCTCTAACCTCACTGTAACTCCTCTGCATGTCTCTGACCACTACTTCATCTCTTTCTCTCTCTCTCTCTCTCTGGTACTGACAACCCACCCGTAGCCACAGACTCTGTACCTGTACGCCGCAACATTCGCACCCTCTGTCCCTCCTCTCTGGCCTCCTCTGTCCTATCTGCTCTCCTCTCAACTGACTCCTTCTCACTCATGCAACCTAACTCTGCCGCAGACACTCTCCTCTCTTCCCTGTCTTCATCTCTTGATTTTCTTTGTCCTTTTAAGATACGACCGGTTCGCAAATCCTCTCCGGCTCCCTGGTTGTCCGACTCGGTGCGTGCTGAGAGAGCCAACTTGCGAGCGACGGAAAGGAAATGGCGCAAATCGAATCAAGCGGAAGACCTGCTCTGCTATCAATCTCTTCTCTCCTCCTTCTCTGCCTCTATCTCTGCAGCCAAAAGCTCTTTCTACCTGACCAAAATTCAGTCTTCCTTCTCTAACCCCAAAAAACTCTTCTCTATCTTTTCCAACCTCCTCGATCCCCCGAGTCCCCGTCCTCCTTCCTCCCTTTTGCCGAGCCACTTTTTCGACTACTTTACAAACAAGATAGACGACATACGCTCCTCCTTTACTAATCCATCCTCTATCACTTCACCTACACCAACTCCTTCATCCACCTCTCTTTCCTCGTTTACCCCCCTGTCTCCAAGTCAAGTTCTTAGCTTGGTGACCTCTGCTCGACCGACCACCTGCGCCCTTGACCCCGTCCCGTCTCACATCCTCCAGGCTCTTGCTCCTGACCTTCTGACCTTTCTCACCCATCTTATTAACAGATCCCTCTCAACTGGCTGTTTCCCCAACTCTCTGAAGGAGGCAAGAGTCAACCCTCTCCTGAAGAAACCCACGCTCGACCCGTCTGAAGTCAGCAACTACAGACCGGTCTCTCTTCTTTCCTTTCTTTCCAAAACTCTGGAGCGAGCTATCTTTAACCAAGTGTCCTCCTATCTCCACAGCAACAACCTTCTTGACCCCCACCAGTCTGGATTCAAGGCTGGCCACTCAACAGAGACGGCCCTCCTTGCTGTCTCTGAGCAGCTTCACTCTGCTAGAGCAGCCTCTCTCTCCTCTGTCCTTATCCTTCTAGACCTTTCTGCCACATTTGACACCGTGAACCACCAGATCCTTCTCTCTTCTCTTCAGGACCTGGGGATCTCAGGCACAGCAATCGCTCTTTTCTCTTCCTACCTCACCGACCGCACTTACCGGGTAACTTGGAGAGGATCTGTATCTGATCCTTGTCCTCTCACTACTGGGGTTCCTCAAGGCTCCGTCCTGGGTCCCCTCCTCTTCTCTCTGTACACCAATTCTCTCGGCTCTGTCATTCGTTCGCATGGCTTCTCCTACCACAGCTATGCCGATGACACCCAACTGATCTTCTCGTTCCCACCGTCCGAAACAAAGGTGGCAGCGCGAATCTCTGCCTGTCTGACCGACATCTCTCAGTGGATGTCTGCACACCACCTGAAGATCAACCCTGACAAGACCGAGCTACTGTTCCTTCCAGGGAAAGGTTCCCCCACTCACAACCTGACTACCACCTTCAACAGCTCCGTGTTGGCCACTATCCTGACTGCCAGGAGCCTCGGGGTGACGCTAGACAGTCAACTCTCCCTGACGGCCAACATCGCTGCGACAGCGCGTTCCTGTAGGTACATGCTGCACAACATCTGGAGAATACGACCTCTTCTTACCCAGAAGGCGGCGCAGGTTCTGGTCCAGGCTCTGGTCATTTCGCCCCTCGACTACTGCAACTCCCTCCTGGCTGGTCTACCTGCTAAGGCCATCCGGCCTCTGCAGCTCATCCAGAATGCAGCAGCTCGACTGGTCTTTAGCCTCCCGAAATTCACCCACATCACTCCGCTCCTCCGCTCTCTGCACTGGCTACCGATGGCGGCCCATATCCGCTTCAAAACATTGGTTCTGGCGTACCGTGCTCTGAACGGATCGGGCCCCGTCTACATGCAGGATATGGTCACACCGTACACCCCAGCACGTTCGCTCTGCTCGGCAACAGCCAACCGACTTGTGACTCCGTCACCTCGAGCTAATCACTCGAAATCCAGACTGTTTGCTGTCCTGCTCCTCAGTGGTGGAACGAGCTCCCCACTGACACCAGGACAGCAGAAAGTCTCTACATCTTCCGCCGAAAACTGAAAACGCACCTTTTCCGACTATATCTGGATTAAACACAGACTTGCACTTTAGTAGCACTTGAATGGCTCTTATTATGGTACTTTTGTAGTTTGACTATGATGAGGAAATGTTACTTTCTGTATTCTTGTTGTTCTTAGTTTGTACTCTAGGTTGAAATGCACTTAATGTAAGTCGCTTTGGATAAAAGCATCTGCTAAATGACATGTAATGTAATGTAACATCAGCAAACTCTTTGAACAACTGAAGGGAACTGCGATGAAAAAGCTGGAGAAGATGGGAGAGCTGATCTACATCTATGGTGCTGAGCGCTTTGGAATCACAGAGAAAAGGAAAAAAACATCAACCATCCCAGCAAAGTCCAGGAGACAGCAGGAGATTGAGCGACTGGTCAAGGAGAGAAGACAGCTGAAGAAGCAGTGGAGGAAAGCCCCAGAGGAGGAGAAGGATGGAATAAACCTGCTGCAGGCAGAAATTAAAAACAGGCTGTCAACTTTGAGGAGAGCTGAGAATCTTAGAAGGAGGCGTAAAAGGAAGGAGCATGCAAGGTCGAGCTTCTTCAAAGACCCCTTCAAGTTTGTAAAGAGCCTTTTCACGAAAGAGAAAAGTGGCAAACTCATAACAACAAGGAAAGATCTTGAAGCTCATCCGAAAATAATCCACACTGACAGCCACCGATGCGAACAGATCACCCTTCCACCGGATATGCCATCAATACATCCTCCAGAACACCAGCTAGATGTATGTCCTCCCAAGTGGAGTGAAGTGGAAAGGACTGTTCGTCGAGCAAGAGCTGCATCCTCTCCTGGGCCCAATGCACCAGATGTGTTACACTTTCTCTGGAGGCTAATGAAGGTGGTGTGGCAGAAACAAACAATACCAACAGCTTGGTGAAGGGCCGGTGGCGTCCTAATCCCTAAGGAGAAGGATGCTGCTGACATCAGCCAGTTTCGCCACATCAGCCTCTTAAACGTTGAAGGCAAGATCTTCTTCAGCGTAGTAGCTCACAGGCTGGCTGTGTACCTAGACAGAAACAAATACATCGACACAACAGTGCAGAAAGCAGGGGTTCCAGGCTTCTCTGGTTGCCTGGAGCATACAAACATGATATGGCATCAAATCCATTGTGCATTTTCTACCTTGGAGGAACGACTACCGACTTCTTGGATCCTGTTAAGTATCTTCTCTAAATTAGTTAAATCTGCTAAATTACTGTTGTATCTCCTGTTTTAAGCTCCTAGATTGTCAGTCTGTGTTGTTCAAGATTTGTTTTGGTTGAGAAGTGTTTCCAGCCACTGTGAGCGGAAGCTACAGTGATTGGACGAATCGCTCATCACCTGGTTTCAATTGAGCGTCATTTGAATACAAAAAGGGCCGGTGATTAACGCGGCTGGAGGTAATTAGGGAAACTGTTCTTAACCGGATTGGGTCTACAGGCGTCAGCTGAGGCGTCGTGTGACTCATCGGACGAAGATTCGGAGGACAAAGACATAGGAGTCTTTCGTTGGAATCAAGACTCGGAGGACAAAGACATAGGAGTCTTTCGTTGGAATCAAGATTCGGAGGACAAAGACATAGGAGTCTTTCGTTGGAATCAAGACTCGGAGGACAAAGACATAGGAGTCTTTCGTTGGAGTCTTCGGGGGTGGCTGAGTATTACACCACTCTGTGAATATGTGTGTGTTTTCCATACCTGTGCATATTTCTACTCGTAGTTACTATAGGACTCGTTCATTCGCGTACCGGAACCCCTCCTCTTTTATACTTCCTATCCGTTCTACTCACACCCAGCACCTTGTGACAGGAGGCCTCTGGAACTGTCAGTCTGCCAACCGCAAGGCCGACTTCATCTCTGGCTTTGCTGTGGAGCAGTCGCTTGACTTCCTGGCTCTCACTGAGACCTGGATCATGCCTGACAACACGTCTACCCCGGCTACTCTCTCCTCGGCCTTCTCCTTCAGTCACACACCCAGACCCTCTGGTCGGGGTGGAGGTACAGGTTTACTCATCTCCCCCAAATGGTGTTTCTCTCTCTCTCCGCTTCCACTTTTTACCCCACTGACTTTTGAGTTTCATGCTGTGACGGTTACTCATCCGGTTCAGCTACACATTGTTGTTCTCTACCGTCCCCCTGGTTCTTTGGGAGACTTCTTGGAAGAGCTGGACGTCCTCCTGTCCAACTTCCCGGAGGACGGCCCCCCGCTCATCCTTCTGGGTGACTTGAACATCCAGACTGAGAAGTCATGTGATCTCGTACTCTTACTGTCTTCCTTTAATCTCTCACTTAGTCCCTCCCCCCCTACTCACAAAGCTGGCAACCACCTTGATTACATTTTTACTAGAGACTGCTCTACCTCTAACCTCACTGTAACTCCTCTGCATGTCTCTGACCACTACTTCATCTCTTACTCTCTCTCACTCTCTGGTACTGATAACCCACCCGTATCCACAGACTCTGTACCTGTACGACGCAACATTCGCACCCTCTGTCCCTCCTCTCTGGCCTCCTCTGTCCTATCTGCTCTCCCCTCCTCTGACTCCTTCTCACTCATGCAGCCTAACTCTGCCGCAGACACTCTCCTCTCGTCCCTGTCTTCATCTCTTGATTCGCTTTGTCCTATTAAGACGTGACAGGTTCGCAAATCCTCTCCGGCTCCCTGGTTGTTCGACTCGGTGCGTGCCGAGAGAGCCAACTTGCGAGCGACGGAAAGGAAATGGCGCAAATCGAATCAAGCGGAAGACCTGCTCTGCTATCAATCTCTTCTCTCCTCCTTCTCTGCCTCTATCTCTGCAGCCAAAAGCTCTTTCTACCTGACCAAAATTCAGTCTTCCTTCTCTAACCCCAAAAAACTCTTCTCTATCTTTTCCAACCTCCTTGATCCCCGAGTCCCCTCCTCCTTCCTCCTTTTGCCGAGCCACTTTGTCGACTACTTTACAAACAAGATAGACGACATACGCTCCTCCTTTACTAATCCATCCTCTATCACTTCACCTACACCAACTCCTTCATCCCCCTCTTTCCTCGTTTACCCCTTTGTCTCCCAGTCAAGTTCTTAGCTTGGTGACCTCTGCTCGACCGACCACCTGCGCCCTTGACCCCGTCCCATCTCACATCCTTCAGGCTGTTGCTCCTGACCTTCTGACCTTTCTCACCCATCTTATTAACAGCTCCCTCTCAACTGGCTGTTTCCCCAACTCTCTGAAGGAGGCAAGAGTCAACCCTCTCCTGAAGAAACCCACGCTTGACCCGTCTGAAGTCAGCAACTACAGACCGGTCTCTCTTCTTTCCTTTCTTTCCAAAACTCTGGAGCGAGCTATCTTTAACCAAGTGTCCTCCTACCTCCACAGCAACAACCTTCTTGACCCCCACCAGTCTGGATTCAAGGCCGGCCACTCAACAGAGACTGCCCTCCTTGCTGTCTCTGAGCAGCTTCACTCTGCTAGAGCAGCCTCTCTCTCCTCTGTCCTTATCCTTCTAGACCTTTCTGCTGCATTTGACACCGTGAACCACCAGATCCTTCTCTCTTCTCTTCAGGACCTGGGGATCTCAGGCACAGCACTCGCTCTTTTCTCTTCCTACCTCACCGACCGCACTTACCGGGTAACTTGGAGAGGATCTGTATCTGATCCTTGTCCTCTCACTACTGGGGTTCCTCAAGGCCCCGTCCTGGGTCCCCTCCTCTTCTCTCTGTACACCAATTCTCTCGGCTCTGTCATTCGTTCGCATGGCTTCTCCTACCACAGCTATGCCGATGACACCCAACTGATCTTCTCATTCCCACTGTCCGAAACACAGGTGGCGGCGCGAATCTCTGCCTGCCTGACTGACATCTCTCAGTGGATGTCTGCACACCACCTGAAGATCAACCCTGACAAGACCGAGCTACTGTTCCTACCAGGGAAAGGTTCCCCCACTCACTACCTGACTACCACCTTCAACAGCTCCGTGTTGGCCCCTACCCTGACTGCCAGGAGCCTCGGGGTGACGCTAGACAGTCAACTCTCCCTGACGGCCAACATCGCTGCGACATCGCGTTCCTGTAGGTACATGCTGCACAACATCTGGAGAATACGACCTCTTCTTACCCAGAAGGCAGCGCAGGTTCTGGTCCAGGCTCTGGTCATTTCGCGCCTCGACTACTGCAACTCCCTTCTGGCTGGTCTACCTGCTAAGGCCATCAGGCCTCTGCAGCTCATCCAGAATGCAGCAGCTCGACTGGTCTTCAGCCTCCCGAAATTCACCCACATCACTCCGCTCCTCCGCTCTCTTCACTGGCTACCGGTGGCGGCCCGCATCCGCTTCAAAACATTGGTTCTGGCGTACCGTGCTCTGAACGAATCGGGCCCGTCTACATCCGGGATGTGGTCACACCGTACACCCGCACGTTAAGCTCCGCTTCGCAACAGCCAACCGACTTGTGACTCCGTCACCTCGAGCTAATCACTCTACATCCAGACTGTTTGCTGTCCTGGTCCTCAGTGGTGGAACCAGCTCCCCACTGACATCAGGACAGCAGAAAGTCTCTACATCTTCCGGCGAAAACTGAAAACGCACCTTTTCCGACTATATCTGGATTAATCACAGACTTGCACTTTGGTAGCACTTGAATGGCTCTTATTATGGTACTTTTGTAGTTTGACTATGTTGAGGAAATGTTACTTTCTGTATTCTTGTTGTTCTTAGTTTGTACTCTAGGTTGAAATGCACTCATTGTAAGTCGCTTTGGATAAAAGCGTCTCCTAAATGACATGTAATGTAATCCAAGCTGCCAAAAAGGAGGGAAGAGATCTCCATGTTGTGTTCTTGGACCTCGCCAACGCCTTTGGTTCTGTACCTCATAGTCTCTTTTGGACTGCATTTGACCTGTTCAGCATCCCGCAGGCTATCACCACTCTTGTCAAATCCTATTTCCAGGACATCCAGCTATTCCTCACAACTGAGGATTACATCACAGCATGGCAGCGTTTGGATATAGGGATCATGGCAAGATGCACCATCTCTCCTCTGGCCTTCACTATGGCAATGGAGGTCATCATCCGAGCCTCCCGATGGGTGGTAGGAGGTCAGCAGCTCAAAGCTGGTCTTCGACTCCCTCCCATCAGAGCGTACATGGATGACATGACCACACTCGCAACAACCTTGCCATGCACAAGACGACTGCTGAAAAAACTCCAGGAGAACATCGAGTGGGCCCGGATGAAGATAAAGCCAAGCAAATCCCGAAGCATATCAATTGTTAAGGGCAAGCTGTCAGAGCAGCGCTTTTTCATCGGCGAGGAACCCATACCAACAGTGCCAGAGAAACCAGTGAAGATCTTAGGGCGCTGGTACGATGCCAACCTCAAGGACAAAGACCAAGTGGACCAGCTTAGGCAGGACACAATCTGCGGCCTCGAGAGTATCGACAAGTCCCTGCTTCCTGGCAGGTTAAAGCTCTGGTGCCTTCAATTCGGTCTTCTACCCCGGCTGATGTGGCCTCTAACCATCTATGAGGTCCCTATCTCCAAGGTTGAAAAACTGGAGAGGTTGATCAGCTCGTTTGCCAGAAAGTGGCTGGGTCTTCCCAGGTGCTTCAGCAACATAGGGCTGTATGGAAGAGACATTCTGGAGCTGCCTGTGTCTAGAGGAATTCAAGTGCTCCAAAGTATGGCTGGAAATGAAACTAACGGAATCCTGTGACCCATTTGTAGCCCAAACAGCTCCTACTCTGGCGACCGGAAGGAAAAGGACGGCAAGCGCAGCTACACAGCAGGCAAAGGCAGACCTAAGGCATTGTGACATCGTTGGCTTTGTGCAACAGGGGAGAGGAAGCTTTGGCCTTGGAGAGAGCAGACCATCTTGGCACAAGGCAGCTCCATCTCAGCGCAGAGGTCTGGTCGTTGAGGAGGTGCGCCGGCAAGAGCAGGCAACAAGGTGCGCAAAGGCTGTCTCCCAATCAAAACAGGGACAGTGGATGAGGTGGGAGGGAGTTGGGAGAGGGAGGTTCTCTTGGAAGGAACTGTGGAGTATGGAAGCATTTCACACCAGCTTCATCTTACGAGCAACGTATGATGTCTTGCCATCTCCCAGTAACCTCCAACAATGGTACGGAGAAGACCCAACGTGCCCACTCTGCCCGTCTCCAGCAAACTTAAAACACATCCTGGTTGGCTGCAAGACAGGCCTGACCCAAGGCCGTTACACCTGGCAGCACAACCAAGTGCTGAAGTGCCTTGCAGCCATGCTGGAGACCAGACGAACGACCATCAACGCCCAGCCTCCAACATCCCTTCCTACATCTGCAAGAGGTTTTGTCTGTGAAGGTGCAAAGCCAATCAAGACCAAGGCCAATACAACACCAGACATCGGTCAGCTGGGAGCAGCGCGAGACTGGAGGCTCGTGGTGGATCTGAGTCCAAGGCTCTACTTTCCACCAGAGATCACCACTACGAACCTCAGGCCAGACCTCGTGCTCTGGTCCTCCTCAACTAAGAAGGTATACATCATAGAGCTGACCGTGCCCTGGGAGGACGCTGTAGAGGAGGCCTACGAAAGAAAGAGCCTTAAGTACGCTGAGCTTGCAGCTGATGCTGAGCAACGTGGCTGGAAAGCCAAAGTGTGCCCAGTGGAAGTCGGCTGCAGAGGCTTTGTGGAAAAGACAACTACCAGGCTGCTTAGGGATCTGGGAATTCGAGGCCAAGCCCAACGCTAAGCCATCAAGGCCCTCTCAAGCGCTGCTGAATGGGCAAGCCGGTGGCTATGGGTGAAGAGGAGAGACTCCACCTGGGCCCCAAAATAGCATCTGTGGCGCAGAAGGGTTGAAGCAGAGGGGGGCACATCTGGGACGCCAGATGTTGCCGATGAGCCCTCTGGAGGTGTTGTGGGCCTATCATCGAAACACCGGAGATGGAGGGTGCCCACCTGATGACTCCAATGAGGCTTTTAACCCTTTTGTCCCACAGACCACACCATAACCCTTACCAGGAAACACCTTTCAAGTCTGCGTCAACCCACTTCAAATCTCAGGAGTGCAAATCATCCAGGGATTGTAAAAACTAGTCCTAAAACAGAACTATATATATATATATATATATATATATATATATATATATATATATATATATATATATATATATATACAGGCACGTGCACAGACATTTTGGGGGCCAGGTGCTCAAACCCCAAAAAAGTGCACCCAATGCCAAAAACTAATTCTGACAGAGTTGATGCATAAGCAGCAATATGACCTGTGTTTCCTCTGGGCAGCATCAGACCGCTAGCTTACATTTCCTTTATGAATAAAGATGAATTATTATATAGCAACAACATTACAAGAATTCTGATTGGCTAATGGGTCGCACATTAGGCGCATTAGGCGAGCTTCACTTGTGTTTTCTTTTTAAACGATCTTATGGTTTTGTACTTTTGGTAGAAAAGAAAATTTGATGCAATGTGAAAAAAAATGCATGTAGGCACTGTGGCTTAGTTGGTAGAAGCGCCTGTACAGTGAACACAAGATCCTGGCTTCAAGCCCCGGCAGTGCGGCGGGGGGAAGAGAGAGAGAGACTCGTGAGCGGCGCGGAGCACGTCGGGGTGAAAGTCTCACAAGAACTCAAATAAACTTGATGACAGAAAGAGAAACTTTTATTCTTAAACACTGATGAATGAAGAAAAGAAAAAAAGTGCCTCCTGAAAAAAGGGCACTTTTCTCAGCCAGGGCAAAAGGGGCTGGTGCTTGAGCACCACTAGGGCTCTATCTGTGCACGTGCCTGTATATATATATATATATATATATATATATATATATATATATATATATATATATATATAGCTCTCAGTCTCAGGGAACGAACAGTCACAGCCTTCTTTTACACATTTAGATTACACCTCTTGGCCCTGAAGAACTAACGTAAACTAGGTCCTGGTCTACATCCTCTCCGGTGCGTTAGGTGGCGGTATTCATCTAACAAGCTGGTGCTGGAGCCGACCAACAAAAAAACCTACGAAGAAAAAAGACGAAAACAAGAAAACTCCCCAATTGCAGCAAAAACCCTCGCTTTTATTTTGCAGGGCTCGCGCCCCCCTCACTTCCGCTGTGCTTCCACCTCCAGCGCGGCCCGCTTGACGCAGCGGCGGAGCACCAACCGACCCGAGGCAATCGCGGATCGATTCGGAGCCACACGGCGGTGGATCGGGATTATGCGGCGACGCGGACCTGCTGGCTCGGTAAGAACCCCGAACCCGAACCCGGCGAGCGGGCAGGGTACCGCTCCGAGTGCCTGGCTTTCACGTTTTTACCGCAAAGCAGCTAGCTTAGCCCCCCTCCTCCCCCTCTCCCTCTCCCTTTGTTCGCTTGCGCCTTTTTTATTTTTTTTTCCACTGATGCGGTCTTTTTTTGTAAATACTGGCGCAATATGGCCGCCGTCTGCAGCGGAGCTGTCTGCACGTTTAGAGATGCAGGAGCTGCATGTCCGTAGTGGTCAGTTAGTGGGGTAGAGGAGGAGGAGGAGGAGGAGGAAGGTAACGTTAGGTAAACTATGACCTCTGAGATGGTCATCTTCATCATCAGCAGCAGCAGCAGCAGCAGCAGCCAAAACAATCACACGCACACACACACACACACACACACACACACACACACACACACACACACACACACACACACACACACACACACACACACACACACACACACGCATACTGACAGGGTGCAGAGGATCATGTGTTCACTGTATCTTTGTTCCTCATCATCATCTTCCTCTACGCAGTGTGAAGATGTAGCATGATCAAGAAAGTCCTCCTAGTGATGTTATATCAACACCACTGAGGAAGAGGGGGATGAGGAGGAAGAGGGACGCTTAGTAGACCAGGATTTTAATATGTTTCATCTAATGAGAGATTCAAGGAAATATAATGTGAAGTTACATTGTGGCTGAAAATCTACGCTTAGTAGAAAAGATTGATTTGAACATATTCTTCCGGGTCTCAGGAGAAAGCTGGACTCTGGAGGACTTCACTAACTACAGAAGAAGAAGAGCAACATTAAGCATGTTAGCTACCATAAAAGCATGAAGAAGAAGAGCAACATTAAGCATGTTAGCTACCATTAAAGCATGAAGAAGAAGAGCAACATTAAGCATGTTAGCTACTGTTAAAACATGAAGAATAATTGTAACATTAAGCATGTTAAATATCGTTAAACCACAATGAAAAGAAGAGCAACATTGAGCATGTTAGCTACCGTTAAAACATAAAGAAGAAGAAGAAGAGCAACATTAAGCATGTTTGCTACCATTAAAGCATGAAGAAGAAGAGCAACATTAAGCATGTTAGCTACCATTAAAACAAGAAGAAGAGCAACATTAAGCATGTTAGCTACTGTTAAAACATGAAGAATGATTGCAACATTAAGCATGTTAGCTACCGTTAAACCACAATGAAAAGAAGAGCAACATTGAGCATGTTAGCTACCGTTAAAACACGAAGTAGAAGAAGAAGAGCAACATTAAGCATGTTAGCTACCGTTAAAACACAATGAAGAAGAAGAGCAACATTAAGCATGTTAGCTACCGTTAAAACACGAAGAAGAAGAAGAAGAAGAAGAAGAAGAAGAAGAAGAAGAAGAAGAGCAACATTAAGCATGTTAGTTACCGTTAAAACAAGAAGAAGAAGAAGAAGAAGAACAACAACAACAAAATTAAGCATGTTAACTACTGTTAAAACAAAATATCGGTTGATATAATTCTCAGGTTTTCCAGAGACAGGAAGTGATGTCATCAAATGTCTCATTGATGATTTACTTTTTCTATCGTTTTCATTTCCCTCAACTTGAGTTGAAAGGAGTGAGGTTCTTTTAGTCAGATGTCAGTTAACCTGTTATTAACCCATTATTTACATGTTAATTATCCATTAATAACATGTTGATTGCCTGTTAATTACTCAATATTAATCCGTTAATAACCTGTTCTTCCTCAGGCTGAACACTCGTCCAACTCATCGCGTCCCTCGGCTGTGACGTCGCCTCGGTCTCCAGGTGTTAGCCGGCACCCGGCCTGCATGCAGCCTGTCTAGGGCCCGGCCTAATTCCTGGTGCTCCTTCTCTCCCGCCACCTCCTCCCTCCTTTCCCCCTCCTTTCCCCCTCCTTCCCTTCCCCCCCTCCCTCCCCTCCCCCGCTTTCCTTTCCCCCTCGACCCCTCGGCCTGTCGTCACGCAGATCTCCTCCACCAGCGTTTAGTCTGGACCGGCGGCCTGGCTGCCCCCCTTACAGTTGGATGAATGAAGACCCCATTCAAGAGCCCACCGGCCCCGCGGCCCCCCCGACCAGACGGGGGTTAGTCTCTGACATCACAGGGTTTCTTTTGCCCCACATTAAAACGGTTGCTGCTTAGCGTTCCTGAACGCACCGCCCCATCAGTGACCGATCAGTGATCGCGTTTGTGTTGCAGGACATTCCGGCGTTTCTGCAAACATGATGAAGAAGAAGAAGTGAGTGTGGTGTTTGGAGACGCCTTCATTTGTGCGTTCTTTATTAAGAAAGAAGCCAGATGTTAAATGAGAGTACATCTTCATCTCCTGACTTCATTGTCTTCATCATCTCTTTTTCTCCCTGCAGGAAGCAGAGGACCAGCGTTGGTCCCAGTAAGACTCTGGCTCCACCCAGAAGGAACATCGTGGGCTGCAGGATCCAGCACATTTGGAAGGAGGGCAGTAAGTGAGACTCAAGAAGGGGGGGGTGTATTTTAAATTGGGGAGTTGCTCTAAACCCGTCTTCTTCCTCCTCTCAGGCAAGTCCTCCCAGTGGAAGGGGACCGTGCTGGACCAGGTCCCCGTCAACCCGTCCCTCTACCTGATCAAGTACGACGGCTTCGACTGCATCTACGGCCTGGAGCTGTACAGCGACGAGCGGGTGGTGGGCCTGGAGGTGCTGCCCGACCGAGTGGGTGAGTCCTCTCTTCGTTACTGTCACGGCATCACCTGGAGGGCGCCGGAGGAACTGCAGTTTAAGGATTTAAATTCCTTTTTTTATTGAAATATAAAAGTTAGTGTTTGTTAGTACGAGAGTAACTAATTTTACAAAAGGTGGGAACAAAATGTCCATCAGATATTATCAGATATTTTTTTGTTTAAAATAAAATAAATCTGAGACGTAAGAAACTAAAACGGAGAAATAGAGATATAAAATCGATTTATTGATTATAGTCTTAAGAACAAAGTATTAACAATAATATCATTTTGATTTATATAGCGCTTTTCTAAGTACCCAAAGTCGCTTACAGAGTCCAGAGTCCAGTCATACACACACACAGTCATCCCGGTGGTGGTGAGCTACATCAGTAGCCACAGCTGCCCTGGGGCAGACTGACGGAGGCGTGGCAGACAATCAGCGCCTACGGCCCCCCCGACCACCACCACCAACATTCATTCACATCCATACGAACCGGGGTGAGGCTGTGTGCGTGTCTTTATGATGGTGGGGGAAACCGGAGGAAACCCACGCAGACACGAGGAGAACATGCAAACTCCACGCAGAAAGGACCTGGAACGACCGGGATTCGAACCCAGGACCTTCTTGCTATGAGACCACATTGCTAACCACTGAGCTAGCGTGCTGCCCACGGTGCAGCCCATTAACCTTTAACTACGAATTATTATCATTGCTTACATTTTTTTGTGTTTTTTGCATTTGCTTTGTTGCTTTTATTGCTATTTCTTTTATTACTTCATATTTTTTATTATCTCCTTTTAATTATAATTTTGTATTCTTGGTCTTTTTTATATTTAAATAAATACCAGAATCATTTCTTTTTGGTTACTTGCTATAATGATTATTTTTATATACTATATTTTCAACAGTATTGTTTTTTCTATTCATACATATATACATATACACACATAATAATAATAATAATAATAAAATAACAATATAGTATCGTCAAGTGGTGAGACTGTGGGTCAGTGGGTAGCAGGTCCGTCTTTCTATCAGAGGGTTGGAGGTTCAATCCCCTAGTCAAAGTGTCCTTGAGCAAGACACTTAGCCCTGATTTGCTCCCTGTAGCTGCGTCTACGGTGTATGAATGTAACAGAATGGTAAGTCTCATTGGATAAAAGCGTCAGCTAAATGACGTGTAATGTAAAGGGAAGAAGGAGTAACTTCCCCAGTGTCTGTAAAATGTCCAATTTTAATAAGCCACTCCCACTCTCTGTGATTGGTTCCAGCTCCTGCCCGCGTGAGCGACTCCATGTTGGCGGAGACGATGATCGGCAAAGCGGTGGAGCACATGTTTGAGACAGAGGACGGGCCGAAGGAGGAGTGGAGGGGGATGGTGCTGGCCAGAGCCCCCATCATGACCGCCTGGTTCTACATCACCTACGAGAAAGACCCGGTTCTCTACATGTACCAGCTGCTGGACGACTACAAGGAGGGAGACCTGCGCATCATGCCCGACTCCAGTGAGTTCTCTCTCATGACCACCAGGGGGCGACTCCTCTGGTTGTATAGAAGTTTATGCTTCATGTGTTAAAGCTGTAGTCTCTCTCCTGACCACCAGGGGACGTCTACTCTTGTTGTATAGAAGGATATGCTTAATGTGTTAAAGCTGTAGTCTCACTCCTGACCATCAGGGGGCGACTCCTCTGGTTGTATAGAAGTCTATGCTTTATGTGATAACGCTGCATTCTCTCTCCTGACAACCAGGGGGTGAGACCTCTGGTTGTATAGAAGTCTCCCGTTTGAAGCTGTGGTGTTTAACGTGTTCTCTTACTACAGCCGCTGACCTGGTGACCAATCAGAATGACCCTGTCTCCCCCTCTGTAGACGACAGCGTGGCGACAGAGAGGGAGCCCGGCGAGGTGGTAGACAGTCTGGTGGGCAAACAGGTGGAGTACGCCAAGGAGGACGGGGGCAAGCGGTCGGGGATGGTCATCCACCAGGTGGAGGCCAAGCCCTCCGTCTACTTTATCAAGTTCGACGACGACTTCCACATCTACGTCTACGACCTGGTCAAGACCTCCTAAGACCAGGACCCTAACCCCCTGCGCCGCCCTTCCCCAAAAAGACTTACTGTGACCTGCTTAGACCCCCAGTGAAGAGAAACTACAGCTCCACAAAGTATAGAGACGGATGACATCATTGTTTACTCTTTGGAAGCCCCGCCCCCTCACCAAGACTGGGAAACCACACAACCAGGACTACAACCAAGACTGGGAGACTACACCAGTGGCTCCAGTCCTCTGTCATTCATCCTAATGGTCCAGACTTCTTTAGACCCTGCTGGGAACGCTTCCTGGTTCCCGCACCCCAAAGAAGACTAGCGACCCTGTCTCATTTGGAATAACTAAAACTCGTTTGGACCCGTTCCCGAGGAGACCCCATGCACCTCCTCATCTTTCCTGAAGCCCTGTCAGTCCTCCGGGTTGACGAAGGGGCGGGTCTTCAGTGAGCTGAACCACTCTGCTGTAAGGGGTAACACGGGAGGGACTGTGTCCAATCACAGAGCGTCGTACTGGCCCCGCCCCCTTCCTGCAGGTCGCCTGACGAACTGAGATGCGGAAAGTCTGAAGAGAAAAAAAAGCCCAAAGGACATGGTTCGTTACGTCTTCTTCTGGTTCCTACATTACCCAGAAGGCCCTCTGGCAGCAGGCGGACGCTAACATGGAGCTACGCGTTCTGGACGACTAGAATGACGGCAGAGGAATAAACGTGTTTTTATTTCATGACTTCGGGACGAAGGAACGCAGAATGTACTTTTGGGGAATCGGAGATCGATGTCGGATATTGATTATTTGTTTGTGACGTTCATAATCTTTAACATTTACTGTTTATAACTCACCGCGATGTTGTTTCAGTGCATCCGAGTGTTTATTCATGTTCAGTATTCGTCACGTTCTCCAGAACCTTTATTACACGTTTATATACGTTTATAAACTATTAATGAAGGTTTTCCCAAAACGTTCTTTTGGCGTCTTCCTGATGCAGTATTGATCCGTCCTGATTGGTCCTGAGTTTCAATTAAAAAGCCCCGAAATCACAGCGTGATGGTCGACCTGTAGCAGCCCCCCTCCTTCTCCTCCCCTCCCCTCCTGTCAGCTGTGATGAATCCAGTCTTGATTTAGTGTTTTTATAAAAGATGTTTCCTTCTTATCTCCGGCTTTCATATCTGTACAGTTTGTTTTGTTGATATGTTTATACACGTTCTCTTTGTACATTGTTCTTTACATTGTTCTTTTACGCTCTTCTGTCCCGTGTTCGTGACCCAGCGGTTCTATTCCCTCCTGGTTCTTTTAACTGACTTGCGGTCCTTGTTTTTTGTGGGGTTGGAACTCGGTGGGTTGTGGATGAGAACTCAATCTCCCACAATCCCCGGCTCCTTAGCTGATGTAGCTCCGCCCACAACAGCGTGCCACTCTGCCGGTGACATCGCCGTTAGCAACCGCTTCGCCTGAACCCCCCCCCCCCCCAAAAAAAAAAATAAAAAATAAATAACAGCGGCCCATTCTGGATCTCAAGCATCGTGGGTTATCCGTCACATCCGTCTCGTTGTTTTCTTATTTTGTTTATTGGATACAAAAACATTTGAGGTTCTGCTTCAGGTTCTAGAACCCTCACAGCGCCCTTTTTTTATTTGTTTATGTCCACAGCCCTTTAAATATTCTCAAACTTGCTTGTGTCGTTTTTGATGCTGCAGAACGTGTTCCTCGTGTGGTGGAAATACACAAAAGACCCACACATGGAATTGCTTGTTGTGAAACCACACACGAAACAGCTTGTTGTGGAACCACACACAGGACTACACATGGAACCACTTGTGGAACCACACACAGAACTGCTTGTTGTGGAACCACACACAAAACCTCTTGTTGTGGAACCACACACACACAGAACCACACACGGAAACTTTTGTTGTGGAAACACATGGAACCACACATGGAACCGCTTGTCTAGTCCAAAAACACAATGTTCAGGTTCTAGAGAGACAGGCCCTCATCTCAGCACATTCCACACCGCTCTAGAATATTATCTATAGATATATATCTATAGATAATATTCTAGAACGCGTGTTTACCCATCAGAACCCGGCTTCTCCTTCTAGAACTTGTCTTGTGAGAGAACCAAGAAGAGATTTATTCACAACATTTAAATAAAACACAAATGTTCTCCGACCACAAGAAAACCTTAAAAATATATTCACGGATCAACTGGTCTGTGAATACCTAAAATGCACCTGGGGGGTAGACGAGGACCAGAGTGGGTGGACCTCCAGCCTGAGTGTGTGTCAGAGTGTGTGCCCGAGTGTGTGTGCGTGTGTGTTTTTGCATGCCTATAGCTCGATGTAAATCGGTGTGCGTTGCATGTTCTGACTTCGTCTGTTGTGGCTTTGGAGCGCCTCTCGGTTTGTTGTTTAGGTTTTTGTTTACCCATGTTTCCTTGGTGTCCCAGGCTGCTGCTGTTTGGGGTGTGTGAGCAAAGAGAGCAGAAGAACCTTTAAGATGCCATGTTGTACAGCGGCTCAATATTTACTGAATAAACCATCTTTCTGTGTTTTTCACAGAGTCTCTTCTTCCTGTTTCTGACCACCACTGTTAATTAAAGCAACACATTGTAACAATTGTACCTTAAAATAACAGCTTTTTTAAAAATGGTGCAGCTACAATGACTTTTAATATGGCGATTTACGCCTCCGCCACTGCCATCGGGGGTCTGTGGGGTGAATACTCCACTATGTCAGACTTTTGAGCCGCCTGGTCGAGGGTACTACGACCTGCTTTCTGGCAGTGATTACGCAATGTCATATAGTGCCAGTCCACGCTCGCAGGTTACTTTTTATTTGCTCCACTACGCATAGAGACAGAATGACATGCTGCTGTGGAGACGACCAATAACAGACGTTTAGTTTAATAAAAGAACAAAGACGTCTTTAAGAAAGGGACCTTAAATTACTTCTGCTGTAATCTGGAGGATAGATAAAGTTACAGGGGGGCGGGCGGAGATCTTTTTTTTTTTTTAACTCAAACTTAAAAGAGCCATGTGCGCGTCACCGGAAGAGCCATATATGGCTCGAGAGCCAGAGGTTCACGACACCTGATCTATCGTAACTGACTAACGTTAAATACCTGAAGGGGGCGATACAAGGGAAAAACTACATATTGGGGCTTTAATTAAACTAGGTTTACTAATACATCAAAAACATAATTAATATTTTATATTATAAAGATTGGTTTTCTATATATAAATTATATTTCTATATATAAAAAATGTTACTGAAGAAATTCACAATTATAGAACATTTTGATTTTTTAAAATTTGTATTGAAGATTTTATTCAAATAGCAGTGAGATAAGCAGGAACACAAATATAATATTATTAATAATAGTAATGTATCCTTTGATCCCCATCCTTAGTTATTACGGAACAATTGGGGGTGCAGTGTCTCGCTCAAGGACACTTCCTTCAAAAACTATTTGGAGAGCGGGATTGAATCGGGTGCCTGGTGGTTACAATGACAACCACCACGAGATACAGCCGACACTAATAACTACATCATCTATGTACATATAAGTAAACATATAAATATATATCAATACATATATATATATAACAAAATATGTGTAAATCAATATTACTTGTGCACTTGTAATATATATATATATATATATATATATATATATATATATATATATATATATATGAAATTCATTGAATTGAAGAAAACAATAAGTTTTAAAACGTGATTATTATCTGAACTTTATGAGACTGGTTCCTTCCACGCCGCCACATTCCACTGTAGCTGCTTCCGTAGGCGACTCTTCCCACAATGCACCGCGCAAGCCGGAGAACCAAAACCTGCTTTTCCGAAGCCGCTAAATCTCAACACAAACACACAGCGTATGTATGTGTTTCCTGAGTGACGTCAGCGTCACAGTGGATGATAATAAAATACAATAAATATAAATGTAAATATAACATGACACCGTGACTCAAAAAGCTGGGGAGCCCACAGACAAAGCTGCAGCGCGTCCGTATCGAATTATCCTTCTGGTTCAAGAATGTGATGATTGGTGCGTTCACGGACACTCTGTGAAAGGTGCTGCCTTAACTTGTTACGCAATGCGCCTCAGCACGTCTGATCCTGAACCTGAAGTAACGAGTTAACTCATATAGGGGCCGATCTACTGTAAATATTCATTTCCTTAATTTATTTCAATAATAATTAGTGCACTTTTTAGTGCACAATTAGTAAACTTTTAAAATTTAACAAATGATGTTAAATATTTATTATAAAATATTATTAATACAAAATTACAACATAAAATCATAAAGTATACAATAATTGGTGAAAAATAGTAAATAACCCAAAATGTTAAATGTAAATAAGTAAATAATGTTAACGACATTTTTGTTGTTGCCAAGAGAAAGTAGAAAAGAGGAGGAGGGAGGAGGGGGAGAGGAACAGAGAAAAACTAAATCTAAACACAAACACACAGCGTATGTGTGTGTTTCCTGAGTGACGTCAGCGTCACAGTGGATGATAATAAAATACAATAATTGTAAATATAAAGTGACACCGTGACTCAAAGAGCGGGAGAGCCCAGACACAAAGCTGCAGCGCCTTCATCATTTGATAACCTTCTGGTTCAAGAGTGTGACGACTAGTGCGTTCACGGACCCTCTGTGAAAGGTGCTGCCTTAACTTGTTACGCAATGCACACGTCTGATCCTGAACCTTGAGTCAAGAGATAAGTTATATTGGAGTCGAACTGCAATTAACATTCAACAATGAAACACCTTTAAGTTCTGTTTACAAATAGTGTACTTTATTAGTTTAATAATTAATTTTCTTAATTTATTTTATTCAAGATTATAAAAAAAAGTTACACAAAATAAAAATGATATAATAATTGATGAAAAATAGTATATAATCCAAAATGTTAAATGTTGCCAAGAGAAAGTAGAGGAGAGAAGGAGGGAGGAGAGGAACAGAGAAAAACTTACTTTAAAATGTATTTGTATTAAATAGTACATTTATCAATGTGATAACTACAATTATTAATCATCAATGAAACATTTATCAATTGACGTTGAGGAGTTGTGCTTCCGTCAGTCTGCCCCAGGGCAGAGAATAATGGTTTAAAAAATGTGAATTGTGAAAATAACTTTTCCAGATATCGCGATACTTCCTTGCTTCAATGACGTCACGACACCGAGATCTCGCCCGTTTCAAACAAAGATGGTGGCTTCCTGACCGTACATGTGGCTACGTAGACAGAAACTCTAGTCCGGGACTGACTATTACCGTGTTTAATTTGAACAAAACCAACGCACGTGTGGTGGACGTGAAGCAGCGAGCTTCTGCGCGCGAGTCAAGATGCAACACGACGACGTGAGTTTAAGACACTACGCTTTTCACGTGCTAACGCTACTCATGCTAATGCTAGCTGCTAACTATTTCAGAACATGCTCCATCTAGATTATGTGTAGACTATATTTGTATTACTATTTCTATTATCAGATACGGTAAACGTATTCAATAGGTATTACCGGCTGGTCCCTAACTGGAAACAGTGTCCAAGTCCCACGTGACTTCTAAAAACGTGTCGGGTTCTGTGAACATAGTAATACTTTAATAACACACTTTATTGTAGAATAATTTCAACACGTCATACACCATCTTTCATTTAAGTACTGTTTATTCACATTCTAATCCGCTAAACTGACGTCATATTTCTCTGAGAAATAAGCACGTGGAGAGTTTATGATGGGTCTTATGGTTCAGCAAAACTTTATTAAATGTGTGAACTCGTTATTAAACGTGTCATGATTAATGTTTATTTCTGACCATGTGATCTGTGCAGGTGATCTGGGACATCATCGGGAACCAACAGTTCTGCTCCTTCAAAGTCAAGTAAGTTTTCATGTGAACAAAGTCTCCAATCATATCATTAGTTGGAATGCTTCAGCAGTCCAACTCTTGTTCTTGTAATTAGTTGGAATGCTTCAGCAGTCCAACTATTGTTCTTGTAATTAGTTGGAATGCTTCAGCAGTCCAACTATTGTTCTTGTAATTAGTTGGAATGCTTCAGCAGTCCAACTCTTGTTCTTGTAATCTTTATTTAAACTTTTTATTATTCTTCTATTTCTTCCGTACCTTTTTTGTCCCTCTTCTACTCCTTCATATATTCAGCTATTTAAACAATTCAAATATTAAAAAATTCAGCTTCTTCAGACTTGGAATGGCATTACTTTTCATATTTCAAATGTTTCAAATGTTTTATATTTAAATACTTTTATGTCATTTTAAATTCATCAGTTCCTATGGAGAAAATCTTCAATTTTAAAAAGCTTACAGTATCTTCATACTTTCAGCAAATTCAGCAATTTAATTTTTCATATGTTCAGATAGCCTTCAGCTATTACTGTATATTTTCAAATATTTTTTATCTTTTCAAATTTTCAAATTATTAATTTTTTTAGGGAATAAATAATGAATGGGATCCAATGAGAGAACTCTTCAAATCCGCTTCAACTTGTTCAACTTTAAAAGCTTACCATATTGGCATACATTCAGCTAAAGACACAATTCCACTTTTAAAATGTTGACAGAGGTGTTAGCTATAACTTTATAATTCATATTCTGTTCATATCTCGTATAGTTATTTAATTGTTATTATTTTAGTTTGATGTGTTTTTCCGCTCCTCCTAGGAGCTTACAATGGGTGTGTGTGGGGAAGTCTAGAGCTGTGACGTCATGGCTAGAGGGGACAGCTGCGTCAGGATCAAGCGGAAATTATTTTTGTAAATCGCTACTACGGCCACAATTCTTACTCTTTAGACATATTTTGTTGATAAAGTAATAGGGAATATTGTGCTTGTCATAGAAATGTGACTGTGGAATCCAACAGTTTCCCAGATGTCTCATGAGAAGCCTTTACGAGGGAGAAGTCCACTTTTCTGCTCAGTCATCGCCATTGTAATTCTGAGCGCCTTTCAACTTTTTGAAGCAAACAGGAGCATTTTCTGAACTGCGACTATACCCTCATTTCTTAACCTAAAAATATTTAAGGAGATGTCAACGTTCACACAAGCCTTGAGCTTCTCCTAATGTAGACGTTTTAGGGTGAGAGTTATGGTTCTCTTTCAAATCCAAATGTTCTGACGGGTTGCTTTCATCAGATTCTCAGCTGTCTGTCTCTTATTTTCAGTTATTTTCAGTTAGTGGGGCAGCTAACAGCATTTTTTGATGAAGAATCGTTCAAATGTGGATACAAGCACCAAAATTACTCTATGGATTCTGCTCTTCCAATAAAGAACGTTAGCCAAAAAAAGCTCATATGGTCGCGGCGGCCATTTTATTTCCCGCCATTATTAAAATATGCGTTTTCCATGATATCTCCTGAAAAAAACATCAAAGCACATATAAGATAATGTCAACCCCTATGTTTTGATGGTCAAGGATTGCAATGATACCATAGACGGCATCATTGAATGCTTTGTGTTATTCATGGCCACCATTTTGCCTTCCTCCATAACCAAATTCTGTATTTTGCGTCATATCTCTTCAGCCAAACACAATAAATGAAAAGTGGTAATATCTACCCCTATGTTTTGATGGTCAAGGATTACAATGATACCATACACAACACCATGCACTTTATACACTGACCAACGGTTTGTGCGTGTGTGTGGCCGCGTGCGCGCGCGTGTGTCTATATATGGAGAGATATTAGAGATATTTCATATTTAAGTTATTTTTAGCTATTTTCATTTATTCATTTCATATTTAAATTATTTTCAGTTATTCATTTCCTATTTCAGCTATTTCCAGATATTGTCAGTTATTTTCAGTTATTCATTTCATATTTCAGCTATTTCCAGATGTTTTCAGTTATTCATTTCCTATTTCAGCTATTTCCAGATGTTTTCAGTTATTCATTTCCTATTTCAGCTATTTCCAGATATTGTCAGTTATTTTCAGTTATTTTCAGTTATTCATTTCATATTTCAGATATTTCCAGCTATTTCCAGTTATTTTCATTTATTCATTTCATATTTCAATTATTTTCAGTTATTTATTTCCTATTTCAGCTATTTCCAGATATTGTCAGTTATTTTCAGTTATTCATTTCATATTTCAGCTATTTCCGGATGTTTTCAGTTATTTTCAGTTATTTTCAGTTATTCATTTCATATTTCAAATATGTCCACACATTTTAACTTATTCATTTCATATTTCAGCTATTTTCAAACCTATTTCGGCTATTTTTAGACATTTTCAACTATTTCCAAACCTATTTCAGCTATTTTAAAACCTTTTTCAGCTATTTATTTTTTATTTTTCAGCTTCAAGCTTTCAAATGTTAAGCATTCCAACGCATTTTCAGAAGGAAATGCTCTTTCTAGTTTAAACTTTTTATTAGTTGGAATGCTTCAGCAGTCCAACTCTTGTTCTTGTAATCTTTATTAGTTGGAATGCTTCAGCAGTCCAACTCTTGTTCTTGTAATCTTTATTTAAACTTTTTATTATTCTTCTATTTCTTCCGTACCTTTTTCGTCCCTCTTCTACTCCTTCATATATTCAGCTATTTAAACAATTCAAATATTAAAAAATTCAGCTTCTTCAGACTTGGAATGGCATTACTTTTCATATTTCAAATGTTTCAAATGTTTTATATTTAAATACTTTTATGTCATTTTAAATTCATCAGTTCCTATGGAGAAAATCTTCAATTTTAAAAAAGCTTACAGTATCTTCATACTTTCAGCAAATTCAGCAATTTAATTTTTCATATGTTCAGATAGCCTTCAGCTATTACTGTATATTTTCAAATATTTTTTATCTTTTCAAATTTTCAAATTATTATTTTTTTTAGGGAATAAATAATGAATGGGATCCAATGAGAGAACTCTTCAAATCTGCTTCAACTTGTTCAACTTTAAAAGCTTACCATATCGGCATACATTCAGCTAAAGACACAATTCCACTTTTAAAATGTTGACAGAGGTGTTAGCTATAACTTTATAATTCATATTCTGTTCATATCTCGTATAGTTATTTAATTGTTATTATTTTAGTTTGATGTGTTTTTCCGCTCCTCCTAGGAGCTTACAATGGATGTGTGTGGGGAAGTCTAGAGCTGTGACGTCATGGCTAGAGGGGACAGCTGCGTCAGGATCAAGCGGAAATTATTTTTGTAAATCGCTACTACGGCCACAATTCTTACTCTTTAGACATATTTTGTTGATAAAGTAATAGGGAATATTGTGCTTGTCATAGAAATGTGACTGTGGAATCCAACAGTTTCCCAGATGTCTCATGAGAAGCCTTTACGAGGGAGAAGTCCACTTTTCTGCTCAGTCATCGCCATTGTAATTCTGAGCGCCTTTTCAACTTTTTTTGAAGCAAACAGGAGCATTTTCTGAACTGCGACTATACCCTCATTTCTTAACCTAAAAATATTTAAGGAGATGTCAACGTTCACACAAGCCTTGAGCTTCTCTAATGTAGACGTTTTAGGGTGAGAGTTATGGTTCTCTTTCAAATCCAAATGTTCTGACGGGTTGCTTTCATCAGATTCTCAGCTGTCTGTCTCTTATTTTCAGTTATTTTCAGTTAGTGGGGCAGCTAACAGCATTTTTGATGAAGAATCGCTTCAAATATGGATACAAGCACCAAAATTACTCTATGGATTCTGCTCTTCCAATAAAGAACGTTAGCCAACGCAAAAAAGCTCATGTCGGTCATGGCGGCCATTTTATTTCCGCCATTATTAAAATATCGTTTTCCATGATATGTCCTGGAAAAAAACATCAAAGCACATATAAGATAATGTCAACCCCTATGTTTTGATGGTCAAGGATTGCAATGATACCATAGACGGCATCATTGAATGCTTTGTGTTATTCATGGCCACCATTTTGCCTTCCTCCATAACCAAATTCTGTATTTTGCGTCATATCTCTTCAGCCAAACACAATAAATGAAAAGTGGTAATATCTACCCCTATGTTTTGATGGTCAAGGATTACAATGATACCATACACAACACCATGCACTTTATACACTGACCAACGGTTTGTGCGTGTGTGTGGCCGCGTCTTGGCATTGTGTCTATATATGGAGAGATATTAGAGATATTTCATATTTAAGTTATTTTCAGCTATTTTCATTTATTCATTTCATATTTCAATTATTTTCAGTTATTCATTTCCTATTTCAGCTATTTCCAGATATTGTCAGTTATTTTCAGTTATTCATTTCATATTTCAGCTATTTCCAGATGTTTTCAGTTATTCATTTCCTATTTCAGCTATTTCCAGATGTTTTCAGTTATTCATTTCCTATTTCAGCTATTTCCAGATATTGTCAGTTATTTTCAGTTATTTTCAGTTATTCATTTCATATTTCAGATATTTCCAGCTATTTCCAGTTATTTTCATTTATTCATTTCATATTTCAATTATTTTCAGTTATTTATTTCCTATTTCAGCTATTTCCAGATATTGTCAGTTATTTTCAGTTATTCATTTCATATTTCAGCTATTTCCGTATGTTTTCAGTTATTTTCAGTTATTTTCAGTTATTCATTTCATATTTCAAATATGTCCAGACATTTTAACTTATTCATTTCATATTTCAGCTATTTTCAAACCTATTTCGGCTATTTTTAGACATTTTCAACTATTTCCAAACCTATTTCAGCTATTTTAAAACCTTTTTCAGCTATTTATTTTTTATTTTTCAGCTTCAAGCTTTCAAATGTTAAGCATTCCAACGCATTTTCAGAAGGAAATGCTCTTTCTAGTTTAAACTTATTATTATTCTTCTATTTCTTCCGTACCTTTTTCGTCCCTCTTCTACTCCTTCATATATTCAGCTATTTAAACAATTCAAATATTAAAAAATTCAGCTTCTTCAGACTTAGAATGGCATTACTTTTCATATTTCAAATGTTTCAAATATTTGTATATTTAAATACTTTTATGTTATTTTAAATTCATCAGTTCCTATGGAGAAAATCTTCAATTTTAAAAAGCTTACAGTATCTTCATACTTTCAGCAAATTCAGCAATTAAATTTTTCATATGTTCAGATAGCCTTCAGCTATTACTGTATATTTTCAAATATTTTTATCTTTTCAAATTTTCAAATTATTAATTTTTTAGGAATAAATAATGAATGGGATCCATTGAGAGGATTCGTCAAATCCGCTTCGACTTGTTCAACTTTTAAGCTTACCATATCGGCATACATTCAGCTAAAGACACAATTCCACTTTTAAAATGTTGACAAAGGTGTGAGCTATAACTTTATAATTCATATTCTGTTCATATCTTGTATAGTTATTTAATTGTTATTATTTTAGTTTGATGTGTTTATCCGCTCCTCCTAGGAGCTTACAATGGGTGTGTGTGGGAAGTCTAGAGCTGTGACGTCATGGCTAGAGGACAGCTGCGTCAGGATCAAGCGGAAATTATTTTGTAAATCGCTACTACGGCCACAATTCTTACTCTTTAGACATATTTTGTTGATAAAGTAATAGGGAATATTGTGCTTGTCATAGAAATGTGACTGTGGGATCCAACAGTTTCCCAGATGTCTCGCGAGAAGCCTTTACGAGGGGAGATGTCCACTTTTCTGCTCAGTCATCTCCATTGTAATTCTGAGCGCCTTTCAACTTTTTTGAAGCAAACAGGAGCATTTTCTGAACTGCGACTATACCCTCATTTCTTAACCTAAAAGATATTTAAGGAGATGTCAACGTTCACACAAGCCTTGAGCTTCTCCTAATGTGGGCGTTTTTAGGGTGAGAGTTATGGTTCTCTTTCAAATCCAAATGTTCTGACGGGTTGCTTTCATCAGATTCTCAGCTGTCTGTCTCTTATTTTCAGTTATTTTCAGTTAGTGGGGCAGCTAACAGCATTTTTTGATGAAGAATCGTTCAAATGTGGATACAAGCACCAAAATTACTCTATGGATTCTGCTCTTCCAATAAAGAACGTTAGCGTACGCAAAAAAAACTCATAACGGTCGGCGGCCATTTTATTTCCCGCCATTATTAAAATATGCGTTTTCCATGATATCTCCTGAAAAAAACATCAAAGCACATATAAGATAATGTCAACCCCTATGTTTTGATGGTCAAGGATTGCAATGATACCATAGACGGCATCATTGAATGCTTTGTGTTATTCATGGCCACCATTTTGCCTTCCTCCATAACCAAATTCTGTATTTTGCGTCATATCTCTTCAGCCAAACACAATAAATGAAAAGTGGTAATATCTACCCCTATGTTTTGATGGTCAAGGATTACAATGATACCATACACAACACCATGCACTTTATACACTGACCAACGGTTTGTGCGTGTGTGTGGCCGCGTGCGCGCGCGTGTGTCTATATATGGAGAGATATTAGAGATATTTCATATTTAAGTTATTTTCAGCTATTTTCATTTATTCATTTCATATTTCAATTATTTTCAGTTATTCATTTCCTATTTCAGCTATTTCCAGATATTGTCAGTTATTTTCAGTTATTTTCAGTTATTCATTTCATATTTCAGCTATTTCCAGATGTTTTCAGTTATTCATTTCCTATTTCAGCTATTTCCAGATATTGTCAGTTATTTTCAGTTATTTTCAGTTATTCATTTCATAGTTCAGCTATTTCCGGATGTTTTCAGTTATTCATTTCATATTTCAGATATTTCCAGCTATTTTCAGTTATTTTCAGTTATTCATTTCATATTTCAAATATTTCCAGACATTTTAACTTATTCATTTCATATTTCAGCTATTTTCAGCTATTTTCAAACCTATTTCGGCTATTTTTAGACATTTTCAACAATTTCCAAACCTATTTCAGCTATTTTAAAACCTTTTTCAGCTATTTATTTTTTATTTTTCAGCTTCAAGCTTTCAAATGTTAAGCATTCCAACGCATTTTCAGAAGGAAATGCTCTTTCTAGTTATTCTTCTATTTCTTCCGTACCTTTTTCGTCCCTCTTCTACTCCTTCATATATTCAGCTATTTAAACAATTCAAATATTAAAAAATTCAGCTTCTTCAGACTTAGAATGGCATTACTTTTCATATTTCAAATGTTTCAAATATTTGTATATTTAAATACTTTTATGTTATTTTAAATTCATCAGTTCCTATGGAGAAAATCTTCAATTTTAAAAAGCTTACAGTATCTTCATACTTTCAGCAAATTCAGCAATTAAATTTTTCCATATGTTCAGATAGCCTTCAGCTATTACTGTATATTTTCAAATATTTTTATCTTTTCAAATTTTCAAATTATTAATTTTTTAGGGAATAAATAATGAATGGGATCCAATGAGAGAAATCTTCAAATCGCTTCAACTTGTTCAACTTTAAAAGCTTACCATATCGGCATACATTCAGCTAAAGACACAATTCCACTTTTAAAATGTTGACAAAGGTGTGAGCTATAACTTTATAATTCATATTCTGTTCATATCTTGTATAGTTATTTAATTGTTATTATTTTAGTTTGATGTGTTTATCCGCTCCTCCTAGGAGCTTACAATGGGTGTGTGTGGAAGTCTAGAGCTGTGACGTCATGGCTAGAGGGACAGCTGCGTCAGGATCAAGCGGAAATATTTTTGTAAATCGCTACTACGGCCACAATTCTTACTCTTTAGACATATTTTGTTGATAAAGTAATAGGGAATATTGTGCTTGTCATAGAAATGTGACTGTGGAATCCAACAGTTTCCCAGATGTCTCGCGAGAAGCCTTTACGAGGGGGGAAGTCCACTTTTCTGCTCAGTAATCTCCATAGTAGTTCTGACGGCCTTTCAACTTTTTTTGAAGCAAACAGGAGCATTTTCTGAACTGCGACTATACTCTCATTTCTTAACCTAAAAAATATTTAAGGAGATGTCAACGTTCACACAAGCCTTGAGCTTCTCCTAATGTGGGCGTGTTTAGGGTGAGAGTTATGGTTCTCTTTCAAATCCAAATGTTCTGACGGGTTGCTTTCATCAGATTCTCAGCTGTCTGTCTCTTATTTTCAGTTATTTTCAGTTAGTGGGGCAGCTAACAGCATTTTTTGATGAAGAATCGTTCAAATGTGGATACAAGCACCAAAATTACTCTATGGATTCTGCTCTTCCAATAAAGAACGTTAGCTAAAAAAGCTCATGTCGGTCGCGCCATTTTATTTCCGCCATTATTAAAATATCGTTTTCCATGATATCTCCTGAAAAAAAACATCAAAGCACATATAAGATAATGTCAACCCCTATGTTTTGATGGTCAAGGATTGCAATGATACCATAGACGGCATCATTGAATGCTTTGTGTTATTCATGGCCACCATTTTGCCTTCCTCCATAACCAAATTCTGTATTTTGCGTCATATCTCTTCAGCCAAACACAATAAATGAAAAGTGGTAATATCTACCCTATGTTTTGATGGTCAAGGATTACAATGATACCATACACAACACCATGCACTTTATACACTGACCAACGGTTTGTGCGTGTGTGGCAGCGTCTTGACGCGTGTGTCTATATATGGAGAGATATTAGAGATATTTCATATTTAAGTCATTTTCAGCTATTTTCATTTATTCATTTCATATTTCAATTATTTTCAGTTATTCATTTCCTATTTCAGCTATTTCCAGATATTGTCAGTTATTTTCAGTTATTTTCAGTTATTCATTTCATATTTCAGCTATTTCCAGATGTTTTCAGTTATTCATTTCCTATTTCAGCTATTTCCAGATATTGTCAGTTATTTTCAGTTATTTTCAGTTATTCATTTCATATTTCAGCTATTTCCGGATGTTTTCAGTTATTCATTTCATATTTCAGATATTTCCAGCTATTTTCAGTTATTTTCAGTTATTCATTTCATATTTCAAATATTTCCAGACATTTTAACTTATTCATTTCATATTTCAGCTATTTTCAGCTATTTTCAAACCTATTTCGGCTATTTTTAGACATTTTCAACAATTTCCAAACCTATTTCAGCTATTTTAAAACCTTTTTCAGCTATTTATTTTTTATTTTTCAGCTTCAAGCTTTCAAATGTTAAGCATTCCAACGCATTTTCAGAAGGAAATGCTCTTTCTAGTTAAATATATAAACAAGTTATGTATTAATAGTAATACTATATACATACTGGTGGTAGATGACTGTGACCTGTAATAAATATTATTATATTATTATTTAAACTATATAACGCTAAAGTGACTGGTTGTAATCATTAGATTATTTTTTAATAATAATGAATGATATATATATTCTTCATGTACACATTTACTTTGTGTCCATATATATTAATTAATATGATGCGTATAATGATGTGCATTTACTACATTTCTGTTTACATCCTGTTGTAATATGGATTATTTTACATTTAATATTTATTTGTGTATTTTATCTTTTTGGATTCTTCGTGTTTTTCTTCTCGTCTCGTGAGTTTTGTTAATCAATGATCTTCAAGATCTTTTTCAAGAGTCAGAGACACTGGAATCTAAATATATTGATAATAATCTTCAGTATTGAGCTGCATTTGATTTTCATGATTTAAAACTATTATGAACGAAGCATCACAATATTTGGTTAATATCATGACGTTGCCTGGATGACTTTATGATGATGATGACGATGAGCATCTCTGCCCTCAGGACCAGGAATCAGGGCTTCTGCCGTAATGAGTTCAACATCACGGGGTTGTGTAACCGGTCCTCCTGCCCACTCGCCAACAGCCAGTACGCCACCATCCGGGAGGAGAAGGGTGAGACACCATGTTTATCGTCATACGTGTTTGAGACGCACACAACCTCCAGAAACTACGACAGTGCTAAGAAGTTTACGGATTTAATATCTGTATTTACATTAATTATTATCTGTATTTACATGATTTTATATTTGTATTTACATTATTTATTATCTGTATTTACATGATTTATTATCTGTATTTACATGTTTTAATATCAGTATTTACATGTTTTAATATCTGTATTTACATGTTGTAATATCTATTTACATTATTTAATATCTGTATTTAAATGTTTTATTATCTATATTTACATGATTTAATATCAGTCATTAAAGTTTTATCAGTAGTTAAAGTGGTATAAGTATTTCTAGTAGTAACCCCCCCGGTGGTCCTCAGGTCAGTGTTTCCTCTACATGAAGGTGATTGAGCGAGCAGCGTTTCCTGCTAAGATGTGGGAGAAGGTGAGCAACATATATACATACAGATATAAATATATATGCCAGGGTTCGTACGGTCATGGAAAACCTGGAAATGTCATGGAATTTTAAAATGGTCATTTCCAGGCCTGGAAAAGTCATGGAAAAAAATTAAATCCCAAAAGTTTTGGAAAAGTCATGGAAATTAGTTATAATCACATGCTTATTCCAGGGTTTTTCCTGCATAGAGAAAATGTGGGCGAAAATGTGGGCGTGAGCTCACTACTACGCGCGAGTGCGAGACAGAGATAAAAATCAGATCGGTCAAGTACGCAAAGGCGCGAAGTAACACAAGTGGCATTACGCATTGTTGAATATCTTCGCGCCTGTGTACATGTTATGTGCACCCCTGGATATATATACACATGTACATACATATATGTGTGTGTGTGTGTGTGTATATGTATATATATATATATAATGTGTGTGTATGTTGTGCTTGCAGGTGAAGCTCAGTAAGAACTATGAGAAGGCTCTGGAGATGATCGATGAGAGTTTGATCTACTGGCCTCGATTTCTGCGTCACAAATGTAAACAACGCTTCACCAAGATCACGCAGTACCTGATACGCATGAGGAAGCTGGTGCTGAAGAGACGGTGAGGACCCAGTACAGTACACACTAGTACACACTGCTGAGTACTAGCACACTCAACTCTCTTTGTCAGTTTAAAAAATAAAGGTGCCTCGTGACAGTGTTGCTTTTCAAAATAAGATGAGCAGGTATTTAAATGTTTTGGTCCCCATTTGTTTCAGGAGGAAGATAGTTCCTCTTAGCAGGAAAGTGGAGAGGAGGGAAAAGAGGAAGGAGGTGAGACGCACGCAGACACACACACATACACACACAGGGACAGTTACGCATGCAGGGAGTCCTACCCCACTAACTTCTTGTCTCCTTTACTAACTTCTTGTCTCCTTCACTAACTTCTTGTCTGCTTCACTAACTCCTCCCCTCAACAGGAGAAAGCTCTAATTGCCGCTCAGCTGGACAACGCCATTGAGAAAGAACTTCTGGAGCGGCTGAAGCAGGGAACGGTAACACTTCTTTATTAGCACATATTTATTTATATTCATTTATATTGACATATTCATTTATATATTTAAATGTATTTAACTGAACTCTGGTTTTCAGTACGGAGACATCTACAACTTCCCAGTTCATGCCTTCGACAAAGCTCTGGAGCAGCAGGATGAAGAGAGTGAGGAAGAGGAGGAGGAAGAGGAGGATGATGACGAGGTGAGGAAGGTCTTCATATCTGTTGTGTTGTGCTAAAGCTGTCGACGAGACTACTTCCTGTCTGATAACGAGTCTACTTCCTGCTCAACAAATCTACTTCCTGTGTGAAATAAATTCTACTTCCTGTCTGTAGGACGTCGGAAAGAGAGAGTTTGTAGCAGAAGAAGAAGTGGAGGAGAGCGACCTGAGCGACTTCGAGGTAAAGAAACGTCTTTTCAAAATAAATGTCCTGTGGAAACGGAACAGGACATTTATTATAATACCTATATTATAATACATATATTATCTAAACATAACGTTATAAAGTTTGGCTCCTCTGGAAAAAAATGTAATACATACATATTATTTATATAATTTATACGTATTATTTTATATATTTGGTTCTATAAATATATGTTTATATAGATATTTAATTATATGTACATTTATGTAAATATATAATTATAATTATATATATAAATTCATAGAAATATTTCTTTATATATATTTATTATTATTATTATAATACTCCTGTTATAAAGTTCTGCTTCTCTCTGGATACAGAATCATCCGATATTATAATATGAATTTAAACTTTAATATATAATGTTCTGCTCCATCAAGGCTATAACTAGTCATTTAAATAGACTATATAATCTAAATATCCAACATTATTTAAGTGTTAGTATTTTTTTAGAATTGTATAAATAGACTCCACATGTACTAGTCAGTTTCCAGTCTAAAGGTCTTGCTATGTCTCCTCTCAGGAAATGAACAAACTGAGGACGAGCAGCGACGAGGAGGAGCAGGACGAGGAGTCCAGTGAGGAAGAGGAGATGGAGGTAGAGACGAAGAAGACAAAGGCCTCCGGGTCGAAGGGCAAGTCTCCGGCCAGTGGCACGGCGGCGAGGAAGAAGAAGCGTTCGTACGTGGAGATTGAGTACGAGACGGAGCCCGCCCCCAAGAGCACGGCCACGTCGTGAGGTCACCCTGCAGCCAATGGGAGGTTGCCCTGGGCCGAGGACACGCACGCATCTTGGTCACCCTGCAGCCAATGGGACGTGGCCCTGGGCCGAGGACACGCCCCCAAGAGCATGTCCGTGTCGTGAGGTCACCCTGCAACTAATGGGACGTGGCCCCTTCGTTCATGGGCACACGGATATAAACAAAGTGACTTTTACCTTCTTTAAAAATACCGTTTTGTTAAATGTTGAGTTCATAAAAATAATCTTGAAAGAGTCAATATATCATTTTTGGAAAACAACGTAAACATTTTCACGCCTTAGTCGTCCAGACAAATATGAATGTGACGAAAGTATTTTGTTATTTTTCACACCGTGTTTAAGTCTTAATTTAATTTTAAATAGAGAAACAAATTAGTGTTTCTAGTTAAAATCAATGTAATTATATATTTAGACATACTAGATTTGTTTTACAAGTCACGAAAAACACGTTATGAAATATACAATAAAATATATATTCACATATCTATTAATACTTTTACTAACGAGTACTCTCCTGTGTATTTATACTGTTACTTCAGTGCTCGTGGTTAGCTTAGCATAAAGACTGGAAGTGGGGGTTAGCCTAGCTCTAAAAGAAGCACAGTACCAGCGACTATACAGTATATATATTTATACTTTATTTACAGATATCTGGATCCTCGCCGTGGTACAGGGACGAGGTTCAGCTGAAGGAAATCACAGATTTAGAATATAAATAGTAAAGAATCATAAGCATGAAGTGTGTTTACTTTAGCAGAAGAAACCCAACAGACGTGTACAGGAAGAATAAAAACGCTTCATTTTAGTTACTTAGTTACTTCAGCGCCCCCTTCTGGACCATTGATGCATTTTACTCATTAAAAATGTGTTTAATCAGAATCTTTAAAAACAACAATGACCGGTCACGTTGTTACCATTATTAATATAAACAACAATGCCCCCTACAGGCCGCGTTCTGCTGTTATTAATATAACCATGTCCCCGCCAGGCCACAACAATCCTTTCAGGTTTAAACTTTTGGTTTCTGGAAACTTGTTAAAATCGTTCAGTTATTACACCATGAGGAAGATGAAGAGGAGGATTCATAAGTCAAAGAAGATGCTGCTGATCAATCAGAGTTAAGCCCCTCCCCCTTTCAGACTGACCAGGTCTGAGCGAGACACCCGGACCAGAACCACTACGGAGTCCCAAAGGGTCCAAATGTCACCAACTCATCCGTTCATGAGGATAAATACAACTTATACATTTCTAAAATGTTTAAGTTTTATTTATGTGCAAATTACAATGAAAGAAAATAAATGAATTCCAAATGTCAAAACAATTACCTGTGATTAAGATTTAAATATGATATAAATCAAGAGCCATTAAGCCTCTAAACTCTGACTTCATATTGGAGCTGATAAACAAAACTTTTAATTTGCTGGTTTCAATTCCATTTAATTATTTTTTGTTATGCATCTTATTTTACTCTCAAAATTTACAATTTTTATAACAAAAAAGTAGGAAAACAAAAATATAAAGTGGGCTAAAAATACATAAAGATGAAATGTTTGTAATGTATTTAAGGTGCTGAAGTTAAATCAGTTATTAATGATATCAGACGCCTGCTGGAGACACCTGGTCCTTGTGGGACGCCAAGAACCGTTTCACTAGCGACAAACGGCTTGAATAGTTTGGTCTTTGAAGAAAGTCAGAGTACACACACACACACACACACACATATATATATACACATATATACATATATATATATACACATATATATATATATATATATATATATATATATATATATATATATATATATATATATACACACACACATTTGGAAACAAGTTAATAAAAACCCTGAACTCAAGACCAGTTCTGGTTCTGCTTTTCATCACCTCCATCATCATCACTCCAGATTAATAATCAAGTTATATATTTTATGGTGGAAGGAGGATGTGGTCTTCATTAAGGTCTTTAAGGAGTCACGCGGGTCTTAGTAATGGAGACGGGATCCAAGACCCAAGTCCTCAGAATATTGGGAGTCTTGGGGGTCTTGAGAGTCATGAGGGGTCATGGACGTTTCAGAGAGTTGGTTTTGTAATTTGTGTGTTGGATTCGGGGCAATTTTACGCAACTTTGGGATCGAGACATGTTGGACCCACGAAGACCCTGTGAGACGTTTGAGGATCCGACTCTGGTGTTCCACCCAAACGAGTCCGTCTGGACCACCAGAGGAGCTTTCAACAGAGAGGACAGGAACCACCAAGAGACCAGCAGAGATACGCAGACTGAGAACCTGATTAAGGGTAAGAACCAAAACTCTCGAGAAGAGAACTGACCCAAGAACCGACCCCACGCGGTTCCGTGTCTGGAGAGGGACCCGCCTGGTGAATCACTTCCAAACCCTAAACCACATGATGGTCACAGAGGTGTTTGGGCTTCAGGGAGACCCTCAAAGGGCAAGCCGAGGTCTGAGAGGGAACTAGCTACAAGAACCCGGAACAACAAATAAAACGACCTACGGTTCACGTAGACCATCTCCTGGTCCACTTCGTAAATGTAGCGGGAGGGAAGTTCTGTAGGGCCTTCGGTTCACCCACAGAGATTTAAAGACCCGAGGACCACTATGAAGCCAGACCTCAAACAGTGGAGGTTGGACTGATGCGTATTAGATTTGATCTACATGTTAAGATCTGGACTGGAGGTGGTACTGGATCTGGTCTGGCTGATCCACATCGGAGGTGAAATTAAGTCCAGATTTGATTTGAAGGTAGTTGGACCACTTTTACTTGAGTCGGGTCCAGTCTCGGGGAGTGTGGGGTCTCGATTAAAACCTGGGACAGTCAGAAGGTCCAGAGTTGGAACTTGGGGGATTAGATCTAGTTTCTCAGATCTAATCGATGGGGGACACCGATCTTTACTGGTATACTGGGACCAGGTGTTTAGACTTCGGTGGACAGGGTCCAGACTCGGAAGAGGCGGCGGTGTGCGTCCAGGAGGATGGTGGTCTAGTGACAGGCCTAGAGAAGACCTTCAGGTCAATCGCCCATGGATGTGGGAAGAGGTCTCGGTAGTCAATCTGGTTGGAGGGTGTCCTGATTTAATGGTTTGGTTCTGGGTACTGAGGTCTGGACTGGTAAATGAAGCCAGTCTGACGCACTCTGCATAGTGGACTCATGGGGGTCTCTGGGTCCGGGTCCCGGCTAGCAGCTGCAGCCCTCCTTGGCTGGCTGGCTGTCGGTGTTCAGGCGGCCACCTTGCGGCGCGGACGGCTTGTGCTGGACTCCGGACTCGGCAGCGTTCAGGTCCAGGCTGCCATCTTGGATGTTCTGGTAGATCCTCTTGGCCGCCTCCAGGAAGGCCTCCTCCACGTTCTCCCCTCTGAGGAGGACGGAGACGTTAAAAAGGGACAGACACACAGGAACAACACCGGACTACATCCCATAATAACCCCCCAGGACCCAGTTCACTGGACACCTGGCGGTACTCGGGAGCCGTGTTGAAACAAATACTCTGGGACCAGTACGAGTTTTTACTAAAGTATTTATTATTAAAAAAGAGCTGCGTTCAAATTGTTGCCAGCCCAGCCGTGTGTGTGTGTGTGTGTGTGTGTGTGTGTGTGTGTGTGTGTGTGTGTGTGTGTGTGTGTGTGTGTGTGTGTGTGTGTGTGTGTGTGTGTGTGTGTGTGTGTGTGTGTGTGTGTGTGTGTGTGTGTGTGTGTGTGTGTGTGTGTGTGTGTGTGTGTGTGTGTGTGTGTGTGTGTGTGTGTGTGTGTGTGTTTGACCCTCAAGGATTGTGTGTGTACTCACGTCTTGGCGCTGGCCTCCAGGAACAGCAGCCCTGCAAACGGAAGTACAAGTCAGCATTAGAATCCATCCCATAATGCAAAAATAGCAGGGTGAGCATCACAGTCTATCCCACAATGCAACAGTAGTTCTCACCGTTCTCCTCAGCGAACTGCTTGGCCTCCTCATAGGTGACGTCTCTCTGGGCCTCCAGGTCGGCCTTGTTCCCGATCAAGATGATCACCTGCGCTCGCACACAAACACGCACTCATTTCTCCACCGGTCCTTGAACACATCATGTCACAACCAGGAACCAAAGCAACGCTGCATACATATGGGGTCAGATCAGTCTCAATAATTGCAAATGCACACAGAGAGACTCACAAATGCGCACAGAACAATTCACAAATATATTCGATTTACAAATGCACACAGAAGAATTTACAAATATATTTGACTCACAAATGTATTTGTAAATATATTATGTTTGTAAAAAAATTTTAAAAAAAATCACAAATATATTTCTGCATTTGTAAATATTTGTGTGTGGATTTTTTTTGCGGATCACTCCACATTTGTGTGGGTTTTATGAGACTCCCCTGACGTCGCTGGATTCACAAATGCGTTTTTTTAACATGAGCCGAAATGTAGCCAATCAGATGTCGCCCTCATTTTCAACCAATCACATGAGCGCAGCTCCCCCTCCCCTCCCCACGAGGCTGCCAGCGTTGGACTTGCGCATTTTGCGGATTTGAGTTTTGGACGTAGTGGGCGGGGCTATACGCTGCTGAATGAGCCACAATCGCCGAAATGGATAAGAACTGTGGCTTAAAGATCTCCAGCAATATGTTTGTGAATCTGCGCTGCAGATGTGACGTAAACACAACGCGCGCACGCGTAGGGAAACCAGTAGGTTTGAAAACCAGTAGGGGTGTAACACCGGCGACTCGTCGCAAACACGCCACTGAGTCGTCGCTGTACAGGCACCGAGCGGCACTTGCCACAGAGTTGTCAGTGCCAGTGATTGCACTCGCCCTCTCTCCTCCTCACCGTAACCTCCCGTGACCCCATACATACATTTTAACCTGCGTGTGTGTGTGTGTGTGTGTGTGTGCGCGAGCGTGTGTGTGTCACACACACACACACACACACACACACACACATTAAGTAAATATGAACAATTAAATCATATGTATATACCATTTAAATATATCTATATAAAATTTAAATAAATAGAAAACATAAAGTTTAATAAAATAAAAAAATATATACATTTAAAATCTCACACACACACACTCGCTCTGAGCAACAATCAAACTATAGAAACACGTACGGCAATAATAGGTAGTGTGTGTGTGTGTGTGTGTGTGTGTGCACTCACTGTGTTTGGGTTAGTCAGGTTTCTTGCATCTGTTAACCAGCTGCTCAGGTGGTTATAAGTACTTCTCCTAAAGACACAAAAACAAAGTGAATCCTCTGAAGACCAATCAGATGTTTGATCTGATGTTTGACCCCCCCCCCCGCGCCTCCTCCTACGGGTACCTGGTGATGTCATACACCATGAGGGCCCCGGCGGCCCCCCTGTAATAGGACCTGGTGACAGCCCTGAAGCGCTCCTGACCGGCCGTGTCCCAGATCTGCAGCTTCACCTTCTGGCTGTGGACCTCCATGATCCTGGTCCCGAACTCCACCCCGATGGTGTGAGGGCAGTCCGCCATGACTAAGTACACGGAGACAGAGAGATGCGTTCCAGGGTCGAGTGTTTAAAGATTCACTCCAGAAGACACCAAATGAAACATTAAGCAAGGAAGACATACAAAGTTATACTAATACACTAAATACATATCGACTAACCTTCAGAGTGAAAACAGTTCTCATCCAGTAGAGCATGTGATCAGTAGAACATGTGATCAGTAGAACATGTGATCAGTAGAACATGTGATCATGTGATCAGTAGAACATGTGATCAGTAGAACATGTGATCAGTAGAACATGTGATCATGTGATCAGACCACATTACATAAGCAGCATTGCTAATCGAGAACCAAGAGGTTCCATTCAGTTACATGGTGATGCGTTAAGGCTCTACTCAGTGAACACTAAACAAAGTAAAACATTTTGTATTTTTGAAGATTTACTGACAAATGATTTGTGTCGAGGATGAAATAAATGAATAAATATGTAGATCCTTGTGGACCAGCTGCTCTAATCAAACAACAAAATGTATCATCAGTGATAATAATTATGCTATGAATGTGTTCGGTGCTCTAAAAGTTACACAAGCTCCTTTAGCGAGGAAGAGGAGCAGCGAGGAGGATAAAGGCACTCACACTTCTTCTCTGTGAACTGGTGCAGCAGACAAGACTTCCCTACTCCCATATCACCTGGGGGGGGGGGATCAGATGTCAGAATGAGGATGAAGGTGTCTATCATCATCATCATCATCATCATCATCATCATCATCATCATACCCACCAATGATGATGTACTTGAAGATGTAGGAGTAGTTATACGGTGCCGCTGTCATCTTGATGCTGCGAGGAAAAGACAGGAAGACAGGTCTCATTTATACATTTATACAAGACTATCACATGGGACCACATGGGTCCACATGGGTCCACATCCTGTCAGTCTTGATGCTGGCGTGAGCTTCAAATCTGAGAAAGTTCCATTTGTGAAACTGCAAAAAATAATTGGAGATTTCACCATCTAGACCACATTGGACCAGGACCAGATTAAAGACCACTATAGTAAAACAGGTCAAATCTGGAATAAATAATCCCAGAGAAGACTATTTAGGACCCAGTCTGACCATGTTGCAGAAACCGTAAACCAGTACAAGCATTTTAATCTTTTTCTGAGACCAGGACCAATGTGACCCAATGTGGTCTAGATGTGAACACTGAAATCTCAACAATCTGAAATTGTGTTTAAGCATAGTTATGATCAGGCTTCTCTGGGACAATCTAATCCAGATCAGACCAGTCGAAGTATGGTGTTTTTGAACTGGTCTAGTGTGTGCTAGATGTCGTCTGGGTGTGGTATGATGTGGTCTGTTTGCTAGATATGGTCCAAATGTCATCTAGATATGGTCTAATGTGTACTAGATGTGGGTTTAATGTGTGTTACATGTGGTCTAATGTGTGCTGCATGCGTGCTAGATATGGCCTTTTTGTGGTATAATCATGTGGTCTAATATGTGGACTAATGTGGTCTACACGTAGTCGGATGTGGTCTAGATGTGGTCTACGCGTAGTCTGATGTGGTCTAGATGTGGTTTAATGTGTGCTAGAATGTGGTCTAGATGTGGTCTAATGTGACAACAAAGCCCGTTTAGCTGAACAAACAAACGGCAGCAGCTAGCGAAGCTAACACATAGCTAAGCTAACACCGTTTAGCTAGCAGCGCGAGCCGTTACCCTCCGTGACAGTCTCGCGCAGTGAGCGCACGCATCTCTGGCAGCAGCGTTAAACACCATCAGCTGACCGTCTCCATTAGAAACACCTCTCCATCTGCGTTAGCTCTGCAGCTAACCGGCTAACAGCTGCAGTGCTGTCAACGCCTTGCTAACAGGCTAACCAGCCAACAGGCCGCTTTTATCTCCACAGTAATTAAACAAGGAGGCAGAATAAAGCCGCCATAGTTTTACCTTCAGTCCGGTTTCTATCTAACCGGTGAACCTGATTGAACGGGTGATGAGACGGGTAGTTATCAGTATTAGCTGGGTAGCCGTCAGGAAGCCGTTCCCTCTTCCGTGATTCTTCTTCTGCTGCGATAAACACGGAAAACACCGCGAGACTTGGGGATCTCTGCGGCCCCCCTGCGGATGAGAGGGGAACAGCCACACAGACTGGTTACTTATTCTCAGTTAATTCTATTTCATTTTGAATATATATATATCGTTTTTATTTATATATATACTTGTTATTTGTATTTGTTATTTATAATATATATAGATAATATATTTGTTATTTGCTATATATATTTATTTTTATTTTTTATTTGTCTTTATGTAAAACTATGTAAAAACCCATGAATCCATTCGAAATAAAAAGGTGCGGGTTTGAGGTTTACCTGACAGCCTGCAGGTGACCCATTAAAAGCCTTTCATGAGGCAGGTTTACTGTGGGACATGTGACGTGCGTGAAGGTCACATGATCACCTCCTCCTGCAATTGTTCATTTTGTCGAAGAAATTCAATTCAGTTTATTCATATAGTCCATTTTCACAAATTACCAATTTGTTTCGGAGTGCTTTACAATCTGTACATATATATCCCTGTCCCAGAACCTCACGCCGGATCAGGAAAAACTCCCAAACAACCCTTCACGGGGGGAAAAGGGGAAGAAACCTTCAGGAGAGAAACAGAGGAGGATCCCTCTCCAAGATGGACAGAAGGATAGATGCCATGTGTACAGAAGGAATCATTATACAGAAATTAAAACACATAACAACACAATCAATGAATATGACAGTGTATGAACAGTTGGTATAGCCATATTTCACGATCCAGACCTCGATGATCCATCAAGCAGATAGGATCTATGACGTCTGAAGTTAAAAGGACTACGGGGAGGAAGCAGAGTTAGTAACGTGCAATAGAGATGCAAATTCATCCATAAGGAGAGACAAGAGGAGAGAGGTGCTCAGTGTTCCTAAACGTCCCCCAGCAGCCTATAAGCCTACACCAGCATATCCAGGGGCTGGACCAGGTGAATCTGATTCAGCCCTGACTATAAGCTCTGTCAAAGAGGAAAGTCTTCAGTCTACTCTACATGAGGTGACTGTGTCTGTCTCCAGGACCGAAGGTGAAGCTGGTTCCATAAAAGATGAGCTTGATAACTAAAGGCTCTGGCTCCCATTCTACATTTTAAGACTCTAGGTCCAGGAACTACAAGTAGCCACGCATTTAGTGAGCGCAGCTCTCTGGTGGGGCAAAACGGTACTACAAGCTCTTTAAGATATGATGGCGTATCACTAATTAAGGCTTTGTAGGTTAAGAGAAGAATTTTAAAAGTGATTCTTGATTTTACAGGGAGCCAGTGCAGAGCAGCTAGTGCAGGAGTAATGTGATCTCTTTTCTTAGTTTCAGTGAGAATACGAGCTGTAGCATTCTGGATCAACTGGAGGGACCTAAGAGACTTATTGGAGCTGCCTGATAATAAGGAGTTGCAGTAATCCAGTCTAGAAGATAGAATGCGTGAACCAATTTTTTTTGCATCTTTTTGAGACAAGATGTCTGATTTTTTTTAATTACGTAGATGAAAAAAATGAAAAAAGATGCAGTAATTGAGATTTGCTTTACGTGGGAGTTAAAGGACAAGTCCCGATCAAAGATGACGCGGAGATTCTTTAACAGAAATAACATTGAACATATAAAAAACACTGATGTAAAAATTAAAACACTAATTAATAAAGTACATTAATAAAGAGTGGTCATTCTTAAACTCATTTCTAATTTGGCTCAAGTTAGAATTATGAATATTAAAATTATAATATAAAAGTACACTCGAAGTTCCAATTAGACTGTAGTGTTGGTACTTTTAGTAATATTACTATAATATAATGCAGTGTTATGTACTCAAATCTAATATAATGTAATAGCTAATTGATTTTAATATATTATAATATAATTGAATATAATATAAACGGTGATTTTAAACATACTAAAAAAAGAAAATGAATTAGTAAAATAGAGTTTTCAATATTACAGTATCATTTTTAAAGTGTTTCAGAGTAAATTTTGACATCATGTGAGAAAATCACGAGTGGGATTAAAATATATTTATTAAAAGAAAGGTGTGACTTTCTTATTTCCAGATGAAACACAGCAGCTCATTTCTTCAGCTAAACAATGGGAAGTACACCATATATATATATATATATATATATATATATATATATATATATATATATATATATATATATATAAATATGTTCCTTGAATGGATCAAATTTACCTGGATCAGTGGCAATAAACAAATGTGCTTCCGGAAAAACTTGGTGAGAGTTATTTTATGTGTTAAGTTTATGAAAACTACCAACTTCACTTTGATCCAACAATAATGTGTTTGTTCAAATAACATTTAAATAAGAAAACCAATGATAAACACTATCACAAAAGTGAAGACAATGATTCATGTGTTAAAGCTGATTTAACCATTTAATCATGTGTTTTCACTTCATAAAAGTTAATTATAACATGTTGGTCGCCAAACATGTCTTAACACAAAAACAAAAAAAATAGTACGATCAAAAACAAACATGTGACGATCAAAAACCAAGAGTGTACGATCAAAAACAAAAATAGTACGATCAAAAACAAAGATTATGACGATCAAAAATAAAGAATTGGCGAACAAAGATGGCGATGAAGCGGATGATGATGGACGGATGGTGTCAAGCAGCAGCTTTGGTTTCCCATTCCTGTGGAGACAGAAACACAGAAATAATGACAGAGGTTAAATGTCAGTCAGAGTAAATACGAAGTACAATGAACGTTATTGAAAGCTACGTTGCTCAATTAAATTTTATGAAAGAGAGGGGCAGACTGAACCTTTAAACCAGAGTCTCACCTTCCTCCTCTGGAACACCTTCCCGTGTTCGATGAACAGCGATGAAGGAGCTCGTCTCAGAGAGATCTTAGCCGAGGCTGTCCGGCGCAGCAGAGGATTCAGGAAACCCGCCTGCACAGCAGAGACCAGCACACTCAAAAAAACGATTCAAGGCCTTCCACACATTTAAATATTGTTTGATACATTTAAATAAATCAATTACAAAAATAGATATTTATATGGTGTAACACAAAATGTAGGATTTACTTCTCATTTATTAGATTTATTTAGATTAGATGGTGTGCATATCATCGCAACATAAATGGGTTTAATTGGGGACTACCCTTTGCGCATGCGCCAGCTGAAAATCAGTTGTTTGCATGAGGCGAAAGTCCTCCCAAAGTCCGAAGACATGCAGGCAGGTTGATTGATCTCTAAATTGGCCATAGGTGTGAATGTGAGGGTCAATGGTTGTCTGTCTCTATATGAGCCCTGGATGGACTGGCGGCCTGTCCAGGTGACCCCTCCTTCGCCCAATGTCAGCTGGGGTTAGCTCCAGCGCCCTGTGACCCTAATGAGGATGAATCGGTATGGAATAGAATATTTCATTTCCAATTTATATTTTGAGTTAGACAAACACAAATGAATTTAATTTAATGAATATTGTTATTTTATTTTAGATGTATTCGATACAAATGAGTTGGACTAACTTAATTACATTTTATTGCACTGATGTGCTAAATTTAAGTTGGTGTTAGGTTCTATGTGTTTCCTGTTTTATGTTGAAGTCTCTGTCTTGTTTCCTGTTTCCCTGCTCTTTCCTCCCTGTGCTTGTTTGATTGTTCCCTGATTGTTTCCACCTGTGTCTCGTTCCTGTGTGTATTTAGTCTGTGTCTTTCTGTGTGTCCGGTCTCGGATCGTTTTCGTTGATCAGTGGTGTGGTGTCCGTGTTCCTGTGTGGAATAAATCCGTTTGGTGCCAGAAACTCTTTGCGTTTGGGTCCTCTGTCACCACGATCCGTAACAGTTGGAGTTGCATATAATTATTGGATGGAAAACCTGCCAACACTTTAATTGAGTTCATCCAATGAGTAATTTCTTTGAGTGCAGAGACCAGTAAGGACCAGTAGGGACCAGCAAGGACAAGGAAACCAGAGACCGAAGAGACCACTGAAACCAGTGAGCAGATTGTGAAAACCACAGTGTGACTAAGCTTAAGCTTCATAAGTTTCTTATATTTATGTAGTTGTATATACGTAAATGTTTGTGTGTATTTCCTGTTCTTCCACCTGAGCGCGCTCGCTGCAGACGGCCAGCGACTGTCTGAAAGAGGAGCGCTTGTTTTGCCTCCCGACGGATGCCAAGTTGGTGTCCGACTCCGCCCTCAGCTGCACCGTCCTCCTCCCCGCCAGCTCCAGCTTTTGAACGCCTCGCGCCACTTCCACCGCTCTGTAGTCTGAGACACAGCGATGACTTTACAACAGAGAAAAATAAGATATACATTATATATATATATATATATATATATATATATATATATATATATAAATATATACCATATATATAAATATATACCATATATATAAAAATGTATATATATGTATATACATATTATAAATATATATTATATATACTATATATATAAATATGTATTATAAATAAAAATATATACTATGAACATTTATATATATATATAATAAATATATAAATGTAGATAATATATATAAATATATATTATAAATATATACTATATATAAATGTATCCAGTATATATAAATATACATTTTAAATATCTACTATATAATAAATATAAAGGTGTGTTCTATGTATTCGTGACTCACTGGTGAACACGTGGCTGCTCTTTGAGTCTCTGGACGATGACGAGTTGAAGCGGACTGAATCCTGAGAGCTGTGGAGCTGAAACACAAACAAATAAATCAATACCCTAAAAAATCACCCCATAGCTGGTAGATTTTCAAATAACAAATGACCATTACAACTTTGCTAATTTCAAATAAGTCTGACATGTTTCTAAAATGGAGACAACATCAATAGTAGTAGTGATGATGTGGAGCGCACCATGTGCTCCACAGGGTCACTGTGTAGTAATGATGTGGAGCGTACCATGTGCTCCACAGGGTCACTGTGTAGTAATGATGTGGAGCGTACCATGTGCTCCACAGGGTCACTGTGTAGTAATGTTAATTATGGAGCATACCATGTTCTCCAGGATGGAGGTGTTGGAGTAGATGGGCTGCTCTTGGACTGTTCCACTCAGATGGAAGGGGTCGAACATGTAGGGGTTGGAGGTGGGAAACCTCCGAGTTTGCAGACCACTGAGGGGGAAAATACATTAATGATACAAGAGGAGGAGGAGGAGGAGGAGGAACAAGAACAAGAACAAGAACAAGAACAAGAAGACTCTTACCTGAGAGCTGAGAGCTGTTGAGTGACAGCTGCTCCATCCTGCAGCTGCTTCAACCAACGCTGCTTCTCACCAGGACTACTCACCTGGAGGAGGGAGGAGGGAGGAGAGAGAGAGAAGGAGAGAAGGAGAGAAGGAGGTAAGGACACATAAAAAGGTAAATGAATCCTAGGAACACCTGCTCTCTCAGCTCACCTCCAGCACGGCCATCTGGTCACCGAGCATGCTCAGTGTGATCCTGAGGGAGGGGGCGGGGTCAGCGGTGACCTCACACCCTTGCAGCTGGACGGTGTACTGAGGTGACCTCTTCACCTCCACCTGCTTTTCCTGCTCCTCCTCCTCCTCTCCGAACATGTTGAGCAGCCCCGCCTCCACCCGACACAGCAGACTCTGCCACTGACAGTTCATCAGCACGCTAAGGACGCCTGTCAATAATACACACCTGGGGTCAGGTCACTGCAAAGTACTTCTGTTTACGGTGCTTCTACTCCATCAATTCAAAATCTGATAAATACTTTATTTCATTCATCTCAGAGGTACGTGTTTTACTTTACACTGTACTATATCTCAGAGGTACATATTGTACTTTTCTTTACAGTTTAGTCACATTTCGTTGTACTTTACAGGTTTTGTGAATATGAAATACAATAAACGAACATAGTACAATGTAATGGATAGAGAGGAAAGTAATTCTACTAGCATTACGACCTGGGTCACTGCTCAGGTAGCCGGCTGCAGGCTCCTCCTCTTCCTCCTCCTCAGAGTCCGTCTGCACTGAACTAGACTGAAGAAACACATCAATTATGTGCTATTGTTGTTTATTACTATGACTGATAGAGATAACAGGTATACAAAAACATCTTCACAGACAACAACAACGACAAAAGCTGGATGAATACTAATTAAAAATCCGTATTGTATTATATAATAAAAAGAGAGATAATTAGACACAGAGTTAAATGTAAAACCATGTTTGATGAAGATACTTCATGATGGTTTGACTTCTATACATATATAGTGTAAAAGTATACATATGTATACGTATAAGTACACGAGGAGGCTCATCCTGCAGGACAGTATAAGTGTATAAGTATACATATATAATGTATAAGTACATGGAGGAGGCTCAACCTGCAGGACGATATAAGTATATAAGTATACATATACATATATAGTGTATAAGTACATGGAGGAGGGCTCACCCTGCAGGACAGCAGCTGGTCTGATGGGGTCTGCTCACCTGCAGAACTCACCTCCTCGATCACCTGCACACACACAGGGACTGAAGTACTGCGAGTACACGGATACTGTGTACTTTGTGTTCTGACCTGTGTGTTTCTTGTTGTGCCTGAGGGTGATGAAGAGTGATGAAGACTCTCACCCTCCTCCACTGCTCCGCCTGCTGCAGGCTGCTGTAGCCCAGCACCAGGCTCTGTGAGCCCAGCTGCAGCTTCAGCTGGTGCTGGATCCTCCTGCTGCTCTTGGGCTTGTAGACCAGCTGACAGCCAATCAGAGAAAGCTGCAGGTGAGGGCGCAGGTCCTGAGAGCACTTATAGCACTACAAACACACACACACACACACACACACAAAGAGACACACACAGAGACAGAAACACACAGAGACACACACAGAGACGCATACATACAGAGACACACACATACATGCAGAGAGACACACACAGAGACACACACAGACAGACAGATACACAAACACACACAAAGACACACACACACACGTGAGCTACAGAGTACAGTACCTGAGCTAGTACACAGTAGTTTGTGAGCTACTACACAGTAGTACTTGAGCTAGTACACAGTAGTATTTGAGCTAGTACACAGTAGTACTTGAGATATAGTACACATAAGTATTTGAGCTAGTACACAGTAGTACCTGAGTTAGTACACAGTAGTACTTGAGGCTCACCAGCAGCACGTCACTCCTGATGACGAACAGCTGCTTGGTCCACTGGCCGAGCCACTTCCTCCTCCACAGGTAGCCACAGAGGCGGGACTCGGGGGCGGGCCTTAGGCAGGGCTGCGAGGCGCTCCATTGGATGTAGTGAGCGCTGTCCGTCAAAGACTCATCACCATCATCCTCCTCCCCGTACGACTCGTAGTGACTGCTGTCTGACTCCGGCTTCTCTGAGGGACACGCGTGTGTTCAGGGGTGTGTGTGTGTGTGTGTATATATGTGTGTATGTGTGTGTTTAGTACCAGTGTTAGATGGTTGGTAAGGCTCCGCCTCCTCGTAGGTATCTTCATCATTAGCATCATCACCTCCTGGACCCCCTGGGGGGAGGGGTGGCACCCCCTGATGGAGCACGAGGTGAAGGTACTCGTTAAGTAATTATGACTCTTCATGAAGTCATGTGACACCACAGAGGTTACATTCACTTCCTCTTTCCTGCCGAAAGCCAACAGTGGTAACCTAGGTAACCATTAAACCAGCTTAACTACTGACCAAGACTCTTTAACTTTTTAATTATCTTTCTCTGATAAACGTCTCACTGCAAATATATGTGTATGTGTATGAGTTTGTGTGCGTGTGTGTGCGTGTGTGTGCATGTGTGTCCATCCATCACGTAGACCAGACGCTAATCATCCTCCAAAAGTGACCACTTCCTGTCTGCGTAGAGCTCTCAGCCAATAGGATGACAGATAAAGGGGTGATGACCTCACATGTAAACACTGAACATCCTGTCACACCCACCCACACACACACACTCTCACACACACACACACACACACACACACACACACACACACACAAATCAAGTACTCATACCACACTGAAAAAGGTCACTTGTTAAAGTGAAAGTAATAATCCCACACTGTATACACACTGTGCTCACAGACAGGCTGTATCCCAGCATGCATTGCATGAGTGATGTGACTCACCTCTCTCAGCCACACAGGTGAGTCCTGATGTAACAGGACTTCTTCTGGACAAACAAACAACTCATTACATCACAACAACAACAACAACAAAATACACATGTTCAACAATATTATAATATATCATATAATATAAACAATATCACAATAGACCCAGGAGGGGAGCTCGCCGGCGAACGTCTGGTGGCCGGGCCTTCGCCTATGGGGCGACAACGTGAAGCAGCCACCGCTCACGTGGGCGACGACAGAGAAACCTGCTGGGGGTGATTGGGAGGAACGGCTTGCCGATCTGAACCTGAGCGGTGTTCTGTTGTTGGACTTTGGTACTACCCCCGGTTTGTCCATAACCAACACCAGGGTCCAACATAAGGGGGCTCATAAGTGGAGCTGGAGGCCAGAGATCAATGATGGACTTTGTGATCGTATCATCTGATCTGCGGCCGTATGTCTCGGACACTCGGGTGAAGAGAGGAGCAGAGCTGTCAGCTGATCACCACCTGGTGGTGAGTTGGATCAGATGGCGGGAAGTCGGCCAGAGAGACCTGGCAAGCCCAAACGTGTAGTGAGGTGAACTGGGAACGTCTGGTGAGGACCCTGTCCGGGAGGTCTTCAACTCCCACCTCCGGATGAACTTCTCACACATGCCAAGGGAGGTTGGGCACATGGAATCCGAGTGGACCAAGTTCAAAGCCTCTATTGTGGAAGCAGTGGCAACCCGAGAACCCGGTGTTGGACACCGGGGGTGAGGGAAGCCGCCAAGCTGAAGTAGGAGGTCTTTCGGGCCTGGTTGGCCCAGAGGTCTCCTGAAGCAGCTGAGATGGTCGCGGATACTAAAACTTGGGCATGGGAGGAGTTCGGGGAGGCCATGGAGAAGGACTTCCGGCTGGCCTCAAGGAGGTTCTGGCAAACCATCCGACGACTCAGGAAGGGAAAGCAAGACCTACCTCAGGCTGTTCTCAGGCTGTAGTTTCCTCTGCAGGGCTCAGCCTCAGATATAAGGTAAGGAGATGAGTTTCCTCTGCAGGGCTCAGCCTCAGATATAAGGTAAGGAGATGAGTTTCCTCTTAAGGGCTCAGCCTTAAAGATAGGGGTAAGGAGATGAGTTTTCTCGGGCATCTCATCAGGATGCCTTCTGGACCCTTTGAGGTTTTCCAGGTATGTCAAACTGGGAGGAGACTGGAACACGCTGGAGGGATTATATAACCCAGCTGTACTGGGAACGCCTATTATAACATATCATATAGTATAAACAATATATTATATTCTGACTTAATCACATGAGCGGTACCTGTCCCAGGTGAGTCTGCTGGCTCGTTGCTAGGAGACGATGATGAACAGCTCATGATCATGTATTCGGCATCTTCCACTAGAAGCACAAGAGACATCATCTTACTGGTTTCACTGGTTTTACCAGTATTATTACCAGCAGTACCAGTAGTACCAGCAGTAGTATTACCAGTACCAGTAGCAGTATTATTACCAGGGTGGTCTGCCTGCAGGCGGCTCAGCAGCTCTGAGATCTGTTTCTTCTGAGTCTGAGCAACATCACTCAGATCCTCTGATTCCAGAACAGACAGGAAGGACGGCAGGTCCCAGATCAGCTTGGCCAGCACTACAGAGAGAGACAGACAGTCAGGAGGGACAGACAGGTGGACAGACAGACAGGAGGAGAGACAGACAGGTGGACTGACAGATAGGAGGAGGGACAGACAGGAGGAGGGACAAACAGGTGGAGGAGGGACAGACAGGTAGACAGACAGACAGATGAACGGTTGTACAGAGAGATGCTTGTTCTATTTTCCTGAAGATAAACAACAGAACGTCATCGATGAGTCAAACTCTCTGTTTGCACTCGGTCAACTGGAATGTGACAAAGTACATCAACGTACCACATACAAAGTACCTCACTAAGTACATCAAAGTACATCAAAGTACCACACTAAGTACAACAGGAGGTATTTTACTCTCACGCTTTTCTCCTGGTAGAAACTGTGTAATTGTATAGTCCTTCTATCTCAGCGGTCCCCAACCACTGGTCCGTGGACCGGTACTGGTCTGTGGACGGGTACTGGTCTGTGGACTAGTACTGGTCTGTGGTCCAGTACTGATCCGTGGCACGGTATTGGTCTGTGGACTAGTAGTGGTCTGTAGTCCAGTTCTGATCTATTGACCGGTACTGATCCGCGGACTGGTATTGGACCTTGGCACGGTAAGGATCCGTAGACCGGTACTGGTCTGTGGCCCATTTTTGGTGGACATGTGGAACAGAACTGACCTCAGAACAGTCGTCATGAGAACATGTGGAACACAAGGGGCTGTGTTAGCGCTTGTGACGGACAGACAGAGGCCCCACCCCCTCTGGAGGAGTGAGAGGTCAAAGGTCAACTGATTAACTCTCTCTGCTGCCTTTAAGGAGCCACACGTCTGCTTATCGACCGGCTGCTGCTTTAAACACCGAGTGGCACATAGCGCACACGCCCACCACACACACCCACAACACCAATACATTAACAATAACAACAACAACCACAGCAGCACAAGATTACTGATAAATAAAGAGTTTCTGTTCCTGAATGTTGCTTATCGGACCATCAACATAACTTCCTGTCTCTGGCTTTGATGCTACAGAACACACACACACACACACACACACACACACACACACACACATAGCTGGTTTAAAGACATCTGACCACAGTTGAATAATAAGTCATCGGTCTGTTGGTGTGTTTGTGAGGAGCAGACTGACTGAGTCTAAACATCTATTAGCTCCGTCCCCTGAGGAGGAAGTGACGATGATAATGATGATGATGATGATGAAGGTAGTTAACATACCACCAGTGTGACAAAGACGACAAACTTTTGGACTGATTCAGATTTTTATCATCGCTGACAAGTTATGTAATAAATAATAATAATAATAATAATACAACTTTACCTTTCTGTTTGTCCATGTCTCCCCTCAGAGGCTGCTGGTGGTCTGTCTCATGTCCCTGAGATCTATGAGACAGACTATCCTCAGGGAGGTCTCTGGTCTCAGGGAGGTCTCCGATCTGAGGGAGGTCTCTGGTCTCAGGGAGGTCTCTGGTCTGAGTGAGGTCTCTGGTCTGAGTGAGGTCTCTGGTCTCAGTGAGGTTAGGAGGTCTCTGGTCTCAGGGAGGTCTCTGGTCCGAGTGAGGTCTCTGGTCTCAGTGAGGTCAGGAGGTCTCTGGTCTCAGTGAGGTTAGGAGGTCTCTGGTCTCAGGGAGGTCTCTGGTCTGAGTGAGGTCTCTGGGTCTCAGTGAGGTCAGGAGGTCTCTGGTCTCAGGGAGGTCTCTGGTCTCAGGGAGGTCTCTGGTCTCAGGGAGGTCTCTGGTCTCAGGGAGGTCTCTGGTCTGAGTGAGGTCTCTGGTCTCAGTGAGGTCAGGAGGTCTCTGGTTTCAGGGAGGTCAGGAGGTCTCTGGTCTCAGGGAGGTCAGGGGTCTCTGGTCTGAGGGAGGTCTCTGGTCTGAGGGAGGTCTCTGGTCTCAGGGAGGTCTCTGGTCTAGTGAAGTGGTTTTGGTCCGTCCTCTCAGTGCCCTTCTGTGGGAGGAGAGATGGGAACACGCCCCTCACTCTGAAGGGAAGAAGCTGACTGGAGGAAGATACTTTTCTTTCTCCTGATTGGCTGTTAACACACCAATCAGATTAAAGACCTTTCTTATACATTTATTTATTTATTTTATTATGTGCAAATAAGGAACTTTACCAAGGGGATACAAGAGAGAGAATAGTTTTAGAACATAAGAGAATATTTAAAGGAGATTTTATAAGATTTGTGGAAAATGTATTACGAAATTACTAAAATATAGATTATAGCTAACATTACTGTAGCCAAACTATACTTTATAATAGTTATAACATAATAACAAGAAGCAACCACTTTATTTATTTATTAACGCACACAGTTTTTCTGTTTCAGTTTTTTCCTTCACAATAAAAGAGAGCTGTTAAAGTAACTGAATATAATTACTTTCACAATACAACTTATTTGTTTGTAGAGTATTGTGATACATATGTATATTCATATGTGTATATATGAATACATATATATATATATATATATATATTTCATTTTTAAATATATATTTATAAATAAATAAATAGAGATGTTATTTATATAAATACAAATGTTATATATTTATATAAATACATCTATAAATTACACCCAACGTGGAGGAAAAACGTATAGAAGAACAAGCCTGTTTTCATGATCTAGGTAAAAATCAATTCATATGTATTGGAACAGGTTATCTGCTAACAACTAGATAATTGAGGCCACGCTCACCTGCCACTGAAATAGGCCACGCCCCCTAAATGAATGAAACCCTTTTACAATTTAATTTAAACTGTTTTATAAAACATCTACAGAACTTTCCCATCAGCCTCAGCTGCACTAATGCTAACGCTAATGTTAGCAGCTAACACGCTAAAGTAAGACGGTGAACATCAGCATGTTATCCTGCTATCAGATACTGTGTTGTTTATGAATGAAAGTTGTTTGTAGTTCATCATAGCTTTATTTACTCTTGTTAGTCACGTCAAAATCTGTCTGTTACATCACCTCCAGCAAACAACAACAACAACAATCATATTGTCATCCAGTGGTTCAGGATGTACAGTAGCAGGGGAGCCACAACCTCTGACCTCTGTCTGACCTCATTCTGACATCTGACCAAAGCTTGACCTCAGTCTGACCTCTGACCTTTGTGTTGCTTTAATCAGGTCTCTGACCTTTGACTTCCGTCTGACCTTTATCTGACCTCAGAGTAAACGCAATCCTCTTAGAGTACTTCCAGTTGCAAATGTTGTGATACAAATCTATTTAGTTAAAGGTTAACTAGGGACATCATCATCATGACATCATCATCATGACATCATCATCATGACATCGTGCATAATATCTGACACGTGACCTTCGACCCCCGAAGTCACTCTGCGTCTTGAAATAATTACATTTTAAGAAGGAAAAAAAGAAAAAGAAAACTTTACAGTTGTTCTCGATTGATTACACACAAAAACTGGAACTTCTAACACAATGTCCACAACCTGTAACTCATGTGCCAACTTCCTAAACTAATTCTGCTAAACTACAAGCACAATTATATAGCTTTAGACACAGATTTCAATTGTTAGCCACACTTTCTTCAAAACACAACACACAAGTGTACTGCTTTAGATACAAATTTCAATTGTTAACCACACTTTCTTCAAAACACTAAACACGATCCTCTCTACTCTACACACGTCACCAATGCCAACGCCTCCTTGTGTTCAGTCAGAACACACTGCTACTCAATTGGCAAAACTTCCATTTCCACGGCTTTTGTGCAATTTGGAATCGAGGCTTTAGAGATATAAGGGCCACAGGTGACCTCCTTATTTAAAATTACATTACATGATTTGACTTGATTTGAAGAAGAATGGATGAAAATATGGAAGGTAGAGGAGACCAGAGAGGCAGAAGAGTAAGGGTAAGAGGACGAGGAGGAGGACAAGGAGGACGACGAGGAGGAGGAAGAGGAGTACGAGTGAGAAGGAGGGGTGTGATCTCAGATGAGATTGGGGCCACACTAATTGACCATGTGGTCAGCCATGGTTTACCATTCAAGAGGCTGGCCAGAGGGTCAACCTCATATACTGTAAGCCGCTTTTCAGTAGCATCCATCATCCGGACGTTAGAGAGAAGAGAGAATAGGTAAGAAACAGAACTCTGACAGGAAAACACGAGTTTGAATCCTTATCAGGAGCATAGTGTTCTTGTATTTACTGTATAACTATTTTACATTGTACTGTATTTGTATAGTTTGCAGAACTGAAAAATTACCCCAGGGTGGTGGAGGGAGCGTATGTTTACAGCGGAGCAGGAGACGGCAATAGTAAACATGGTTCTGGAAAATAAAGCATTAACCATAAAAAAAAGATCTGCCACTATTGATGACCAGGCCATGTTCCACACATTTTTTTGGTCCTTTTTTATTTACACTTTTCTTTCTTTTTTGTTGACTGTAGTGGTCTATTTTCTATTGTTTGTTCTGTGAAAACAATTGAAGAAAAAAAAACATTTTTGTTGTATATTTGTGTGTTGTTTTGTAAAATATTATACATTTACAATATTTTACAACAGGAGAAAGTGTAAAGTAACACTGGACATGAAAAGGCACAATGCTTCTGACAAGGCCTTCATACTGGTGTTTTCCCATTTCATCGTTGTGTTTTCCATTGAGCACATCAGTGTTCTATCGATGCTTAGAATGTCTACGTATATGATGGGCTGTGTTTGTCATTTGAAAACAAAACACCCTTTTGAGGTGACATAACACTGTTTTGAAAGCAAAGTTGCCTTTTGCGGGAGATATAAAGGGTTTTGCATTTTGTGTGAGAGGTTTGGGGATTTGTGTTTAGAGTTTTGAGAAAAAGAGGCATGGTTTAAAAAAATGTGTTTAAGCAATCGAGAAAAACTGTAAAAGGTACAAAATAAAATAAAAAAACAATGCAACAATCTTTGTGTCAACCCTCTTCAGCCAATCAGAACAAAGCGTTAATCCTCTTCAGTGTCATCAAATAGTTCCTTCAAAATAAATAGAATGAATCTTCACCCACAGGTTCTTTTATTTTGTCAACCAATGCAGGAAGAGACCTCACCTTCAAAATAAAAGCGTGATTGTAAACACCTGAGAGCAGAATGCAGGCCTGAAATAACTCCCTTATATTATATATGAATATGTTTATAAATAGATTACAACAATAGTAATATGACGGATAAACCCTTTGTTGTGGGGTGAAGTCTAAGTTATTTTGGTACCGTTTCAATTCTACTACTGCTTTTTGTAACCTTTTACTGCACTATATTTGTCTTTTCAGATGATTTACACAAAATATAATCTAACATCAAAGTAGTTTGTATTATAAAGACTTCATTAAGTTGAAACTTGATTGTTCTAAAAAAGGCCTCTATAAATTGTATTGTAATGATAATACTTTTGTTCTTTGACTCTTTAACTGAAGATATAGTACAGCATCTGAATACTTCTTCCACCTCAGCGTGTATAAAAACAATGATTAGCAGTTATTAGGAATACTTAAAGTAAACACAATAAACACAATGAACTAAATAAACAGCACAACAAGCTTCTGATCCACCAACTGGTGAAATACAGTTTGACATGTGGATCCTCAGGAGGAGGATGTTGTTTGTTTACAGTCTTTAAAATACTTTGTAAGAAGATGAAACGTGGTGGGGGAGGATGGTTTCTATGACTACGGGTTCACAACTTATCTCCCATCATGCAATCATCTGGAATCCTCAGATAAAGTCCAGTAAAGTGTGTCCTCTTTATTTCTCGTCTTCACTTCTCTTTTCACTCATTAAAAAAAACATGTTTCATTAATAAGTTAATAACAAACATGCCACTCCTCTATGAGTTATTATAAAATAGCTGCTTGTCATTTGCTCTCGAAGCAACACGACGACCTGATTGGACGATCTAGAGTCTGTGTGCGTGTGTGTGCGCTTATTTTTTTATGCGTGTGTGTGTTTATGTTTGTGTGTGTGTATGTGTGTGTGCTGTGGTTAAACAGGGCAGTGGCTTTTGCAGATTAAGACTTTAAGGATTATATTAACATAATAAATACATTTAGTTTCATTTAACAACATTATGAGTTACGCTTCTTTGTGATGCAATACATGATATTACTGCTGTAGTCTTATCGCCTGCTCCGAGATGACATACATAGCTAACTGGTTACATGCTAACTAACTAGTAACAAGTTAAACTAACTGGCTGCATGTTTACTAACTAGTAACATGTTTACTAACTAGTAACGATGTTACTAACTAGTAACAATGTGACAAACTAGTAATTATGTAACTAGCTAGTAACACTGTTACTAACCAGTAACAATGTTGCTAACTAGTAACATCTTCAGTAACTAGTAACCATGTTTACTAACTAGTAACATAATAAACCACTAGCTAGTAACATGTTTACTAACTAGTAACCTAGTAACTAACTAGTAGTGTGGTTACTAGCTTGTAACATGTCACACTAAAGTGTTATGTGTTAAATATCTGGCAGAATCTTAACTACTGTGTAACTTGTTAACTAGCTGGTTACATGTTAACTAAGGCGGAGGCTAAGAGCTCAACACACACAGCAACTTTAGAGCTGAAGCAAGATAAAAAACATCATCTTCATTTTGAAAGTGAACAAAAAACAAAGACGTAACATTCTTGTTTTTGATCATTTGCAGAACTATTTGTGCCTTCAGAGTAAATTTACTCGTCAAAGTCGACAAAGCTTCAAATCAACACAAACATATCATGTTGAGTTCTCAGAACTTGATCCGCATTAAATAAAAACCGGCTCTTCAGACCCTCTGGAGTCTGCTGGTCTCAGGGGGGCCATGACTCATGTAGACCTGTAGGGGGACTCTCTGGATTCTCTCCAGGTGGACTCTCACCAGGTGGACTCTCACCAGGTGGACTCTCACCAGGTGGACTCTCACCAGGTGGACTCTCACCAGGTGCACTCTCTGGACTCTCTGGACTCTGTGGGTTTCTAGTGCAGCTGGAATCTGTGAATGGCGGTGCTGATAATAAGGAGTCTGTGACGCTTTCAGGTTCCCTCAGTGATCCGAACAGAGCAGAGGGGGATTGTGGGAGATGAGGTCCAGCGGCGTCAGAAGAGACAGACTTTCTTCTTCAGGTCGTTCCTCTTCCAGAGAGAGAGGCTGTCAAATTCCTCCAGGGACATCCCGAAAACATTAAGGAACTCCTCCTGAGAGAGGTGGTGCTGGGGGAGGGGAGAGAGAGAGAGAGAGAGAGAAAAAAAAGAGAAATAATTAATTTAATCTAATCGAGAGCATACAAATTAAAAATAATCAATTGGGGGGGAGTAGGTTAGGCCGGATGGAGCCCGGGCCTAAATCTGGTGGTGGGGATGTGTGGCAGCTGTCTTCAATCCGGCCTCGGCTGCTGGCTGGTTGGTAATCAGTCAGCAGCCGATGCTGCTCATGTTACAGTTTTTCTCGATTGATTTGGCTCAATTCTTGAAACAGAAATGACATTCTCAAAACAACTCGTGCAAACCTCCAAATCACTTGTTCACAACAGATTGGAATTTATCATTCCTTTAATCAAATTGCAATTATTTTAATAAAAAAAATTTCAAATTTCAAATGATTTAGCACATCTGTGCAAACGGTTAGGTACAATTGCCTTCAGTTAGCCACATTACCGATTGAATACATCTTGCTGGTCTAAACTTACTGTTGCTTCTCAGTCAAGTGGTTGTTCTCTGCAAAACATCTTGGCATCTTTTCCTTGTTTACATCATCACCTGCACAATAGTTCACTCCTCTGTCAAAATCGTTCAGGCACATAATACCATGAAAAACATCATGGTATATTCTGTAATATGGATCTCTTGGATCATCGGCTTCCTTTTCAGGGGCAACTAGAACTTTACTGATCAAGGGGGAGTTTCTCAAATCCGATCACTAATCACAGTCATGTTAGTTAGCTGACAGGTGCTATCCAGGAGTATAAATGCTTCCATCAAATATCTAGGGCTTGACAGAGTTCAGTACAGTTTACAGTATGAACATAGAAGCACCTGGCCAGGTAAACAAACAAGGGCAACTGCCTCTTCGAGGAAGAGGAGGAAGAAGAAGAGGAAGAGGAGCAAGGGTGCGTGGTGGTCGAGAAGGGGGAAGAGGACGAAGATCTGTGGCCAGACAGACGTGAGCGCGAGGATGAGCAGGAGAGTGAGGATGAACTCCAGCTTTGAACTCCAGCGTTGCTTTACTTTCCTACTCTATGTTTTGTTACAGTAGTGTAGGCTATACTTCATTTTATCTTTGATGTACTTTTTGTTTGACACTATTTTTTGCTGTACACATTTTCTGTTTCTGTTTTGCAATTACTGTAACAATTACTGTTACAATTATTGTTACAATTATTGTAACAATTACTGTAACAATTACTGTAACAATTACTGTAACAATTACTGTAACAATTACTGTTACAATTTCCATGGCAGTATGTGATGTGAAACCTTGTTGGCTCCTCTTGAATGAATCTTTGTTCTGTATGATACACATAGTATTCTGGAAGGAAAACATCTACTACAGTAACCATTCAGTGTCAAAGGACTAAGCCAAGATTGAACTGTGCACATGAGGGGATATTTCTATGGTCCACTGCCATACTGACAAAACATCTAAAGATTTTGACCTGCAGTGTTTAAACAATGACAAAGGGACTTTTAATTTTGGGGGCATTGACTATTTGTATGAGAAAGGGACTTAGTTTTGACTGATGAGTTGTATGTTTTGGGAGAGATATGACCTTTTGCAGGTGTGCCATAGTGTTTTGCTAAACTATCCAGGTTATTTTGAGAGATGAGCCACAGCAATCGAGAAGGAAGTTTTCATTTTGGGGGCACTGACTATTTGTATGAGAAACTGATTTGGGTTTGAAGCTTGAGTTAACTGTTTTGGGTGAGAAATTACCTTTTGAAGGTGATCTATGTAGTTGTGCTGAACCATATAGACTATTTTACCAAATGCACTAAAAGTCTTGAGAATGTAATTTTTGTTTCAAGAATTGAGCCAAAGCAATCGAGAAAAACTGTAAAGGGCACCAGAGCTGGAGGTTGGAAGGCAAGTGAGCAGACGCGCCTCATGCGGTTTGCTGTGAGTTACGTGTGGTAAATAAAATATGTTACCGGACGGAACCTTGTTGTGCGTTGCTGATCCTTGATGCTTTTGGGGGAAACCCACGGGTAACGGCGCGAGAGCTGCTACAACAAGTTATACAGTTCTATCAGAGAACACGTTCTGTAGTTTCAACAACAAGCAGACAGTTCTACCTCAAGTCGGGTCCGGTCCACGTTTGGGGGCAGCTTGCTCCGCCCTCTGTGGGTCACCACCAGTGCATCATAGGGGCAGATCTACAGAGATCAATCAAGATATTATTCAATCAATTCATCAATTATTAACCAAAAACTCAGTCAATCAATGAAGTGTAAATCGGTCAGTAGCAACAAATCAATCAGTTAATTGTACACAAAGAAAAAAATAAGATTAGGGACTTTTTCAGTACAATTAAAATTGACAGTAGACATGAATCCCTTTAAAGGTGAATGCAATTATTATGTTAATTAAAAAAATGTTTTCTGACTCCCTCCATGGATCGCTATAAAGAACATAATAATATACAATAATACTTGAAGGGACGCATGTACTCTCACCTGTACTTCAGATGGGATATTATTTATTTATTATTTAAGAATCGTTTACCTTTTTTTCCAACATGCTAGGAAGAGAGTTCCCTCGGTCCATCCTGGACTCTCCATTCTGCCACATAGATATAAAAAAAATATTATTATTGTTGTCACTTATTTTTAACAATAGAGACCATCTGAATGTGAATGAATTAGACGGTACCTGAAGACCTGCAGGAGAAGAGAAAGAGAGGTAAGAACCTGTTATTAATGTTATAAATGATGTATAAATAACTCAATATCGAGCCAATTAAATCATATTCTGGTGTCAGTTATGCAGAATGTGTTTGTACGTTTTAGTCGAGGATCACAAAGATGCTTTTAATTCAATAAATCAGTCTGCATTCAAATCAAATTGTTATAAACATTTGAATACGGTTTTATACTTTAGTGTCACTTTGTTTTATGTGTCATGTGACCGACCTGGACGTGTGGCCTCTGGGGAGCTGAACTCTGCTGACTGAAGCTGCAAAACAAACAGAAACGTGTTGGTCACCGTTTTCAGTGACCCTGAGCTGTGATTGGACGCCAGTGTTCCAGGAGACTCACCCTGGACAGGCCCCTCCTAGAGGATGCTGGGAAATACACAGACCTGGAGGCGTCGCACCCTGTAGGAGGTTAAAAGAGTTAAACTGTAAAAGTACCACAAGTAGAAACCCGCGTTCTAAATGCTAAATAAGTACAAGTACCAGAAGAAAAAGTACCAAAAGTAAAAGTACCAGAAGTAAAGATAGCACAAATAAAAGTACCAAAAGTAAAAGTAACAGGAGTAAAAGTAACAGAAGTAAAAGTAACAGACGTAAAAGTAACAGAAGTAAAAGTCAAATGAAGCCGCATGATGTTGCCTGTAGTCATCCTGACCACTAGGGGGAGTACAAGTACAACATGGTAGAGAACACAACCACTCAAGGCCTCTAGTCTAGTCTACATTATACTTACGTGGGTAAATGTACTGAGTTTGCTACAAATTACTTTTCGGACTTACCTTTGTACAGGATGGACCAGTTTATAAGAATGATGCAGGAACATTAAATATTAAACTCGTAAAAAGGAAGCAAATGAGCTGCAGCTCCATGAAGTACTACCCCGAAGTACCGTCACACACTTATACAGCAGTAATAACGACAGGGGACATTCTGCATGGTGAACGAACTCAGAGCATGGCGTTGAGCATTTTATTCATATCGTACATATTAAACACATGTGTTCTAACATGTAGATGTACTACACGTACACGTGTTCTAACATGTAGATGTACTACACGTACACGTTTTCTAACATGTAGATGTACGACATATTAAACACATGTTCTAACATGTAGATGTACTACATATTAAACATATGCTCCAACATGTAGATGTACGACATATTAACTACGTGTTCTAACATGTAGATGTACGATATATTAAACACACACGTTCTAACATGTAGATATACGACATATTAAACACACACGTTCTAACATGTAGATGTACGACATATTAAACACATGTTCTAACATGTAGATGTACTACACGTACACGTGTTCTAACATGTAGATGTACGACATATTAAACACTTGTTCTAACATGTAGATGTACTACATATTAAACACTTGTTCTAACATGTAGATGTACTACATATTAAACACATGCTCTAACATGTAGATGTACGACATATTAACTACGTGTTCTAACATGTAGATGTACGACATATTAACTACGTGTTCTAACATGTAGATGTACGACATATTGAACACTTGTTCTAACATGTAGATGTACGACATATTAAACACTTGTTCTAACATGTAGATGTACTACATATTAAACACATGCTCTAACATGTAGATGTACGACATATTAACTACGTGTTCTAACATGTAGATGTACGACATATTGAACACTTGTTCTAACATGTAGATGTACGACATATTAAACACTTGTTCTAACATGTAGATGTACGACATATTAAACACTTGTTCTAACATGTAGATGTACTACATATTAAACACATGCTCTAACATGTAGATGTACGACATATTAACTACGTGTTCTAACATGTAGATGTACGACATATTAACTACGTGTTCTAACATGTAGATGTACGACATATTGAACACACACGTTCTAACATGTAGATGTACGACATATTAAACACACGTTCTAACATGTAGATGTACGACATATTAAACACATGTTCTAACATGTAGATGTACGACATATTAAACACACGTGTTCTAACATGTACCAGAGTGCTGGCTGTGGTCCGGTAGGGAGCGAGTCTTCCTCCTCAGAGGAGACGCAGATTTATCCAGATCATCCTTCAGGAGGATTTTACCCAGATTAGACTGAATCTAAAGAGAGAGATGTTATAACATGTTATAATATGTTATATACTGAACATAGATATATTTTATAACATGTTATAATATATTATACATATGTTATAATATGTTATATACTGAACATAGATATATGTTATAACAAGTTATAATATTTTATATATATGATATCATATGTTAAGTTCTGTAGATAGATATGTTATAGCTTGTTATCTACTGGACATAAAGAGATGTTATAATGTGTTATATACTGTACATAAATATGTGCTATAACTGGTATTTACTGTTATGTAATCTGTTATAACACTGATCTCTCTACCTTGTTGAGTTCTTGTTTCTTTCTCAGTCCCCAAAGTTCATCATTCAGCTCTTCATCATCATCTTCCTCATCTTCTTCTCTCTGGTCCTTCTTCCTGCATTCCTTCTCTAGAGGGGTGAGAGAACAGAATAAATCATAAGATAAGGAAAGGAAAAATGAGATAAGGAAAGGAAATAATTCAGTTTATTTGTATAGCCCATTATGAGATAATGAAATGAAACATGACATAAGGAAAGAAAATATTAGACAAGGAAAGGAAACATGAGATAAGCAAAGGAAACATAGTTAAGGA
>CM070094.1:14129004-14304004 GCA_036178185.1 Liparis tanakae
TCTCTCTCTCTCTCTCCCCATAGACAGATCATTACTGTCTAATGGCTCCTGGTGATCAATAACTTGAGAGGAATCAGGTATCAGATCTCAGATGAGACGGAAAGGAATTTGCTGCTCAGCTGCAGGTAGATGAATGCAAGCAGATTTTTGTATTTTTGTATATGTGTGTATATATATATATATATATATATATATATATATATATATATATATATATATATATATATATATATATATATATACATACAGGACTGTCTCAGAAAATTTGAATATTGTATTCAATATTTCAATATTGAATATTGTAATAAAGTTCTTTATTTTCTGTAATTCAATTAAGAAAACAAAAATGTCATGCATTCTGGATTCATTATAAATCAACTGAAATATTGCAATATCCTATCTCTAAATATTATAATATAATGAAAAAGTATACTAGTAGGGTATTCAACTAATCACTTGAATCGTCTAATTAACTGGAAACACCTGCAATATATATATAATATATATATATATATATATATATATATATATATATATATATCAGGCCACATGCATAAATAAATACTAATATTTATCCTCCATTATCTCATAATGTGTTTGTTCAGGCTCTCGTTCAACACGGGACATAATCGTCTAATTAACTGGAAACACCTGCAAGGGGAAAAGAAGCACCGGACAGTTGCAGAGTGGTCCAAAGTCCTCTTTTCAGACGAAAGCGAGTGTTGTATTTCATTTGGAAGTCAAGGCGCCAGAGTCTGGAGAAAGGCTGGACAGGAGCAAAATCCAAGTTGCTTGAAATCCAGTGTGAAGTTCCCCCAGTCAGTGATGGTTTGGGGAGCCATGTCAGCTGCTGGTGTTGGTCCACTGTGTTTCATCAAGTCCAGAGTCAATGCAGCTGTGTACCAAGAGATTTTAGAGCACTACATGCTTCCGTCTGCTGAAAAGCTCTATGGAGATGAGGATTTCATTTTCCAGCATGATCTGGCACCTGCCCACAGTGCCAGAACCACCAGTAACTGGTGTACTGACCATGGCATTACTGTCCTCGATTGGCCTGCCAATTCCCCTGACCTGAACCCCAGAGAGAATTTGTGGGGTATTGTGAAGAGGAAGCTGAAAGACACCAGACCCAACAATGCAAATGAGCTAAAGGCCGCTATTGAAGCATCCTGGGCATCAATAACACCTCAGTAATGCCACAGGCTGATTGCCTCCATGCCACGCCGCATTGATGCAGTAATCCGTGCAAAAGGATTCCCAACCAAGTACTGAGTGCATTAATGGACATTTTCAAATGTTTGATTTAGTTTTGCTGTTATAAATCTTTTTTCTTTACTTGGTCTGAGGAAATATTATAATATTTAGAGATAGGATATTTGAGTTTTCTTAAGCTGTAAGCCATAATCAGCAATATTAAAAGAATAAAAGGCTTGCAATATTTCAGTTGATTTGTAATGAATCCAGAATGCATGACATTTTTGTTTTTATAATTGCATTAGAGAAAATAAAAAACTTTATCACAATATTCAAATTTTCTGAGACAGTCCTGTATATATATATATACAGGACTGTCTCAGAAAATTTGAATATTGTATTCAATATTTCAATATTGAATATTGTGATAAAGTTCTTTATTTTCTGTAATGCAATTAAGAAAACAAAAATGTCATGCATTCTGGATTCATTATAAATCAACTGAAATATTGCAATATCCTATCTCTAAATATTAGAATATAATGAAAAAGTATACTAGTAGGGTATTCAACTAATCACTTGAATCGTCTAATTAACTGGAAACACCTGCAATATATATATATATATATATCAGGCCACATGCATAAATAAATACTAATATTTATCCTCCATTATCTCATAATGTGTTTGTTCAGGCTCTCGTTCAACACGGGACATAACCCAGAGGCATGCTGGGAGATATCCAAAGAGTTGCTAGGTTACCGCGCCCAGCCGTCCAATCAGCTGTCAGAAAAAGACAAAGAGGGAGATGCTGCACTAAAATAGACCTCCCACTATCAGACCACACTGACACGCACGCACGCACACACACAAACACACAATGTCCTGCCTCTCAGATATCATGGAGAATTCACCAGGACTACAACTGCCAGAAGCCCCGGAGTGGAGGTCAAGTCAGCTGCTGGTGGAGTGTAGGAGGAGAGAGAGAGTGAGAGAGTGAGACACACTCACATAGAGGAACACTTCATCCTTCAGTTCATCACATTCCTTCATGTACAAGTACCTGGACTGTGTACTCCAGTACTAGATCACGTTCCTTCATGCACAAGTACCTGGACTGTGTACTTCAGTACTAGATCACATTCCTTCATGCACAAGTACCTGGACTGTGTACTTCAGTACTAGATCACATTCCTTCATGCACAAGTACCTGGACTGTGTACTTCAGTACTCGGTCAGATTCCACCAGTGAAACCAGCAGAAGTTTATGGTCTTCTTCTCTTTGTGTTTGTTAATTTACTGAAGTCATTAGTGACGGTCAGCGCGTCTCTGCAGGAAACACACACACACACACACACACACACTCGCCTGGAAACCAGTCAGCTGCTTCTGGGCCAATCGGGTCACTTGCTGTCCACTGGTTGCACAAAAGAAAAATGACGACGGCCCAAAAGGACAAAGCGTGACTTCTTCAAACCTGTCACTCAAACATTGTTTCAACAACACGACTACAGAACGATATAGACACTAATAATGTTCTATTAATAGAATATTAAAAGTCCTGCAGGAAGAGTGCTGCAACTATAAATAATTTATGTAACTATGGATCACATTCATATGGAATTATTATTATTATTTTATTTAAATAACAGTTTTATCATATTATATTATACCTTTAAGCAGCTTTCAGGCAAACCTTTACAAGCAACCAAATATATATAAATATACTATATACATAAATATATGTATTAATATATAATAACTAAATAAAATAGCAGGGCATATTACATTCAAGAATTTAAATAATTAAGGAAATGAAAATGTCAAGAAATGTAAATGAAAAGTGTATCCAAGTGTATATAGTGAAGCGGTAATGTTGATTAAAAAAGAGCAATGTGTGTGTGTGCGTGTGCATGTGCGTGTGTGCGCCTATGTGTGTGTGTGCGCGTGTGTGTTATCAATCCACACAGCAGGTGACCACACCCAGCCGTCAACATCACAACTTTTTAAGAAGTCGTTGACGTTCTGATTGACAGTTTATTTATTTTACTCTCCTTACCAGACCCTGGTGCCCCTTCAGACCCTGGTCCCCCTTCAGGAGCTGGTCCCCCTTCAGGAGCTGGTGCCCCTTCAGACCCTGGTCCCCCTTCAGGAGCTGGTCCCCCTTCAGACCCTGGTGCCCCTTCAGACCCTGGTGCCCCTTCAGACCCTGGTCCCTCTTTAGGAAATGGTCCCCCTTTATAAGCTGGTACCCGTTCATGACGTTGCGTCCCTTAAGGCTCCATGTTGTTCTCCATGTATATTAACGATGTAGCCAAAGCTGCTGGATGCTCCAGAATTTGTCTGTATGATGATGACACCATCATATATTCAGCTGGCCCTTCACTCTGCTGTGTCCTCACCTCCACCCAACAGTCTGTCCACAACCTCCACCTGCTCCTCAACTCCAAAGAGACCAGACGTATGCTTAGCAAGATCCATTCTTTAAAGGTTTTTTTGAGACACCTGTATAGAATATTTGAAGAATTCTTTAAGGAAATGGTTCTTTAAAGAACTGTGGTTTGAAAGGTTATTTGTGGAACCAGAAAGGTTTTTATATGGCATCACTCTAAAGAACCATTTTTGGTTCCAGATAGCACATTTATGTTTCTGCTCATGGTCTACAAATCCACTTTGATAATGACCCCTCGCTACCTCTCAAATCTTCTGCACATTTCTGACAGCAATAGCCGTTTAGGATCCAGGAACTTCATGAGGCTCATGATTCCTAAAGTCCTACTGTTTGGTCATAACGACTAGAACTCACTACAGAACACAAACAAACCTTCAGGAGCTGGTCTCCCTTTAGGAGCTGTTCTCCCTTCAGGAGCTGGTCTCCCTTTAGGAGCTGATCTCCCTTTAGGAGCTGTTCTCCCTTTAGGAGCTGGTCTCCCTTTAGGAGCTGGTCTCCCTTTAGAAGCTGGTCTCCCTTCAGGAGCTGGTCTCCCTTTAGGAGCTGGTCTCCCTTCAGGAGCTGGTCTCCCTTCAGGAGCTGGTCTCCCTTTAGGAGCTGGTCTCCCTTCAGAAGCTGGTCTCCCTTCAGGAGCTGGTCTCCCTTTAGGAGCTGGTCTCCCTTCAGGAGCTGGTCTCCCTTTAGGAGCTGGTCTCCCTTCTGGAGCTGGTCCGCCTTAAGGAGCTGGTCCCCCTTCAGACCCCGAAGCTCTCAATTAGACCAGCTTCAGGAGAGCGCAGCTCTTGTGTAACCATGGCGATGACTCATGAGCCCACGCTCTGCTGAGGCGTTCAGGGCCATCAGGACAACACAGTATTCATCATCAACAGAGAACATCAACAGCTGTTCAGGGAACAGACCAATCAGAGCTGGGGACCACTACTAGGTTACAGTAAAGTACTACTACTATAAACACGCACTCACTCACATTCACACTTGCACACACACAAACACACACACGCAGAGAGAGAGAGACACACCGAGACACACACACACAGGTTTGTTCTAGCAGCTTTAGGTCACATGAGCTTGTGACCTTTGACCTCCAGCAGGTAACAGACCATTAATATAACTTCATGAAAGACGGGTACACAAGTATACTGTAAAAAGTACTTTAAGTACCAAAAGTAAAATAATTCAGTCGGCAGAACGTCTCCTTTCACAGTGTGTTGTTGTTGTTTTTGTTGTTGTTGTTGTTACCGAATACTGTGAAGGATCATATAAATGTGTATTACAGTAGATGTAGTAATGCTTCATTTCAGACTATCACATGAACGCAGTAAAAGTAGAACATGTATAAAGTATTTGTAAATGGTATCACAGACTTGAACATAGTAACTATCCGTGTACATTTAGGATATCGTCAGGAATCATGAGAGAGGAGGCCAGCGGCAGATGTTCCATAGAGGGGGGGGGTTACATAAAACCATCTTAATCCATCCTCCATCCGCATCCCCTACATCCTCATCTCCTCCATCCTCATCCCCTACATCCTCGTCTCCTACATCCTTGTGTCCTCCCTCCTCATGTCCTCCATCTTCGTCTCCTCCATCCTCATCTCCTCCACCCTCCATGTAGCGCTCACCTCCCAGCAGCTCTTACATAATAACTTCACAGCATCAGACTTACATATGTATCTTTATATTTTAATGTATCTATATGTATACAGAGTTAGAGCGCGAGAGAGAGAGGGGGGAGGGAAGGGGGGGGGGGGGGCGTCGGGGCTTTTCTGCCGGCTGTGACGCACCGCAGCCCGGCGTGTCACCGCACGGCTCCCCCGGATAGGGTAGACGGCAGTCGGGGAGGGTCTGACCAAAGTCGCGCTAGAAACCACGCATTTCATCCCACGGGTATCTAAACTGTATAATACACCGCATTATATGTATTATATTATATGTATATATTAATATATTAATAATACTATTTATCTATCATATCTCTGAAGCTTAACGATATTATTGAAATGTTCCACAAACCCGACGGAGTGGTATATTGGTCCGTGTTGTCACGCGCATGCACGGCGCGGTATATTAGCGCTGCTTCCGGGTTCTGACAGAAGACGTGCGCGTGAGGACTCACCTGCGTGTTGTTGTCTCCAGCAGCTCCGACACGACTGAGCCGCTCATGCGCACCTCCCAGATATAGAGCGCGCGGGGGCGGGTGGGGGGGGGGGGGGCATCTGTGTCTGTGTGATAGGAGCAGCGTGTCTGTCTCTCTAGACCAGTACCTGTCTCTCTCTCTTCTTCTGTTTCTTTCTCTAGACCAGTCCATTACCTCTCTCTCTCTCTCTCTCTCTCTCTCTCTCTTCTCTCTCTCTCTCTCTCTCTCTCTCTGAGGATACAGATCTAATATATATATATATATATATATATATACTATGATCTATATCTAAGTAACATGGCTCTCCTCCTCCTCCTCCTCCTCCTCCTCCTCCTCCTCCTCTTCCTGGCCTTGGATCTCCAGAACCAAACAACAGAGCCTATGGCCTTAATTTTTAGAGCATCTTCATTCAGAGCAGCAGGTCAGAGGAGAGGAGCCTGAGGGGGAGTAGTGCCTGATGATGGGACTCAAACTGTCCTGCAGCCCTGAAATGGTTTTATTTAATTTAATTAGAACGTTTGTGTCACCGGTTGCAGTAGGGCAAAGCTCAGGCGAAGAGAAAATAGGCTGGAGTTCAGGTAAAGTGAAACAAAAAACTCTCTTTACTGAGGAAAAAGTCAAAATAGAACTCAGATAGACGACAAAGTCACACAAGAGACTAAAGGTACATTCACACCAAAAGCAACGTGATTTGTTGCGTCGCCCAAAACGCGTGACGTTACTCGCTCGATCATTCACCATGTTCACTACATAAGCGTTGCGTCGGTCCGTGAGGGGCGGGGCTTAACACAGTGGCTTGCCTCAGTAAAGACCATTATCATTTCCTTAATCCACCACGGAATAATGAACCACTAGTTCTGCTTTATACTTGTTGTGGACATCCCACAAACGTCTGAACATCTAAAGCCCTTGTGTTTGGGTTCATGACATCACCCGAAGGCTCACACCGCTCTGTCACTTTCACCGATTAAGTTATCTGTTAGGTCTGAAAGACTTCCGCTTCCAGTGCTACGAAAGCGGAACATCTAAACGTGTGTTATTGTGTTCATAACATTATAATATATAATATATGTTATTGAGTTCATAACATTATTGTTCGTCTTGTTCTGGTTCAACATCGGCGGGACATCAATGATGCACAGAGCAACTCAAGAGCTGATTGGCCTGAGTTGCGAAATTATCGCCTCAAAATTAAAATATTTCAACTCGGGGTGAAAATTGTGCCGCTGTAAAATTGTGCCGCTGTAAACGCGCCGCTGTAAAATTGAGCCGCTGTAAACGCGCCGCTGTAAACGCGCCGCTGTAAACGCGCCGCTGTAAACGCGCCGCTGTAAACGCCCCAAGCGCGCCACCCGGAATAATGTTGAGTCTATCGCAGCCACACACATCTGTACGTTGACTTTTCATGGGATTCGGTTGCGCGAAAAAATCTACAATCTGGCAAGGGACAAGGGAAAGGATGGGTGTATATAAAACCACAGCTGTAGGGCATGACTAATCAGGGAGGTAGACGAGCAGGTGAAGGGAACGAATCAACAGATACAAGGGATACGGACGCAGAACCATGGGTGTTACAGTTCCAGTGGGCTGGTCCTTACAGGCTTCACCTTAGAGACGTGGAAGGTAGGGTGATCTTTGGGAGTTCTTTGCGGAAAGAAGTCGGCCATCTTGGCGAACCGGTCATGGTTCTTCTCTGCTGGGGAAAACCTCTTGGAGAAGAATGAACAAATCCTAAAAACCTCTGTAGCTTCTTTAGGTCTTTAGGTCTTTTTTCGTCAGATGGAACCGGTCCGTCAGAAACAGCACTAACATTGTCATCATCCATCTGGATGCTCCCAGGTGTGTTGGTGGAAGTCACACTTCTCCGCTTTGGCAATCATCTGATTCTCCAGCAACCGCTGCCGAACTCTCCGGGCACGCTGTTCATGTTCCTTCTCATTCTTGGAAAAAATCAAGATGTCATCCAGGTACACAACACACACTTATTCAACATGTTCCTTAGGACATCCTTAACCAGGGTCTGAAACACGGCTGGGGCGTCAGTGAGGCCATACGGCATGACAAGGTACTCATAGTGACCACTCAGGAATTGAAAGCTGTCTTCCACTCAAGGACGTAGTGACTTGTCCTTCTTGCTCACAAAAAAAATAATTCAGCTCCTGCGGGGGATGAGGAATAATACCAGCGTACTTAGAGTCCTCGATGTACCTGCCTGCGTCTCAGGGCCAGCAAGGAGGTCTATGGCACGTCATATGGTCGGTAAGGAGGAAGGCAGATGGCACAGGACTTGCAAAACACCTTGTCGGGGTCCTGGTACATCGGGGGAACTCCAGAGGTGTACGCAGCATCTGTAAGGGGTGAAGGCTTGGAAGGTACGTTAGGAGAGGCAGACTGGAGACAAGATGAATGACATTGGGTTCTCCACCCCATGTCCCCATAGTGCACTATGGACCCTGTAAGCCAATCAATGCGTGGGTTATGTTCCAGTGAGTTATTTTCCAGTAACCATGGGGATAACCAAGAATGATGGGTATCTGAGGTGAGCCTATGACATGGAAGGTGTTCAGAGTGTTACCTGACATGAGGCGCCCGAGAAGTGGAGTAAGGTGAGTCACACGACAGAGTAGACTTCCGTCTTCTAGGGTGTGGGCAAGCAGGGGAGACTCGAGGGCTACCAACCGATCAATGAAGCTCTCGTCTGCTCCTGAATCGATGAATAACGTAAATTCTAGGGAAACAGCAGTGGAAGGCTCGCCAGGAAGTGTCCCAGCTTCCCACAGTAAAGGATCTCCCCTCCTTTAGTCTCCGAGGAGAGTAGTATGGCCCAATGGCTTCCTCCCATCTCCCTGTGGGGCAGCTTGGCGGTTTCAACAGGGCTTGGGTGTAGGTCCGGCAGACGTGGTGAAGATTTCCTTCAGGCGTCTCTCACTGCCTCTCTCGTGCAGCCGGTTATCTATCCTGGTAACCAAGGCAACCAGGGCATGAAAGTCTGTGGGTCGGTCGAGAGTTGCAATCTGATCCTTGAAGTCCTCAGAGAGACAAAGGCGTCTGAGAGGGAGGGGTATGCTCCCCTGTCAGAGAGTCAGAAGTCTTTGCTGCCTTTCAAAATAAACCTCCTACATTGAACTGTATATTAAAGCATATGTATTCAGATCATTCATAAATGATGAACATGAAAGGAACAATTATGTTATTGTGTCTATCATGAAAAATAAAGTTACCATTGATTTCCATGTGGAACAGTTTGTGTCACATGACAGAGGAATCCTGAAGATTATTGATCAGTAAATGTTGATTGAAGAGGTTTAAACTGTGATCAGATCAGCTGATGTTCCAACTGACAACTGACAACTCTGCCTTTATTGTGAAACTCTGAAACAGGAAGTTGTTCCTGTCACTTGGAGCTTCTGTTTCTTAGAGGATCTTTGTCAGTTCTTCTTCTACTAAACTAAAGAACATGTTAGTGAAGAGACCTCCTACAAAATAAAAGACTTATTTTAGTCAATGAATTCCCACGATGCAACAGAGGCAGGTAGTTAAATAAGAATACCTAATAAATGATTAATAATCATTGTTTATTGGGGTTCTGTTCTGGAGGTCTCAGGGAGTCCAGGTGATGACCCTGACGGCGGTCTGAGCGGCCTGCCGGACGTCCTGGTCCTCCTCTGCTGCATCGCTCCTCACCAGCAGAGGAAGCTGCTCCAGCAGGAGCCGGCGGCCGGCTGGAGCCTCCGCCAGCGATGACAGAGCCCTCAGGGAGTACATGACCAGGGCCTTTCTCCTCCTCCTCTCCTCCTCCCCCTGCTCCTCTCTGGACACCAGGTCCAGAAGGACGGGGACGACATTCAGGTCAAGACACCGCTGCTTACCTGCAACCAGACTCTATTAGCCCATTGGTCCGGGGGAGTTAGAGGCTTAAGCTGGTCTGGAGGAATAACATGGTGCAATAAGGTGGTTGGAGGAGTCACATGTTGCATTTAAGGTGGTCTTGAGGAGTCAAATGGTGTGTCATCTACGACACACAGGTTGCATTTCACCAACAAACCAATCTTTAGCTGAAGATTAAAGACACTTGCATCATGGGTATTGTAGTACTTTGAGCCAGTTATGATGATTACAACTGTGTGACAATGGGGGGAAAGTACTTCATGGTGTGTATTTAAGTACTTCATGGTGTGTACTTGTACCTGCGGTGATGATCCCGGTGTACATGATGACTCCTGCGGCGTTGGTCTGAACCTCCACGTCTTCGTCTTGCAGCAGCCTAACCAGGACAGGGAGTAGCGCCTCCTCACAAACCTGCCGTCTGCCATCCTCACACACACTGAAAGGAGTTGAAGTGGTTAGTACAAGTTGAACCACTGAAAGGAGTTGAAGTGGTTAGTACAAGTTGAACCACTGAAAGGAGTTGAAGTGGTTAGTACAAGTTGAACCACTGAAAGGAGTTGAAGTGTTTAGTACAAGTTGAACCACTGAAAGGAGTTGAAGTGTTTAGTACAAGTTGAACCACTGAAAAGATTTGAAATGTTGAACCTGAGGGCCATCAGAGCTCCAGCCGCCTCCCTGCGGATGTACGGGGAGCGGTGGGACAGTTTGCGTCCCAGCAGCGAGACGCCGTCAGAAGCTAGAGCGGGCAGAGCGTCCAGCCTGGAGCAGGAGCTGATGGTGGAGAGGAGCAGCACCTCCTCCTCATGCTCCTCCTCATGCTCCTCCTCATGCTCCTCGTGCTCTCTGAGCTTCAGCATCAGTTTAGGAACCAGGCTCAGCAGAGCTGCGGCCCCTGTAGGGATAGATAAGATGAACCAGAGGAAAGTACAATGAGTGCTTCTATGTGTTCATGGTTCATACATGATATTCATTTCTTTGATACAAGTGATCATGTGACCTGCAGGCAGCTGAGCAAGGCGGCTTAGCACGCAGTGGACGCTCCTCCTGCAGGAGGACGAGGAGTCGTCCAGCAGCTGAGACAGAGGAGGCAGGAGGCAGGAGGCCAGCAGGGCCTGTCTGCTTGAGGAGAACAGAGGCGTTACAGCGCCCCCTGCTGGAGACACCAGGGACTACAAGGTCCACAAGGACTACAAGCAGGACGCCAGGGACTACAAGGACTACATCCAGGACTACAAACGGGGCTACAAACAGGACACCCAGGACTACAATGACTACAAACAGGACTACTACAAGGACACCAAGTCTACAAACGGTACTACAAGGAATACAAACAGGACTTCAAACATGTCTAAAACAAGACTACAAACGTGCCTACCTGCCGATGCTGTGGGACGTCAGCAGGTGAAGCAGCTCACATGTTTTTGTTCTGACTGAAGAAGATTCATCTTTAAACAAAACTACCAGCTGGTCCAGAAAGCCTGCAGAAGGAAGAGGAGAGGCAGAGGAGGAGGAGGAGGAGGAGAAGGATGTGAAGAGGACATCAGCCCTCTGTAGATGTTTTTCCTCATTGTAGAATACAGTAAATACAGTAAATGTCCTTATTTGATATATAATATATTATTATTACAATCTAATGCGATTATATATATATATATATATATATATATATATATATATATATATATATATATATATATATATATGCAGGTGCATCACCCCCGTTGGCGGTCTGGTAGATCCGCTCCGGGTCGTGGAGCAGGTCGCAGAGGGACCCCAGAGCTCGGAGCCTCGTGCGGGTCTCCGGCTGAAGAAGATCCCCGAACAGCTGCGGCACGGCCCGCCGGCCGAAAGCCACCGGAGCCAGGGTCGGGTCTGTAAGAGCACCGGCCATTCGCCCGGTTCTAACGGACCGCAAGTACCGTGAAGGCGGAGAAACGCAGAAAACACGGTCGCCTAGCAACCGTCAACCGGGAGATGTGACGTCACTGGAGTATGTAAACATTGCGCTAATCGAAACATAATATCATTGATATAAAAGCCACAAATATTAAAGACACTGAGAATTAAAAGAACATCAAATACAAATTACAATAATATAAATTATAAATAAAAATAGAACTTCTGGAGGAATTTATTTACATTAATATGATTGACATTTGACATCCAGATTACATTTTAATATACGATTCAAGAAGAGAGACAAAAAAAGATTTGATATTTTTCTTATTAATTAAGTGTTTTTTTATTCTCAAGAATACTATATAAATATGTCCACCAGTGACGATTTAACGAGACTGTCGGACTTCAAAAATCCGGTTAGCTGCTCCTGAGCCTCACAATGGGGTCCAGTTGAAACCAGCTGGTTCAGGTCCTGGTCCTGGTCTGAAGATCTATCCTAACACGTGACTGTAGATTAAAAGCTCCTGACGAGTTTCTTTGAGAACTTTTATTGAAATTAAATAAACTTAAAGACCTTCAATGAAACAAATAACGGAAAAGAAAACATTTCATAAAGAGAACAAATGTTCAGCTCTCATATTTAAAATGAATTATATATTTTTTTTTTAAACGTTAATTTCTTTGCCTCTATTTCTTCTTCTTCTTGCTCTTCTTCCCTCCTTCTCCCTGCTGAGAGCTGGTGTCTCCTCCTCCACTCTTCTGGGTCCTGGTCTTCAGTTTAGGGATCATCTCCGCTACATAGAACATCACCTCCTTACCTGAGGAAGAAACAACATGAAGCATGGACTTCTATACAACCAGAGGTGTCTCGCCCTGGTGCTCAGGAGAGATAATGCAGATTTAACACATGATGCATAGACTTCTATACAACCAGAAACTTACGGGAGGTGAACTTGTCCAGACAGAAGCTTCCGTCTTCCTGCTTCACCTGAACTCTGACTCGCCCTCTGAACTGGACGTCTCTGTTCCATTCTCTGGGGTGCATTTTGTTCTGGAAAACACATATTTGATGTAACCCAATCCTTTTCACCAAGTGACTCCTTTTCACCAAGTGACTCCTTTTCACCAAGTGACGACTCCTCCTCCTCCTCCTCCTCCTCCTCCTCCTCCTCCTCCTCCTCCTCCTCCTCCTCCTCCTACCTCCACGTAGACGTTCATCCCGGCGGCTGTCAGCACGTCTCTGATCTCAGCGCATGACGGGTTCTCCACTGCCTGCAGACACACAACAACGTCTCGATGTGACTACGACCCTACCGGGTTACAGTTAGCAGGGACGTTCCGTGCATCTAAATGAACGCACCTCATTTCAACCTTTCACAGTAAAAGCCCTGGATGTAAACTTGTTTAAAGAAGGACAGATCGAAGTGTAAAAGATGGAGGAACCTTCTCTGATGAGATCCTTCGTCCTTCAGCCAGAGTTTTTTTACTGTTGATGTAGATCGGATAGAGGCAGATGAACCTGGAACACACACACCGCAGCTATATGAATATATATATATATATATATATATATATATATATATATATATATATATATATATATATATACACAAACACACACACAGGAGGACAATATGAATTTGTGATCTCAAAATAGTTAGAAAAAATTATCTATTTCATATTTTCTATGAATAGTTGTAAATATAAACGCTGTACAATTTAATTTATTATTGGCACTTTATGCCAAATTAATCAATTAACTGTAAATAATAGATATTACTACATAAAATACACTAATAATAGTAGATCATTTATTCTGAATGAATCCATTGATAAATTCTTCATATAAATAACATTTATATCCCGTAAAGTCAGATACATAAAAAAAAAACAATAAAACGAAGCCTGGCTCAATATAGTGACGATAAAGGATCTTAACACGTCATGCTAAGAAAACCAACACACAGAAGACCCCGTGTAAAACAACACGTTTGAACACAAAAACGGTTTCTTTGTCAGGTTTTATAAAACGGGTCTTATTACGTTTATATTACACATTAAATGTTAGTGGTAAACGGAATTAATTCAACTCAACAGTTAATCCTGTTTACGACAGTGAACCTCATTGACGTCTTTTCCCACAATCCCTCACTTACAAAACATAACCCCCCCAAAAAAGTATAGTTGTTTGTAGTAAAAGCTCAAACTCAAATGTAATGTAGTAGGATTGAAGAGTAAACTTTGAGAAGCTAGGAACAAGCGAGATATATGCGCAGAAACAAGAGTTACACGTAAAATGTGAAAATCCGCGAAACGGGCCCGTCAACATGTTAGCTTTTGCCTAGCCTAGCTTAGTTTAGCGTGGCTAATAGGCGAGCTCGCGCCGGAACTCGCCTCTCTTTGTCGGCCGGGTTCTGGGTCAGATGAGCCATGGTCAGTCTGGTCGAATCTTAGCCGGATAAAGCGACTAACGACACCGCCGTAAATCACACCGCCATACAGCTGCAGCACATGCGCAGAGAGTGGCTGTGTCATCATCTTCTTTTAAATTGTTGGACTACAAACTAACGTTTAAAGTTTACACCGCCACCTACTGCACCGGAGTGTAACATCAAGAGTTCATGTCATAAACCCAAGGATATTGTTAATACTTTTAAATAATATAAATGTACATTTCCATCAAGTCTCACTCTGACTGACTATATATTTTCTACCGTTTTTGTCATTATTCCGTGCTGTTTTAATGATTTAACTTCTGACCTCCCACATTTATTCCATATATAATACAAACATATAATATGTCAGTTACTGTTCAGTTGTATTGCTTATTTGTAAAAATGGTTTTGAACTTGTTTATTTTTACTATGTCTCTTGTTTTCACTTTACCTTCTGTGGCTGTAATCCTGTACATTTCCCCAGGCACGTGCATAGATATTTTGGGAGGTAGGTGCTCAAACCAAAATAAAGGGCACCCATCGTCAAAAATGTTTAGTGACAGAGTTGAAGCATAAGCAGCATTACACTAATGAAGCTGTCCTCGACCTGCGATTCCTATGGGCAGGATTAGACAGTTAGCTTACATTTTCTTTATGAATAAAGATGAATTATTATATGGCAGCGACAGTACAAGTGTTCTGATTGGCTAATTCAATTCAATTCAATTCAGTTTATTTGTATAGCCCAATTTCACAAATTCCAAATTTGTCTCGGAGTGCTTTACAATCTGTACGCATAGACATCCCTGCCCCAAAACCTCACATCGGACCAGGAAAAACTCCCAAATAACCCTTCAGGGGGAAAAGGGAAGAAACCTTCAGGAGAGCAACAGAGGAGGATCCCTCTCTAGGATTGACAGATGCAATATATGTAATGTACAGAAGGACAGATTTAGAGTTAAAATACATTCAATACATTTGACAGAGTTTATCAATAGTTCATATTAGTCATAATCCACGATGTAGAGTTTGAAGACCTCCACCATCTATCAGGCAGATGGAGGCAGAGAGTGAGTGGGGAGTGGGCGGAGTCCCAATAGGGCAGCGGCGCAGCTGGTGGCAGGAATTCACGACCGATGATCCATCAGGCAGATAGGATCTATGCCGTCTCATAGGGTCCGATGACCCCATGAGACGTGAAGTCAAAAGGACTCTGGGGAGAAAGTAGAGTTAGTCATGTGTGATGGAGAGATGAAAATTCATCCATAGGAGAAAGAAAAGAGGAGAGAGGTGCTCAGTGCATCCTAAAACGTCCCCCAGTAGCTATAAGCCTATACCAGCATATCCAGGGGCTGGACCAGGTGAATCTGATTCAGCCCTGACTATAAGCTCTGTCAAAGAGGAAAGTCTTTATCTACTCTTGAATGTGGTGACTGTGTCTGCCTCCCGGACTGAAATTGGAAGCTGGTTCCATAAAAGAGGAGCTTGATAACTAAAGGCTCTGGCTCCCATTTTACATTTTAAGACTCTAGGAACTACAAGTAGCCCCGTATTTAATGGATCAACTGGATGGACCTAAGAGACTTATTAGGGCAGCCTGATAATAAGGAGTTGCAGTAATCCAGTCTCGAAGTAACGAACGGGTCGTCATGCTAGCCACGTATCGCCCTCCTCGCCGGTCTGATATGGATCCGTATTGCCCTCTGACGTCATTTTCAAAATGAGCGATATTGATAGACATCAACAGCCAAGAGGAGATTCAGAAGCAGAGAAAATGTGTTATTGAAAGTGATGAAGACGAGAATTTATAGTTTGAATCACTTGTGTTTCAAGATTGATCGTTGTAAGACTGGAACAAACCAAACCAAGAGACACATAACAGATAAAACAACGAGGCACAAGGATAGCATGACACCGAGAGCCAGCATTGTTAGCATAGTTAAGCTGCTATTTTCTAGCTGTGAATTCTCGTGACATTTATAAACATACTTTCAACATACTTTCGACTTGCAGTGAGCATGTCGGGGTGAAATTCTCCCAAGAACTCAAATAAAAGCCCCATCAGATATCAAAACACATTTGCCATTTTTGCCTGACTAAATTATCACAGCTGTTCCATATTGTGATAATTACTACAGAATGAAGGCATGAATTGATGGAGGTTCATTCTAAACTACTATGATAAACTACTATAAAAAATACAAAAGTAATACAAATAAAAAAGTAATGAAAAAGTACAGAAGTAATGAAAGTACAAAAGTAATAAAAGTACAAAAAGTAAAAAGGTAATAAAGAAGTAAAAAGTAATGAAAAGGTACAAAAGTAATAAATAGTAATAAAGAAGTAAAAAAGTAATGAAAAAGTAATAAAGTAACAAAAAAGTAATATGAGTACAAAGGTAATTAAAAGTACAAAAGTAATTAATGTTAATAAGTAATATAAAGTACAAAAGTAATAGAAAATTAAAAAGTACAAAAGTAATAAAAGTAATACAAAAGTACAAAAGTAATTAATGTTAATAAGTAATATAAAGTACAAAAGTAATCGAAAATAAAAAGTAAAAGTAAAAAAGTACAAAAGTAATTAAAATTCAAAAGGTAATGAAAAGTAAAAAAGTAATGAAAAAGTAATACAAGTAAAAAAAGTAATAAAAGTAAAAAAGGAATTAAAAAGTTTTAAAAAAGTAATTAAAAACTAAAAAAGTCATAAAAATGATCAAAACTAAAAAAGTAATACAAAAGTAATAAATTGTTTTCAAATGTTTTCAAAAGTACAAAAATAATAAAAAAGTTATCAAAAGTTATGAAGAAAGTTATAAAAGTTATACAAAAAGTTATTACGTAATAGTGTGTGTGGGGGGGGGGAGGGGGGGGCATATTGGAGCATGTTGGGGCGAAATTCTCCCAAGAATTCAAATAAATGCCCCGTCTGATATCAAAACACATTTCGGGGGAATTGATGACAAAGAGAGTATTTTTTTTCTTAAATACTGATGGATGAAGTTTAAAAAAAGTGTCTTCAGCAGAAAGGGCACCTTTTCCATTCAGGGCAAAAGGGCTGGTGCTTGAGCACCACTAGGGCTCTATATGTGCACGTGCCTGCATTTCCCCACTGTTGGAATAATAAAGGATTATTTTATTTTATTTTAAAACAAATGTTTAAAATATTTTAGTTTAACCTTAATTACATATTTAGCAAAAGAGCTATTTGTCATAATCAAACAATACCGTTCCCTTTTTAGCTAATACACTATGTAGGAAACTGTGAATGTATTTTGTGTGGTAGTTATTTAAATATGTTTTCATACAGCTAGTAGTTTATATGATATATTCCTTTATTCGTACCACAGTGGGGACATTTCAAAAATCACAGTAGCGTTGCACATCAAAGCATCAATGAAAATAAATATAAAACACAAAACTAAATACTAAATACTAATGCTACATATACAGGGGGAAATAAAGTAAAGTGCTGAGTAAGGTAAAGTGCTGAGTTTGCCAGGATCTCCAGCGATCTACTGCAGTGTGTTGTGCCGCCCGACAGCAGCAGGAAGGAAGGGTCGTGGTTTATCGGACGATAGCTTTGCCATCATCCTCCCGTCCCTCACCACCTCCACAGTATCCAGAGGACACCCTAGCTTTATAATACATAATGTATATATAAATTTAAAATTCATATTTGTCTCGATTAAGTGTGGGGGGGAAAGCGAAGAAGAAGAAAAAAGAGATCTGCGTCTTCTGGTCTGTATAGACGCTGTTCATTGGTCATTCGGTGTTAATCCCGCCTACTTTACTTGTATTCTCCCCCCGATTAGACGACCGAGTGTGCGCGTCACGATAGCGTACTCTCTGATTGGCTGGAAACATTTTGGCGGCGCCAGAAGTTGCTCGTTCAAAACAACTCAAGTCACTCTCGTTCGTGTCGCATTTTTACGCCAAAAGCACCGCGTCGTGTCTGTGGCTGGAGCCGCAGAGGAGCTCTCTCCGCCGGGATGGATGTCCACCGCCGTCATGGCGACGTGGAGGAGATTTCAAAGAAACTGAACGAGTAAGAAAAGCTACAAATTTGCGTCGGTTAGCCATATTTATGCTAACGGTTTATGTGTTCTAATACAATGTATAACGTCATCTTATAACGTGCATATATATATATATATATATATATATATATATATATATATATATATATATATATGTGTGTGTGTGTGTTTGTGTGTAACCGAGCATTATTGATTCTTGTATTTGGTGCACTTACCACATGTGAACAGAGTCGGGAGAACAGACTTGTCCTCAGCCCACGGCTTCACTCTCTTTATTTCCCACTAAACCCTCGTTACCTTTTATCTTAAAAGATACTGCAACCCCAAAGGGACATATCATCTGCATCTGCAACACCAACACACTTGAAACGGTCTGCTACACCTCTCTGTCTGTCTCTGTGTCTCTATCTATCTATCTATCTATCTATCTATCTATCTATATATATATATATATATATATATGCTTATACTTGTGTATTTTTACCGAAGTATTATTCTGAGAGAATAACATGTAGTATTTGTATATTGTAGTATTGATCACGGTCTAGTTTTCTTATCAGTAACGTACTTCCAGTATGTTTGGTGTGATTCTAACCCCGAGCTTCTCTCCTCAGGTGTTTATCTGTGGATACAGACGAGCAGGTGGAAACCTACCGCAGGTACATCATAATACATTCATGTGTTGAATGTAACCGCCTTGTTTAAAGAGTACTTTGTATTTCAAATTACTGACGATTGAATATGTTCCATAAAACAAGTAATAATGATTCTAATAAACTTTAATAAATTAGAGAAAGTAGAGCGAGATCTTCTCCGATGGGACTGCTGACATTTGTAGTTTTTTTTAATAGTTTGTTTACACCTTGTTTACTCACATGTGTATGTGTGTGTGTGTGTGTGTGTGTATATATATATAAAACTTTAAATACTCTGATGGTTAGCGATAGATTGGAGGCAGCACCGATCAGGATCAATAATGACCCGCTCACCTCTGTTGCTAACACAATGTTTAATGTTTTGTCTCATGAGTAAATACGTTATCGATAGTGTAACTTAGTGCTTTTACCAAAGTGTTATGTCACATATGTTACAGTTGAAAGGTAAAGGTTTTATTTAGTGTCTAACTGGTCAGAATGAACCATCAAATATAAAATGTCTTATTTCCATCCCACTGACGTCCCGTTTCTTCCCTCTAGATTAATTCAAGAAGGTAAAGACGTCGGCCGACAAGGAGATATGAAGACGGCGCTGAAGTTCTTCAAACTGGCGTTCGACATCCGGCAGAGCGACAGATTGGAGGGACGAATCCAGAAGATCGAGGCCCATCTGGCTGAGGAGGAGGAGGAGGAGGAGGACGACGACTTCGTGGACGTGAACGGCAGCGGCCTGATGCTCTTCAAAGACCTGTACGACAAGCTGTACGCCTACCAGCGGGAGGGCGTGGCCTTCCTGTTCAGCCTCCACGGGCGCAAAGGAGGCATCCTGGCCGACGACATGGGCCTCGGCAAAACCATCCAGGTGATCTCCTTCCTGTCCGGCATGTACGACGCCGAGCTGGCCAAGCACACGCTGCTGGTCATGCCCACCTCGCTCATCACCAACTGGACCAAGGAGTTCGCCAAGTGGACCCCCGGCATGCGGGTCAAGGACTTCCACGGTACCGTCAAGGAGCGGACCAGGAACCTGGAGAAGGTCCAGCGGAGGAGCGGCGTGTTGCTGACCACGTACACCATGATCATGAACAACTGGCAGCAGCTGTCGTCGTTCAGAGGCGGCGAGTTCACGTGGGACTACATGATCCTGGACGAGGCACACAAGATCAAGAACACCTCCACCAAGACGGCTAAAAGTACCTACGCCATACCGGCCAAGAACCGGGTTCTGCTCACGGGCACGCCGGTCCAGAACAACCTGAAGGAGATGTGGGCGCTGTTTGACTTTGCGTGCCACGGGGCCCTCCTGGGAACCGCGAAGACCTTCAAGACCGAGTACGAGAACCCCATCACCCGGGCCCGGGAGAAGGACGCCACCCCGGGGGAAATGGCTCTCGGGTTCCGGATGTCGGAGAACCTCATGGCCACGATCAAGCCCTACTTCCTCCGCAGAACCAAGGCGGAAGTGCAGAACAACAACAACAACAACAACAACAAGAACGTCGCCCAACAGGAAGGCGGCCAAGCCCCGAAACCCCCGAGAGACTCGGGCGCTGTGATGCCGACGCTGAAGAGGAAAAACGACCTGATCGTCTGGACTTACCTGAGCGCCGTGCAGGAGGACATCTACCGGCAGTTCATCTCTCTGGACCACATCAAGGAGCTGCTCATGACCACCAGGTCGCCGCTGGCCGAGCTCAACATCATGAAGAAGCTGTGCGACCACCCGCGGCTGTTCTCCGCCGCCGCCATCGCCAAGCTGGGCTTAGAGTCTGGGCGGGCCGGGGACGAGCAGAACGACGTCGGGAGCATCGCCGACGTCCCGGACGACACCTTGGTGGCCGAGTCCGGGAAGCTGGTCTTCCTGTTCGCTCTGCTGGAGCGGCTCCGAGACGAAGGCCACCGAACGCTGGTGTTCGCCCACTACCGGAAGGTGCTGGACATCATCCAGCGTATCCTGGGGAACCGCGGCTTCAAGGTGATGCGGCTGGACGGGACCGTCACGCAGCTGGCGGAGCGCGAGCGGCTCATCACGCGCTTCCAGACGGACAGCAGCTACTCCGTCTTCCTGCTCACCACCCAGGTGGGCGGCGTCGGCATCACCTTGACGGCGGCCGACCGCGTTGTGATCTACGACCCCAGCTGGAACCCGGCCACGGACGCCCAGGCGGTGGACCGGGCATACCGGATCGGCCAGACCGACAACGTGGTCATCTACCGGCTGATCACCTGCGGCACGGTGGAGGAGAAGATCTACCGGCGGCAGGTGTTCAAGGACTCCCTCATCCGGCAGAACACCGGCGATAAGAAGAACCCGTTCCGCTACTTCAGCAAGCAGGAGCTGAAGGAGCTCTTCATCCTGGAGGACACCAGGTCATCATCAACGCAGCTGCAGCTGCAGGCGCTGCACGCCAGCCACCGGCGGACCGACCCCGAGCTGGACGAGCACATCGCCGTCCTGCACGCCATGGAGATGTTCGGCATCTCGGACCACGACCTCATGTTCTCCCTCGAAGACGAGAACCAGAACGAGGAGCCGGAGGACCAGGAGGCGCACCACTACATCGAGGGCCGGGTCCAGAAGGCCCAGGAGCTGATGAAGGCCGAGTCGGAGCTGCAGGTGCAGCTGAAGGAGAGCATGGCGTCCGGCACGGAGGCCGCCTGGCTCCGACAGCCGGACGCCAACACCCGGGGGCAGAAGAAGAAACCTCCCGGGGGAAGTCTCTCCTTCCCACAGCACGACGTCCACAGGTCGCCGGTGGTGGTGGTGGACTTGGACCAAACCGTGTCTGACGACGTGGATCCGGTTATTGATCTCACTGCAGTCCAGAGCACGCCAGAAGATCAGGATGAGGTTCTGGACGGAAGCCGAGACGAGCGGAGCGTCACAGAGGAGGAGGACGCCCCCCCGGAGGTGATCGGAGACTCTACGGCGGATGTCTCCGTTCAGGACCTGACAGACGGCCCGACGTTCGTCACGGCGAACGAGGCCGACTCCGCCGCGCCGCTGAACAAGAGGCTCTCGGTCTTGAAGCTCGACGTGGACGCTTCGCCGAGACTCGAGTCCTTCGAGGGAAACTTCAACCTGCAGCTGGAGGAGAGCGACATGGAGGAGCAGGTGGACGATGAAAAGGAGAAGGAGGAGGAGGAGGAGGAGGAGCGGAAGCTGGAGGAGCAGCCGGACAATGAAGAGGAGCAGAGTAAGCTGGAGGAGCAGCAGGTCAAGGAGGAGGAGGAGGAGGAGGAGGAGGAGGAGAGGAAGCTGCTGGCTCAGCTGCAGATGGACGGGAGCTTCGACGTCTATAAATCTCTTTCTGAGAGTCGACACCAACGAGAACTCAGCCAGAGCCACGCCTCCGAAACCGACCAATCCATGGACGACTCCATCGTGGCCACCAAGAGGAAAAGAACAGCTGTGATTTATGATGATGATGATGATGATGATGATGATGAAGATGAGGGGGAGGATGATGGGGGTCAACTCGACAAGTCCTTACATGTTATTGGAGCCTCCACGCCGAAATCTGCCTCCGCCCCTCTGCGGTCAAGAAAGAGCTTTGGGGGAAACACCTCGGTCGCCTCACGCCGCTCCTTTATCATGTCCATGATTGAAGACATCGACCCCCGGCCGGAAGAGGAGCAGGAAGAAGAAGAGGAGGAGGAGGAGGAGGAGGAGGAGGAGGAGGAAGAGGTTTTAGGGAGGCACTCGGACGAAGAGGAAATCATTGGTTCCACTCGTGATGAGCTTCAGCTGAAGGAGACAGTGGGAGAGACATTAGAGGAGGAAGAGGAGGAATCTGGACAGGAAGTGAGCAGCAACATGGAGGAGTCTGGACAGGAAGTGGAGGTGTCCAGCACGCCGGAGCTCGCCTCCGACGAGAAGATGGATCAGTACACCGCTGACGCCGGAGTAAAGACGACGACGTTGGAGGAGGAGGAGGAGAGTTTCCTCTCGCTGGTCAGAAGAGGGAAGGAGATGAAGAGCAAGGGGAAGCTGGACGAGGCGCTGGACTTGTTCCTGAGAGCCATCGACATGAACCCTGGCGAGCCCGAGGTCCAGCTCTTGATCATCCAGCTGTACCGGCAGCAGAGACGGTAATGGACTCCATGTTCACAGACACCTGTATTTATTACGTCATCGCCATGGGGGACGTCTACCTGGACTAACTACTTTACGCTAATAAATTTCACAGTAAAATGTTTTTCTAAAATCTGTTTCATTTGATGTTTTCAAAACAATTTTAAATGGATCAATAATTAAGTAACGATGGGGATTTTTCAAAGTTCTTTTGTACCTTCCTGCAAGCATTTTTACTTAAATTAGTGTTTTTCTACTTTTGGAAGCAAACGTTTTTCTCATTTTGTTGTTAAAAAACAATGATTTTTTTTGTTGGCAAACTTCTTCTTGTACCTTAAGTGTAAATGTTTTTATTTAGTTCCTGTGGATATAAAAAGTTGGGGAAGCCATTATTTTGAAGTGCATTTTTTCTGCAGCGGAGTGCGGTGTGTTCATTCTCCTCCAGGCTGCGTTCACGCCAAAGGAGAGGCGAACTCTTGTTGCTTTACTTGATGTACTTGCGTGAGTTCCCTCGCCGGGCTGTTTGTGATCGTTCTCTTCACTCGCGCTAGAAGCGCCGGAGAGGGGGTGTGGCTTATCGTGGCATATAACAGTTCGTTACCACCGTCCACCATGGAAGAAATAATCACTCTTTGTACTGTTAAGGAAGTCTCACAAACGTCGGACCATCAAGCCCTCGAGTCTGGGTTCATAATATTAATAATAAAAATGATATTATCCGTAGCCGCACACAGCTTCTCCAGGTAAAACTCCTAAACAACCCTTCACTGGGAAAAAAATAGGCAAGAAACCTTCAGGAGAACAACAGAGGAGGATCCCTCTCCAGGATGGACAGAACAATAGATGTTGTGTGTGTACAGGAGAACCGATTTAGAGTTAATACAATCAATGAATATGACAGCGTATGAATAGTTCATAGTAGGCATATTCCAAGATGGAGACCTCCATGATCCATCAGGCAGATGGAGGTAGAGAGGAGTGGGCGGAGTCTCAACAGGTTTGTGTGTGTGTGTGTGTGTATGTGTAACCACATTGACTTTGTATTAACAAAAATCCTGCAGTTCCCCCATTATAAATTCCTCCATCAGGTCCATGTCAGTGGTTACTAAGGTTAAAGTGAATGCTGCTTCATGTTTTTCAGTATTTATAATACAATCAGAAGAAAAGTTAATGTTGAATATGTGAATCTTTTTTAATTGATTACTTTTTGTTTAATTTATTTAGAGTTTGTGTATAAAAGCTGCTCCTTAAGACTGACTTGTAGAGCACCTTTATGTGTCATAGGTTCAGTGAGTGAGACATAAATAACATCTTTTGAGGCTTTTTTAAAACTACTTCTCACCAGACTCTTTTATTTCATGTTTTTGCATGAAAGCACTGTTTAGTATTTTTTTAAAGTCTGAAGTTACTGAAAAGTTATTTTTATTGTCTTACTGTGTGTCCTTAAAGCCCTACTATACTACAAAAGTACCATAATAAGAGCCGTTCAAGTGCTACTAAAGTGCAAGTCTGTGTTTAATCCAGATATAGTCGGAAAAGGTGCGTTTTCAGTTTTCGGCGGAAGATGTAGAGACTTTCTGCTGTCCTGATGTCAGTGGGGAGCTGGTTCCACCACTGAGGAGCAGGACAGCAAACAGTCTGGATGTAGAGTGATTAGCTCGAGGTGACGGAGTCACAAGTCGGTTGGCTGTTGCCGAGCGGAGCGAACGTGCCGGGGTGTACGGTGTGACCACATCCCGGATGTAGACGGGGCCCGATCCGTTCAGAGCACGGTACGCCAGAACCAATGTTTTGAAGCGGATGCGGGCCGCCACCGGTAGCCAGTGAAGAGAGCGGAGGAGCGGAGTGGTGTGGGTGAATTTCGGGAGGCTGAAGACCAGTCGAGCTGCTGCATTCTGGATGAGCTGCAGAGGCCGGATGGCCTTAGCAGGTAGACCAGCCAGGAGGGAGTTGCAGTAGTCGAGGCGCGAAATGACCAGAGCCTGGACCAGAACCTGCGCTGCCTTCTGGGTAAGAAGAGGTCGTATTCTCCAGATGTTGTGCAGCATAGATCAGGGGTCGGGAACCTCTGGCTCTCGAGCCATATATGGCTCTTCCGGTGACGTTTGAGTTTCATTAAAAAAAACTGCCCGCCCCCCTGTAACTCCAGATCAGAGGTCCCCAACCTTTTTTGAGCCACGGATCGGTGAGCTAAGCCGTGGCCCGGTGTTTGGGGACCACTGCTCCAGATGACAGCAGAAGTAATGTCAGGTCCCTTTCTTAAGACCCCCGATGTCAGTGGCGGAGGTGCAAATCGCCATATTAAAAGTAATTGTAGCAGGACAATTTTTTTTGTTATTTTAAGGTAGGAAATGTTACATTTTTTATTAGTGTTTTAATGTATTTATTTAGATCAGACATGATTTATCCATAAAACTGACATTTTTGCAGGTGTAGTTTTTATCTCCACTATATTTCTAAATTGATCGATATTCCTGCAAATATCTTGTTTTTGGTTTATAAAATATCAGACAATAATCCTGTAAAGATTTCCCAAAATAAATGAGTGAACTTCAGCAGTTGGACATGAATTTTATAATTGTTATGATTCTTGTGATAAGAGTTATGAATCTTATAAGTGTTTCTCAATCTTATAAGTGTTATGAATCTTAAGTGTTTTAAGTCTTTAAAATACATAAAAATCCTCCAAAATGTGATTGATCGAATTTCTTGATCAGTAGAAAATAAAAAAAGTGAAAACAATCATAGCCAATCAGTGATCAGTGTTGCAAGCTCTTCTCTTCCATTTGCTGAGGGCTCATTAGTGCGTTTAAATAAAGTGTCGGGACGTTCCGGACCTTCACCGGAACCCGTGAAGGTCGAACGAGGGGCGCTCGGTTTGCTTCTCTGTGCCGCCCGTAGTAAAAAGCGCATGCGCGGTAGAAGCTTTTTTTCATCTCCCTACTGGAGATTAGTTTTGTGACTTCAGCAGAAAGGAACAGCCAATGACTTCTGGTTTCACTAGTGCAACTTCAAAATAAAAGACTTTACACACTATTAATCCATGACAACCCAGGGTTCAGAGCAGGAACCGGGAGCAGAGTTGTAGTTTAACCCCCTTCTCTGCTCTTCCATTCGAGCAGTTACCCACCCACAACTCTAGAGTAGAGACTGTGTCTGTCCCACGGCCACTTCATTTAAATAAATCAAAAGTAAGCACAAGAGTCGTACAAAATAACATTATACAAGTTAACACCATTATTTCAGCAGTGCAACAAAACAGGACTATTAATTGTGGTCTCCTTAAGCAATAAGGGACGAGAGGCTGTACTTTGACGTCAATAAAGTACGTGTTCAAGGGTGTTGTTAGGCCCGACGCGCAGCGGAGGGCCGGCAACCCTTGAATAGTACTTTATTGACGTCAAAGTACTGCCTCGAGTCCCTTATTGCTTTTATAATACGGTCACCAGCGACATTATAAATAGTAAGTAAATAGTAAGCTGCCTTTCAGCACAAAATAGTTGTTGCCAACCAAAGTTATGCATCGCATTTCAGTAGCCGAGAGAAAATAGTCCCCTCCGTGTGAAAGTAGCCCCGTCCGTGTGGCTAACGGACAAACAGCATTGTTTACATTCGTTAGCCTAGCTAAAGGAGGGGAGATAGTTAGCTAGTTCTCACAACATCTCATTAATTCAAATTGCTCATTTGATGAAAGCTGCCTTTAAAATAACAACAATGACAATGGGACACTTTCAATAAAATAATATTTATTAAATGTTTCGTAGGCACTGGGTCGATGTTAGCTACACATGCTGTTTACTAAACTAGTTACGAGCGACGTGGGACTCGATAGACTTACTTATCAGGGCTCTCAAGTCTCACGCATTGAGCGTTTCGGTCTTAACTCATATTTCTCACGCTTAAAAAAACTCTGGTCTATTTAATGTTTTAATGTGCCGCAGCGCCAACATGAGCCGCGCTCTGTGTGGAGGAGTCCAGCTCAGACCCCCGTCTCAACGCTCGCCGTTGGTCACTTTCCCGTAGCTGGTCATGTCATGTCACGCTTGCCTGTCTTCAAAACTTGAGAGCCCTGGTTTAACTTATGTTGATTTGTATATCTCCATTAATCATCCGTGGAAAACGTTTCTCATGTCCTCTTCGTCTCTGATGACATCGACCACTCTTCTCTCTTTGCGGGTGGCTCCGTGTTGAAGTGCCGTCTCCAGCCGGATTTCACTCCAACGCTGTCTTTCACTGAGATTTGGTGCCCAGTAGCTTTGCAGGGAGCCGCAGAATTTATTTGAAATGACAACTACGGTCGCGCAAAAGCTAAACATTAGTTTTAGTGCGCATTGATATGAAACGCGCCCCTGTAAACAGGCCGTACTGTACATTATGGGCTGAATATACCACACCCCGTGACTCACTCTCAACCAATCAGAATGCTTGATTTCATCTACCCGTATTATAATAAATATTAGATCTCTGTCATCTAAAGCTGTGTTACTAAATGATTTAATAACAGATAATCACATTGATTTATGTTGTCTAACTGAAACCTGGCTGCGCCATGAAGAATATGTCTGCCTAAATGAATCGACTCCTCCAGTTCATATTAATACTCACATTCCTCGAGGCAGCGGTCGAGGAGGTGGAGTAGCAGCCATCTTTGACTCAAGCCTATTAATAAATCCTAGACCTAAAGTAAACTACAACTCATTTGAACGCCTTGTTCTTAGTCTTTCATCCAACATGGAAAACACTACAGCCAATTCTATTTGTGATTCTGTACTGGCTACCAGGTCCATATTCAGAGTTTATATCTGAACTTTCAGAGTTTATATCAAGTTTAGTTCTTAAAACTGATAAAGTTATTATTGTATTTAGTCCGTCCCAGATTGATCATCTTGTTGATAGTGCACACACATCTACCTGTCTTTTGGACCCCGTCCCGACGAGGCTGCTCAAAGACGTTTTGCCTTTAATTGGAGCTCCTTCAAAGTAGCTGTAATTAAACCTCTCCTGAAGAAGCCCACTCTGGACCTCCCCTTCCTCTCTAAGATCCTTGAGAAAGTGGTCGCAAATCAGTTGTGTGACTTTCTACATCATAATAGTTTATTTGAGGAGTTTCAGTCAGGATTTAGAAAACACCACAGCACAGAGACAGCGCTGGTTAAAATTACAAATGACCTCCTACCTAATAGAATCAGATAAAGGACTCATCTATGTACTGGTCTTGTTAGACCTTAGTGCTGCATTCGACACCATTGGCCATGACATCCTATTACAGAGGATTGGCATTTCAGGCACCGCACTAAGTTGCACTAAGTTGGTTTGAATCCTATTCATCATGTATTTGTAAAGGATGAAGCCTCAATAACCACCAACGTTAGTCACGGAGTTCCACAAGGTTCTGTGCTTGGACCAAATTAATTTATCCTCATACATGCTTCCTTGGGGCAACATTACCAGGAAACACTCAATACACTTTTATTGCTATGCAGATGATACTCAACTATATCCATCGATCAAACCAGAGGAGACTAACCAACTCACTAAAATTCAAGCATGTCTTAATGACATAAAAATATGGATGACCGGCAACTTCTTGATGTTAAACTCAGACAAAACTGAAGTAATTTTACTCGGTCCTGAGCACCTCAGAGATCAATTATCTGGTGATGTGGTTTCTGTAGATGGCATTGCTCTAGCATCCAACACCACGGTAAAGAATCTCGGCGTTATCTTTAATTGGGACTTGTCCTTTAACTCCACGTAAAGCAAATCTCAAGGACTGCATTCTTCCATCTACATAATATTTTAAAAAATCAGACACATCTTGTCACAAAAAGATGCAGAAAAATTGGTTCACGCGTTCTATCTTCTAGACTGGATTACTGCAACTCCTTATTATCAGGCAGCTCCAATAAGTCTCTTAGGTCCCTCCAGTTGATCCAGAATGCTGCAGCTCGTATTCTCACTGAAACTAAGAAAAGAGATCACATTACTCCTGCACTAGCTGCTCTGCACTGGCTCCCTGTAAAATCAAGAATCACTTTTAAAATGATTCTCTTAACCACCAGAGCCTTGATTGGTGATGCACCATCATATCTTAAGGAGCTTGTATAGTACCATATTGCCCCACTAGAGAGCTGCGCTCACTAAATGCGGGGCTACTTGTAGTTTCTGATCTAGAGTCTTAAAAAGTAGGATGAGAGCCAGAGCCTTCAGTTATCAAGCTCCTCTTTTATAGATCTTCTACTAACTACGCCATGGCCCTGTTGAGACTCCGCCCACTCCTTCTCTCTACCTCCATCTGCCTGATGGATCGTGGAGGTCTCCATCGTGGAATATGACTACCAACTATTCATACACTGTCATATTCATTGATTGTGTTGTTACTGTGTTTTAATTTGTGTATAATGATTCCTTCTGTACACATGACATCTATTGCACCTGTGCATCCTGGAGAGGGATCCTCCTCTGTTCTCTCCTGAAGGTTTCTTCCCCTTTTCCCCGTGAAGGGTTGTTAGGGAGTTTTTCCTGATCCGATGTGAGGTTTGGGGGCAGGGATGTCTATATGTACAGATTGTAAAGCACCCTGAAACAAATTAGTAATTTGTGAAAATGGGCTATACAAATAAACTGAATTGAATTTAACTATTATTATCATAATATTGGCAGTTGCACAGATATTATGTTAATTTGAGGAATATTAGAGTGTTTATTAAACTTATGTTTATTAGATTTAATTTTACAAATAAGTTCAATGCAATTTTAAATAAGTAATACATAATTATTTACCCAAACATCTTTTTTTGCAAACTAATCAAAATGTCACAAAGGAAATAAATCATTGGGGGGGGTACTAAGGCACTAAGGTCCAACAAGTTCTAAAACTGTAAACTGTTTCTAAATAATAATTCATTAAGAGTGTCATCACAACTTCGAATTTTGTAAACAATGGTGACAATTATTCTGAAGGGCTTCACCGGAAGTCGTGAATGTTTCCGGTGGCTTGTTTTAGAATCCTGCCCTGAGTTTACGAGGAGACAAATGCCCGCTTCCCTCGATGAGGACGGACTTTACCGGGACCAGGACCGTCGGGTCCACCAGAGGACGCATCCAGACCCGCGTCGAGTCTTAACTCTCGGTAGAAGCTACTGGAACATCCGCGGGAGACATTTTGGATCTGACCTGCGGCTCAACGGGCATAGACAGCCGCACTGGCCGCCGGGACAGGAATGGCTCGGCCGAGAAAGAAAAGCTCTCTGAGTTGTTCGTGAGGCGCGAGGGGGGCAGAACTAGTTTATTATTATAATAACGAGAGAAGAAGAGGAGCCGCACGAGGACACGCGGGGAGACACATTTAAAGACAAGAAGAAGAAGAAGAAAAAGAAGAAGAAGAAGAAGAAGAAGATGATGAAGATGGGAGGCAGACTGGAGCTGCTGGAGATCTGCTGTCTGCTGCTGCTGACCGGAAACTCACTCTGCAGAGGTGAGAGAGGAGGAGAGGACAGTGAGGAGGAAAATAAGGAGGGAGACAGTGAGGTCGAGGAGGGCGCTAAGGAGGAAGAGGAGGACAGTGAGGAGGAGGAGGAGGAGGAGGAGGGGGAGGAGGAGGAGGAGGAGGAGGAGGGGGAGGAGGAGGAGGGACAGGGAGGCGGTAGAGGAGGAGGAATAGGAGGGGGACAGTGAGGAGGACGAGGAGGAGGAATAGGAGGGGGACAGTGAGGAGGACGAGGAGGAGGAGGAATAGGAGGGGGACAGTGAGGAGGAGGGTGACAGTAAGTAGGAGGAGTAGAAGAGGGAAAGTGAGGAGGAGGATGGGGAACAGCGAGGAGGAGGGGGGGGGGGTCAGTGAGGAGGAGGAGTACGACACTGTAGTACACTACTCTATCTATAGTACCTTTAGTGGACAAGATGTGGTACATTACTCTATAGTACTGAGCTACCGTTCACCCATTCACATTGTAGAACAGGAAGACAATTTGGGGTTGAGTGCCTTGCTCAGGACACATTAACATGGACGAGTGGAGCCGGGGATCGACCCACTGATCTTTCGATTGATGAACGACCTGCTCACCACTGTGTTTGTGTGTGTGTTTGTTTGTTTGGTTATTTGTTTGTTTGTTTGGGTGAGTTTGAATGAAAGTGAATCATTTACTGGAAACACACAGAGTGAGACCTCCTCCCTGTTCCTCGATGACTCACTCCTGGTTTTTCTGAACATGAAAGAAATGGCTTGAGGCTCAAAATCCCTTTTCTCACTTTGAGCTCAGAAACGTCTCTCTGACCTGTCTCACCTCGTGTCTGCCAGACCTGTCTCACCTCCTGTCTGTCTGTCTGACACATTGTGTTCAGACTAAAGTGTTTCACCATTGAGCTGCAGACCTGTTTAGAGCTATGCTAACAGCCTTTATGCTAAGCTAGGCTCCTGACATTCTGAAAACCCTTAAAGCAAGGACTGCAGCTGTTGCCATGGTTACTACACACACAGGGTTACTAACAGATGGAGACAAAGTTAACACACTCACACTTTACTCGTGTGTGTGTGTCTGTGTGTGTGTGTGTGTGTGTGTGTGTGTGTGTGTGTGTGTGTGTGTGTGTGTGTGTGTGTGTGTGTGTGTGTGTTCTTCATGATTCAGTCTCCTGCAGAAACAAACATGTCTCTGATGGTCCCCTCTGATTGGTGGAAAGGTGTGGCATGTGACTGGGTGTGAGGTTCTGGAGGTCCAGTGTAGAGGTCCTGGTCCTGGTCCATGTTGACCCACTGTGTGTTTCCTCCTGCAGACTCCCAGCAAACAGAACACCTCTCCTCCTATCAGCTGACTGTCCCTCGGCCAATAGGAGGCCGGTTGAGGCGGGACGCGGACGGCAGGCCCCCCAATCAGGTACTGACTCAGCGTGACCTCTGTGACCTTTAGGAAACACATCAGCACAGAACAGCATGCTTTGCGCTAAGTCGGCACAAACTCATCATCTCTCCACACGTTCACACTGAAGCAAGAGGTCTGTGGCCCGCATCCCGTAATGACCACGCACCCCTCAGCACATCAATGTGTACATAATGTCTGCCAGCTAAAGGCCAACAAACTGAAACTAAACTCCAAAGTGTGTGTCTGTGTGTGTATGTGTGTGATCCGTCCTTGCCCGGCAGAGCAGATGTGACCTTTGACCCCCGCTGTGTTCAGAGCTCAGAGGAGCTGCTGTTGGCAGCTGACTTCCTGTCCTGATTCACCTCAAACACACACACACACACACACACTCAGACACACGGACACATACACACACACGTACACACACACACACACAGACACACACACTCAGACACACAGACACATACCCAGACACACGTACATACACAGACACACAGACACACACACACAAACAAACAAACAAACAAACAAACAAACAAACAAACAAACAAACAAACAAACACAAACACTCGGGTGACTTTGGGGTTTAGTTTCAGTTCTTTCAACTTTTGCTGACATCTTCTCTGAAGCTTCCTGTTCACCAGGTGAGGTCATCAGTTAGAGAAGTAGTCATTTATATAGACTTCTATACAACCAGAGGAGTCGCCCCCTGGTGGTCAGGAAAGAGAATGCCGCTTTAACACATGAAGCATAGACTTCTATACAACCAGAGGAGAGAGAATGTAGCTTTAACAACATGTCTCTCTGTCTTCAGGTCTCATATGTCATCAGCGTGGATGGAAATGATCACGTTGTTCACTTGAAGAGAAATGAGTAAGTAGTGACTCACTGTACTGATGTACTAGTACACTGATGTACTGATGTACTAGTACACTGCTGTACTAGTTCACTGATGTACTAGTACACTGATGTACTGCTGTACTCTGTGACTACACACTGTTTTATCATCTCACAAAGAGGACAACACAGAACATGTAGTTTGTCCTCTAATGAATCTGATCCCTGTATTATCTGATTACATCATATTGCACTCTTCTGATTGGCCAATCAGATCTGAGGTTGATGATGTCAGCAGCAGAATATAAATAGTTTAATGTCAGCTAACTGCTGACTTCCTTCCTTAAAGTCTGATTAAGATGAGGCCGAGCTCCGCTTCCTGTTTGAGGAAAAAGAAGAACCTCGTCAGCCTTTGAGCAAACGGATAACTGTCTGAAAGATTTCACAATAAGATATATATTTGTACTTCCTGTGGCCGGCTCCGTTCAGCAACAAAATCATTCTAAGTAACTCCAATGTCACAGATTTGTTGTTAAGTTTTATTTTGTAGGATCCATCCTAAAATGACGGAAAGCTTTATTTTGTAGGATCCATTCTAAACAGACAGGACTGGATACCAAAGTGACATGTTGTTGTTGTTGTTTTTGGTGTTGTTGTTGTTGTTTTCAGACAGCTGCTTCCTGCCGACTTCACTGTGTTCACCTACAGTCAGAACGGATCACTCGAGACATCCAGACCACCTGTACAGGTAACACACACACACACACACACACACACACACACACACACACACACACACACACACACACACACACACACACACACACACACACACACACACACAAAGACAGGCAGACACACACACACACACACACACCAGGGTCCCTCTCAGTCCTGGTCCTGGTTCTCCTCTGCCCCCCTCCCCTCCAGGGTCCTGGTCCTGGTGTTGTTATGAATAACTTCATTGAATACCGACGACGAGTCTCAACATGTAGCTCGTTTTACAGCCTCCACGACCTCGCTGAATGGTTTTCAAACTAAAAGCCTTAATACCTTTCCCACACGGTGGACTTTTCAAAATAAAACGCACAAAGCTTTTTCATACTTTCTTGTTGGAACCTGTGAAAAATGTTCGTCAACCAACTGAAACATTGAAACAGTCGTCATTATGACGTCTGTAGTATTGAAGTACAACTTATTGAGCTTCTTTAGTTCATCATACTAAATTATTTCAGTCCAAAGATCAAATACATTTATTCATAAAACTAATAATTATGACCGATTAATATAAATGTCCCCAACTTTCTGAAACTAAACCATTTCCAACAAGTGTGTTTAGAAGAAGTGGATGTGTCTGTGTGTCTTTGAGTGTGTGAATGAGTGAATAGATCAGCAGTGACTCTGATGTACATATAAATGCATCAGAGGGAGCGCATGTCTGCCCCCTGCTGGTGTCTGTGAGCCTTTGCAGTCTGACGTCTCTGTTGTGCTGCAGGACCACTGTCACTATCAGGGCTACGTTCAGAACCTGGAGGGTTCTGCTGCTGCTATGAGCATCTGCAACGGCCTCAGGTAACATGCACACACACACACACACATACACACAAAGATGGAGATTGTATTCTGATAATGTGATGTCTTATATAAGTAAAACGCTGGTCTCTTGCGTTTCTTTTCTTTCAGAGGAGTGTTGCATCTTGCTGACAACAGCTACGGCATCGAGCCCTCAGACTCCGCCCCCGACCAGCACCTGGTGTACCGCCTTCAAGACGTGACATCACAGCCTCGGGGGTGTGGCACGCCGCACAGGGACGGTCATAATGCCACTGAGCACTCTCAGTACAGACCAGAGGAAATCCACCATAGAGGCCACAGCAGGGTGTGTTCACACACACACACACACACACACATTACCACCCACACATTACCACACTAGTGTATATACATCTACAGACACCTATACATATATATACATGTATACATATATATATATATGTGTGTGTGTGTGTATATATATATATATAGGGCTGTCAATCGATTAAAAAAAAAATCGCACATTTTGAAATTCATTAATCGCGATTAATTAACTAGATCTTGTAAATGAAGCAGTAATCCCTTCAGACAGCGTGTGTTTTAGACACTTGTTTGATAGTATTTGTTGTTAAAGACACCTTCACAGAGCTGTGTCTCAGAGAGGCTCCGACCTATAAAGGGCCAGCCAGGGATTTAATATCGTGGATGATAAATTGTTTCTTCAGTGAAACATCAGATTAGTAAAACAAGGTGTATTTTGAGACCCATTGGACCTGTCATCTTTAACACTGAACAGCAGCAGAACCAGTGGCTTTGGAAACTGACTCACATTCAAATGTGTCACTCTGGAAGCTGGGGGCATTTTATACATTTTACAGAAATATAATATAATTCACCTTTTAAAGTCTTTTGCATATGACACACAACCCCACGTGTTCTACATCAAACCTTCCAGAACAATCTCATCTCTATCATGAGTCTCCTTGTCCTCCTCGTGTTCTGTCTTCTCTGACTGACTGGCTGCTAATGAGCCTCACCTGAGAGGTGGGCGGGCCTTGTGATTTAATGAGTGTTCATTGGTTGTTTTTTCACAAAATGTTGACAGACAAACGGTTTGACCAATCACGGTGAAGGTTTCGTGTGACGAGTTCTGTCCGTGCCGCGTCACCCGACACGTCTGTGTGTCTGTGTCTGTGGAGCGGAGCAGCAGTCGGGAGGGAGGAGGCGCAGGAGGAAACCCGATTTATTAATTCACGAGTTTAAACTGATTTCTGCTTCGTATTTTCGCGGAAAACTCATAGTTTTAAAAACGTAAACAGTGTCAGACACACTGCTGCGGCTTGACACTCAGAAAAGTGCAAAAACATCAACGAACACCGGAAGTAAACAAAGTTGCGTTAATTACGTTAAATTATTTTAGTGCGTTAACGCGGCCAAATTAATCGCATAGATTAACGCGTTAACGCTGACAGCCCTAATATATATATATATATATATATATATATATATATATAGACACATATATTTATTTATGTATATATATATATATGGTGAGTGACTTGTGTGTTGCAGATCAAGCGAGCTGTTTTCCATCAGACTCACTACGTGGAGCTATTGCTGGTGGTCGACAATGACCGGGTAACACACACACACACACACACACACACACAATGATTAATTATGAGCATGCATAAATAGACCGCAGTAGAACATGTGGTCAAGACATGGTTCTCTGGTCTCTGACCATGTGACTCTGTCAACAGCCAATAGGAGGACAGTTGTACTGTTCCTTTAAATACAGAATGATGCCTTCTTTATTTTTCTCTTCAGTTTAAATATATGAACCAAAACGAGATGGCTGTGAGGGACGAGATGGTTCACCTGGCCAACTTCATAGACAGTGTGAGTACACACACACAGACAGAGACACACACATACACACACACACACACACACACACACATGTCTCACTGTATAAACACAGTATTACAGTAAAGGTACTAATACCTGGTTCAGATCTACCAGCAGCTGAACTTGCGCGTGGTCCTGGTGGGCCTGGAGATCTGGACCCAGCAGAACCTCATCAGCATCGACGGAGGAGCCGGAGAAGTTTTGAGTCGCTTCACCCAGTGGAGAGAGAAACACCTAGTGGCCAGACGGCGCCATGACTCGGCACAACTCATCCTGTGAGTACACACTGTACACACAATGTTGTGATGTCATCAATGATGATGATGTCGGTGATGATGAAGATGTCGTTGATGATGATGCCGTTGATGATGATGTCGTTGCAGGAAGAAGACTTTTGGAGGAACAGCAGGAATGGCCTTCGTCTCCACCGTCTGCTCCAGGAGCCACGGGGGCGGGATCAACGCGGTACGTTGCTCCTCACGCTCTCTTCTCATTGGCTGACTCACCTGTCATGCTGCTTTCAATTCACATATAAACGTTGGTAAATTGAATCACTGAGTCATGTGGATCATATGAGGAGAAGAACTGACCTGTCTCTACCCGTCTCTCTCTCTCTCTCTCCCCCTCTCTCTCTCTCTCTACCTGGCTGTCTCTCTGCAGTTCACTAATAACAACGTGCCCTTGTTTGCCTCCATCGTGGCTCATGAACTTGGTCATAATCTTGGGATGAACCACGATGACGGTCGTTCATGTTCCTGTGAGAACGCCTGCATCATGAACTCTGGAGCCACGTAGGAATATATATACACACACATATATATATATACACACACATATATATATATATATATATATATATATATATATATATACGCCTGCATCATGAACTCTGGAGCCACGTAGGAATATATATACACACACATATATATATATATATATATATATATATATATATATATATATATACGCCTGCATCATGAACTCTGGAGCCACGTAGGAATATATATACACACACATATATATATATACAAATATATATATATATATATACACACACATATATATATATATATATATATATATATATATATACGCCTGCATCATGAACTCTGGAGCCACGTAGCAACCACATATATTTCTATGTGTATATACACATATATACTTTAATATATACTTTAATAAAGACTAACCCCCTCCCACACACACACAGAGGGTCCAGGAACTTCAGCCGCTGCAGTGCTGATGACTTTGAGAAGATGGTGCTGCTGACGGGCGGCTCATGTCTGCTGAACGTGCCCCGCCCCGACGAGGCCTACAGCGCCCCCTACTGTGGGAACCGGCTAGTGGACATGGGGGAGGACTGTGACTGTGGCACGCAGAAGGTACGCGTTCAAAGTACTCATTGATATACAAGTACAAATCTCAGGTTCCACTGGGTTGGACTGGCGACCTCTCAGACCCCTAAGCTCTGCCTACTTAGATTCTCTGCCATTTTGAAATGTGTGAAAAACACAAAACTGAAAACTAATCCAACTAACTGAGTCCGATTCAAGCCAAACTTTGTGTGGCTCGTTATTGGATTTAAATCATCTGGACCTATCAAAAGCTTTTTGATATCTCATTGCATTGCGGTGGTATGGACCAATGAACCTTAGGGGGGCGTGGCTTGTTTTTCAATACTCAGAACGTCAACACTATTGGGACTAATCACTCAGTCTGTGTATGCATGTGTGTGTGTGTGTGTGTGTGTGTGCTCCAGGAGTGTGAGCAGGACCCCTGCTGTGAGTACCACACCTGTAGACTGAAGTCAGGAGCTCAGTGTGCTTATGGAGAATGCTGCTACAAGTGTCAGGTGAGAGGAGAGGAGGTCATGTGATCCTCATGTGGTCGCCATGTGATCCGTCATTAGTGTTTGTGTGTATGTGTGTGTGTGTGTCTGTCTGTCTGTGTCTTTGTGTGTTCATGTGTGTGTGTGTGTCAGTGTGTTTATGTGTGTGTGTCTGTGTGTGTGTGTGTGTGTGTGTGTGTGTGTGTGTGTGTGTGTAGTACCTCCCAGGTGGCTCTGTGTGTCGCTCCAGCTCTGATGAATGTGATCTTCCTGAGTTCTGCAACGGATCCTCGTCTCTGTGTCAGAGCGACGTCTTTATCCAGGTGAGACACCTTCTACCCGTCTGTCCCTCTACCTGTCTTTCTCTCTAACTGTCTGTCTTGCTACCTGTCTGTCTCTCTGTCCCATATACCTGTCTCTCTCTATTACACCAACCTGTCTCTCTGTCCCTTACACCTGTCTCTCCCTCTTACCTGTCTGTCTCTCTTTCAGAACGGTCATCCCTGCCGGAGCCTTCAGGCCGTCTGTTATAACGGGAAATGTCAACACTATGATGGACAGTGTCAGGCCATCTTTGGATCCAGTAGGTTATTGATCTGTTATTGATCTGTTATTGATCTGTTATTGATCTGTTATTGATCTGTTATTGATCTGTTATCTGTTATTGATCCTCCTCCTCCTCTTCTTCCTTTTCCCCCCTCTTCCTCTTCCTCAGAGGCGAAAGCAGCTCCGGAGATCTGTTTCAAAGAGGTGAACAGTAAAGGAGATCGCTTTGGAAACTGTGGTTACCACAACTACGGCCACAAGAAGTGTGAGAGCAGGTAACACACACACACACACACACACACACACACACACACTTATTAAAGGGACAGTGTCGTTAAAAAGTCCAGAGCCAACATTTGGGTCCAGAGTGAGACCTCTCCACAGCATCAGGTTCAGAAGAGGTCTCACTCTGTCTGTTTTATCAGTATCCTTTGGGAACTCGCTTGTGTCGCTCGTATCCCAGAATGCATTTCTGTCACGAATCCTGAGGACATTTTATTCCGTTTGAATGTCGTCTCGTAGAAACGCGATGTGTGGGAAGCTGCAGTGCTCCAACGTCAAGGGGGTCAACGTGTTCGGCGTCAAACCGGCGATCATCACCACGACGATAGGAGAAGCCGAATGTTACGGAGTGGACTTCGCACTCGGCACGGACGTCCCTGACCCGGGCATGGTGGCGGAGGGGAGCAGGTGTGGGGAGGGCAAGGTGAGGAGGAGGAGGAGCAGGAGGAGGAGTCTTAAATGCTGCAGGAGGGTTCTGATGCTCATTTCTTCTTCTGTGTTTTCAGGTCTGCATGAACTTTGAGTGCAGCAGCATCGACGTCCTGAATTACGACTGTGACGTCGAAAAGAAGTGTCACGGACACGGGGTGATACGCCTCCACCTGTCTGTCTACCTGTCTGTCTCTCAGGTGTACCTCACACTAATCTGTCTGTCTCTCAGGTGTGTAACAGCAACAGGAACTGTCACTGTGAATACGGCTGGGCTTCACCTTTCTGTGAGGTCAAAGGTTACGGAGGCAGCGTGGACAGCGGACCCACTTGGAATGGTACCATGCTAACTCATACATGCTAACTTCTTAAGTTTAACTCCTACATTTTGATTCATTAATGCAAACGTGTCACAATAACTCTCTGTCGTCCCGACAGATAAAGACACGTCCGTCAGAGACGGGCTGCTCATCTTCTTCTTCCTCGTCCTTCCTCTTCTCGCTCTGGGTGCGTTTGTTTTCCTGCGCAGGAACGAGCTGCTGCGTCGAGTCGGGCTGAGCCGCAGGAAAAGATCTCAGGGATACCGGTGAGTCCCAGTAGCAATAACAGTTCAAACAGAATCCAGACAGACAGAAACAGAATTGTTTCTATTTATAAGGACAACTGGCCTCTGTGCTGCGTTCAAAGACACTCTGACAACTGCTCTTAACTGTCCTCTGTGCTGCATTCAAAGACACTATTGGCGTTTCTCAATCAGCGTACTTGTGCGTCCTTTCCTCAACGTCATCAGTCTCAGCCCGGGTTAATGTTTACATTCAAAGTTCGCTTCTCGCAAATCACGGTCAAAATGCCCGGATGTGACTTGATCCTCCCACTTTACCCAGGATGCATCAGAGGAGACTTGTGCGTACTCTAGCCAGCAGATATCCCAGAATGCATTTGTGAGAGTGCTCACTTGTGTGCTCACTCAGACATAAGTCTGTACTCGGTGTACTTTGAATTGAGAAACGCAGATTGTTCCTAACTGACCTATGTGCTTGTGATGTCACTTCCTGTGTTCAGGGCTGACGGCACAGCTTTAGCCAATCCCAGCAGACCACCGCCCATAGCGCAGCCTCCACCTGTTACCCGCGGCAACGCCAATAACATCGTCAGAGATGGGGTGAGTGTGTGTGTGTGTTTGTGTGTGTGTGTGTGTAAATGTGTATATGTGTGTGTGTGCGTTACTAACATATCTCTCTTCTGAAGCACACCACTCAGCTGCTGCCACCACAGGAGGTACAATTCTCACTACTGTAGTACTACTCCTGTAGTGCTACTAATGCACCATGATACTACTACTTTAGTACTCTGACGTATTAGATTAGATTAGATTCAACTTTATTGTCATTACACAAAGTACAAGTCTTGGTGTAACGAGATGCAGTTGGCATCTAGTATAAGCTTCAACATAGTAAAAGTACTAGATGTGCAGAGTAATATATGTAATAGTATTGTATTATATGTATTGATGTGACAGTTGCAGCTAAAATATATCTATCTATACTAATACCTTTATTATCATGTGTTATATCTAGTGTCAACAGTCTGAAGCTGTAACGTAACTAAAGTTGTCAGATAAATGCAGAGCAGTACAAATAATAATAGTAAACTTTCTAAAGTAGAAGGGACTGAACACTCGTACCAATTGTACTTCCTGTCATCATGCAGTAAATAACTATAACTGTAAATATAAACACATTTCACTAACGAGGTGTTTCCCTGTTCAGGTGGTTGAGACTAGCAGGACGGCTCCTCCCTCGTACGCGCTGAGGCCGCCTCCCCCTCCACTGTAAGATCAATAACTTAACATTCCACTGATCAGATCAACTGATTCCCACTGTCTGGCTTCATGGGAGCTAACTCTGAGCTAACTGGAGCCAGAAGCTAAAGCTAACTCTGAGCTAACTGAACCCAGAAGCTAAAGCTAACTCTGAGCTAACTGAACCCAGAAGCTAAAGCTAACTCTGAGCTAACTGGAGCCAGAAGCTAAAGCTAACTCTGAGCTAACTGAACCCAGAAGCTAAAGCTAACTCTGAGCTAACTGGAGCCAGAAGCTAAAGCTAACTCTGAGCTAACTGAACCCAGAAGCTAAAGCTAACTCTGAGCTAACTAGACCCAGAAGCTAAAGCTAACTCTAAGCTAACTAGACCCAGAAGCTAAAGCTAACTCTAAGCTAACTAGACCCAGAAGTTAAGCTGAACCACCAATTTGTCTAAATATAACGTTGAATGTTTTTGTTAAAAGTTAAATGAGTATGATATTAAATCCTTTTTGATTGTCGACTTGCATATATTTTACTTCTCTCAGAAAACCGAAACTTTCTGCTGCATCTCAGCCTCTGGTGCCTCAAAGACCCGCCCCCGCTCCACCTGTTTAACCAATCAGGGGGCCCTGCCCACCACACCTGGACAACACCCTTCCTCCTCCTCTCCTCCTCCTCATCTTCTTCAACCTCAGTCCCGAAGGACCGGATTCTGGAGCTCAAGATGTCCGACAGTCGGCCCTGGACTACCGTACGAAACCGGACCGCTCAACCAGAATACTGGACCCAGTGAGACCAGACTGGGGTTTTACCAGAACTGAGCACGAGCAGCTGCTATTAGACAGACTCTCTTCCTCTGTATGGAGTCCAGCCTGGGGACAACACTCAGCCAGTCGGCTGTCGGCTTTGTCACCAAATCAGCCAATCACACGTCCAGAACCGACACGTGTCAGGCAGGTCGTTCCACGACATCATCTAATAATGAGATTAACTTTATTCAGCACTGATTGTATTCACTAAACGTGTGTTTGATTATTTTAAGAATCCCATCAGCTGTTTGAGGAGGGACCCGGGGCGATGCTAACATGCTAACGCGCTAAAGTGCTAACTTCCTGCTGGCCCTCATGGACACGTCGTCTCCGCAGCAGCTTCATTGCGATGTTATCATTCTGCACTATTTCATATGAGTGTGAACATGTAACCACTATACTCAGTATTGTATTCCTTAGTGTTAATTAGACAACGAGAGGCGCTTCACTCTGATTGGCTGGTTTGAAGACACAGAGGCCACTAGGGGGGAGCCTACACTTGAACCCTTCCGCTCGGTTTGAAGCGCTGTCATCAGAATGTAACCCCCCCACACTTTATATCCTGTCTCAATGGTACGTTGATGTGTGAGACTTTCTGCAGGGAAGACCCTGGACCCTGAACCCACGAGCCCTGAACCATGAAACCCAAAAACCCTGAAACCCTGAACCTGAAAATCTTGAAACATGGAACCCTGAGATCCTGAACCATGAAACCCTGAACCCTAAAACCCAGAACCTTAAACCCCTGAACCCCCGAACACAAGGTTACTGGGTCACAGGTGAAAATAGTCCCCAACAAAGTCACTATTTCCCCTCATCTAAGAATATAAAGTTACATATTACCAGTTTTATAAAGGTTTAATTACTCTATTGTTATTTTTACATCGTAATAGGAATCAAGGATCAAACTGATTTAGTTGAAATGATAATTGAGTTCATAGGAAGTTCCTGTCAGGACTGCAGTGATTTATTTTGTATCAATGAATGTTCCGTTTCAAAGAAAATGTATTTATGAATGAACTGTTTTGTCTATAAAATGAAAGGTCACCATCAAATGTGTATAACATAAAAACAAATCAATATTATTTCAAACACACATGATGTCATGATTGATTCATCAACTCTTAGATGAGATGTAGTTTCAGAGCTCACACAGGAAGTCAGATGTTGGTTTGAGATTTATATTAAATGTACTATACACAAATATATGTGTGTAATATATATATATATATATATATATAAGAGCACAGCTGAGCAGGGTGACCAGTCTAGAGGTCAGAGGTCATCTGGCTGGAGCCTGAGAGGCCGGACTCAGGGCGTCAGATCCCTATTGCTAAAGTCTGATTGGTCGACAGGTCCTGAGACTCATCACGTGTTTGCTCTGTCAAATTATTTTATGATTTTATTTTTTCTGGTCTGTGGTATCATTTGTGTAATGTTTCCGTGTCACGTGATTGGGTTACTGGCGTTGAAGTTGACCTCTAACATGGGATCTGATCTGCTTCATGTGAGGCTTTAATAAACATAAGCATTTTAATAAAAGGTTGTGAAATGTCTCACGGTCGTGTTTGGGACTCAACAGGTTGTGTGTGTGTGTGTGTGTGTGTATATATATATATGCAGAAAAAGCACATTTATGAAATTAAACAGCATATTAATAATATGCATTTAAATAATAAACATACAAATCATTAGTTTTAAACGATTTTTAAAAATGTTATTGATTTCTTGTATTTTTAAGATTTAAGATTGTTAAATTAAGATGAAACAGAAATATATATATATATATATACAGACAGAATAATTATAACTATGATAACTACAATATTATATATCCAGTAAGAATAGCTTACGTTAACTAATATATATATATATATATATATATATATATATATATATATATATATATATATATATATATACAGACAATAATAAGTATAACTATTATATTTACAGACAGAATACCTATTATTGTATTTATATTGCACAGGTTTACAAAATTAAACATATTAGTGTTTTGTATATACTGTTTACATCCATAATAAACTAAATAATTTTTTTACGTCAGGCTCACGTGCGTCGACACGTTCGAGCCACATGACGTCACGACGCATGGCAAGGCCACGCCTTCTGCGCGCGCCCCCTCCCGAGCTGTCATCATCTCACCGGGAGAAGGCGAAGGGCATCCGGGATAACGGCCGAGAGGGGAGCCACTGAAACGCATTTCTAGAGGTGAGTAACCGGGAGTCGAGGCTCCAGGGGAGTCTGGGAGTCACAGGGGAGGTTACCGGGTCTGGTCTACACACATAGAGACGGATCCGGGTCCCGTTTAACGGAAGTACAGTCCGTCCCGAGATGAAACCTGCTAGCCGCGTGCTAACACACACACACACACACACACACACACACACACACACACACACACACTCACACGTTCACACGCACGGCCCCGTGCACGTTAGCTCATAAGTCACGTGACTACTTTAACGCGTAGAGTTATAAAACGCCGCTCTGTAGCTTCTGGTACTGAGTTTTAACCTTAAATGACGTGATTTCACGAGGTTTTTGATCCAAGAAATCGCTTTTTCGGGAAGTCATGACTCGCGAAAGGACAAAATGACGGACAGCAGGTGTTAGCCAATAGCGAACAGCTTAGGAGTTCCGTTTCCGCCAATCGCCAGGCCGTGTAGGCGGGGCCAGGCGATGGGCGGGGCCAGGCCGGGGTGAGGAAGGAACATGGAGCCCCAACAAGGTCAAAACATGGAGACGCAGAGCAGGTTAACTTTAGTTAACTTGAGTGTCCTTCCGCTGTCACATTGCTTCTTTTAGGGTTCACGTCACTACAACCAGTGCACTTTATCCACTTCCTGCACTCACCGATATTCTTCTTGTGACGTCACTATACTGTTATGTAAAGCTGCTGCCACTGTTGTGGTCTGTAGAAGATGTATTCACTCGCTTTAAAGCTTTTTTTTTCATGCTGAATTACTGTTTACAATATGAGGTTGAACACAATGTTTAAAGTGCTGCTTCTGTGTGAAACGCAAAAATATTAAGCAACAACATCATATGGGGGTTATTTCACTGATGGGTGGAAAAACATTTAGACAAAATCCTTTTTTTCAAAGATATTTTCTGCTGATGTTTGAAATATGTTTGCCAATTAAACACACAATCTTTCATTATCTCTGATTTTGTTTTCAGGGGAGAAATTATATAGAAATATTACACTTTTGTAAGGGGTTTTATTAACTTAATTTAAGAGGAAAAGTTCTCTAACTGGGAAGTAGTTTCAGGAAGTATTAAGGTATTTTACTGCAGTAGTAGTACTACTACACACTGTGAAAATACTCTGATATAACATTTAAAAAATAAATATAAATAATGTATAGAAAAGTCGTAAAGTAGTTAAAGTATTGATTGATCAATAAACTGTCCTGTTTTATCGATGTCCTGCATTAATGTTCATAACTAGTCAGTACATCATGTTTATAACTGTTTAACTGTTTTTTATAACTTTTATAACTGGTTTCTAATTTGTATAACTGGGTATAACTGTTTAACTGGTATATTACTGTTTATAACTGTTTACAACAGTTTTTTATAACTTTTATAACAGTTTCTAACGCTTTATAGCTGGTTTAAAACAGTTTATAGCTCTTTTATAACTGGTTTATACCTGTTGTGTCCTACCGTCTCTCTCTCTCTGATCTCAGTGGACTAACGGACATTGGACGCTTCATTCATCCATCTCTTGGGCCTAAACCCCGGTGGAGTGACTCCGCCCCCCCTCTCCCCCGTCGTGGTTCTGAAGTTGAGGACGTCGGCCCATCGGCCCCCGACGCCGCCAGCGCGTGACGCTTCTAAGGACTTTCAATGCATCGCTTACGGACTTGTGCGGCGCGGCTGCGTCCGCTCACCGCCTCGCAGGCAGCTCAGACTTTCGGCCCTCAGCGGCCAATGACAGCCGCCTCCACGGGCGGCACCAGGACGTTTCAGCCAATCAGGTGCTACACGGCGCCCGTGGCCTCGGAGCCGTTTCTCAACGGAACAAGCTCCAACTATGTAGAGGAGATGTACTTCGCCTGGCTGGAGGACCCGAAGAGCGTCCACAAGGTGAGCAGCAGTAGAGCCCCCTGCTGGTCTGGAAGAGGACCACGTCCACATGGTGGTGGTCTACTGGTTCAGGAATGAAGGATTATGAGTTATTCAAGCATGTCTTACCAGAGACGATAATCACAGCTGCACAGTCATCCATTAAATTGATCATCAATTGATTATTACGTAATCAGTACGTTGGCCCACAAACGCACCATGGAGCTAAGGTAGCGTCACATGTGACCACGTCAAAGGTCGTCGATGACGTCCCAGTTTGAGAAGAGCGCCCCCTGTGGGGCGGAATGAGGCCGGAGACATTTATAGTCTTCAGGACTAAGAATAGCTGCTTGAAGTCGGTCACATGACGCAGCTGGTTGACCACATCGGTTTGTTGACAACATAGTTTATAAAATGGTTTACAATTTATTAACTTATTTACGAGATTTACAGAACTGACTGCTCAACATGCACATTATTAAGAAGAGTTGAGGGAAACCAGACAAAGAGACACACAGATACACCACACACGCTCAGAAACAAGCTCTAACTAAATCCCTGGTGCTCACCTGGCCGCCTCAATGTCCCACCTGTCGGTTGCTTCAGCCAATGAGAGCACAGGACGCGTTGATCTGCTTCGTCTTCCGGTGACGGGTCGTTGTGAGACATGACGTGTAGAGATAATTTAGTCCTTTGCACACACGCAGTACCCTACAACCCCTCCTGCTCATACTCTTGATGTCCAACCTGACCTTGCTGTTCTCGGCTAACTAACCGCAACTCTTGGATGCATATTGTTTATCATAAACACCCCCAACATCACAACAAGTTCTTTGGCAGGTTACATTTAATGTAAAATGTAATGGTGGTATGAATATAGTTATAAACTATGGTGAACATGTCAATGTGTCGGGAGTAAACTGAGTATTTAATAGACGGCAGCGTCCTAATTACACTTCTCCATAACCAGATAATCAACACAGTACAAGTTTCTGTTGAATGCTTTACTGACTGTTACTGACTGACTGTTGTTACTGATTGAATGTTGTTACTGTCTGACTTGTAACTGTCTGACTGTTGTTACTGACTGACTGGTTTTACAGATTGACTGTTGTTACTGACTGACTTTTGTCAATGACTGCATGCTGTCACTGACTGACTGTTGTTACAGACTGTTGTTCTTCCAGTATGTAAATAGTTGCCCCACATTAATGCAACAATATTCAGTCTATTTTGTATAGCCCAAAATCATAATGTCCCCTCAGAGGAGTCTGCACACACACGGCCCTGACCGTTGACCTTTGACCTGTTGGTTGAACAGTGAACTCTTCAGTCTAATCTGCGGATCATTGAACAGCTTCAGTCTGGACTTACTATTGCTCCTTCAAAATAAAAGCCTGTTGAGAACCACATGAACCATGAACTATGGAGGTGTGATTGGACCTCATGAGATTCCCTCACATGGTTCTTCTTCTGTGGTGCAGGAAGATGTCACTTTGTATGAATGTGGCGCTGCGTGGTGGAAAAAACTCTTTTATTTATTTTGGGTGAAACCCGTCAGACTGGTCTCAGAACGAAGTGACTTCAGCCGAAGCACCACCACAGTACTTTAATACTGTGTTTACATATATGTATACATGTCGAGACCTCAATACGATCTGTAAGCTGTTCCCTGTAAGACGAGAACCAGACCCTCCTAGAACATCTGGAGGGTGTAGTCTGTGGTTCTGCAGCTCATTCTGGACTCATGAATCACCGACTGGAGGAACCGGTTAGCTTGTGTCAGAAGCCTCATGTTGTTGTTGTTGTTTACATGAAAAGAGACGTACTTAATCAGAACAAACATTAAAAAGTTAAAGTCCTCAGATTGAAGCTCTTCTTCTGTGGTTTTATTAACACTCTGCTCTTTTTCTCCCTCCCCTTCAGTCGTGGGACGTGTTCTTCAGGAACGCCAACGCTGGTGCTCCTCCAGGAGCAGCCTACCAGTCTCCTCTGGGCCTCTCTGCTGCTGCTCCTCTCTCCTCTCTGGTGGGAGCTCAGCCCAACGTGGAGAAGCTGGTGGAGGATCACCTGGCGGTGCAGTCGCTCATCAGGGCCTACCAGGTACACACACGCACACACACGCACACAGGCGCACACGGATAGACACACACGCATGCAGAGACACACGCATGCATACACGCAGGCATATGCACACACACAAACACACACACACACACATGCAGAGACACACACATTCAAACACACATGCACAAGCATACACACACACGCATGCATACACGCACGCACACAGACATGCAAAGACTTGCTCACACACACACATGCAGAGACACACATGCTCACACGGACATGTGTGCGAGCGTGTGTGTCTCAATGTTTTGGAGGATGTAGAAATGAAGTATAAATGTATAATAAACGTTGGTTTTAATGATGGATATTCAATTTAAATCCTTTCTAAAGAGACGAGATATCTTCATGTTTTATTGACTTTAAGTAACTCTTCTAAATATCACCTTCTTAAATCAATTAGTAACTTCACCTTTTATAAGTTCTGTTGAATTAAATTTGATATTATAAATAACTGTTGTGACTTGTGATAATATGTTTAACATCCTCAGGTCCTGACCACTTCCTGCTTTATTTAACACTGTTTTTATATTAATTATACTGTGTTTTTATGATGTTCATTTTGTTTCATATCATTGTTAATAAAGTTTAAGAGTTGATGAGAAGCCTGGGGACTGGAGCGGTGAGTGGAGGTCTTCAGGGGTCATTATTCATCCACAAGAGATTAATCTATCAGTTCTTTAATTGTGTTTAATCCAGGAAGACAACCACATAGCTCATGCATGCCTGTGCAGACCTCCAGTCACCTCACCCCAGTCCGTGTTGTGATAACAGGCGTGTGCGTGTGCGTGTGCGTGTGCGTGTGCGTGTGTGTGTGCGTGTGCGTGTGTGTAGGTGATGGGGCATCACAATGCCCGGTTGGATCCTCTGGGAATCAGCTGTGTGAATTTTGATGATGCTCCGGTGAACGCCGGCTTCCAGGACGTCGGTGAGGCATCAGAACTGAACTCTTCTGGCATGTGGTGTTAATGCTACCCCCCCCCCACCCCCACCCCCACCCTCTCTCTCTCTCTCTCTCCCTCTCTTTCTCTTTGTGGTGATCTACTTTAATCCTCCACCCCGCTTCTCCTCTGGTTCTTTCGTTGCATCTTGCTTCCTCTTCTTCCCTTTCTCCTTTATTTCGCTCCATCCTATCGTCCTCCTCCTCCTCCTCCTCCTCCTCCTCCTCTTGTCCTGGGTGGGCTCTGTCCTGTTGTCCTTGTAGATCCGGGGGCACCATGTGGCTCAGTTGGACCCCCTCGGCATCATGGACGCCGATCTGGACTCGTGTGTCCCCACTGACATAATCACGTCCTCCGACAAGCTGGGTGAGAAGCTGCTGGTGGACTCCTGGAACGTTCTGATATACGCTGTGATGTTCCTAGAACATTCTAGTACACGCTTTCATGTTCCTGGATGAATAAATCTAAATTATTCATGTTTTGAACTATCCAACTAAACTTCATGAGTTTGAACTTTCTGAAACTTTCTTGAACTTTACAGACTTCAGCTTCCCTAAAGCGAGTCTCCCTGTTGTCCTCAAAGCTCTTAATGGGCTTCACTTCAGGAATAGTTTAATTCCTTTGCAGCTCTGTAGGAACCAGCTTGTGAGTCAATGAGATCCTTTATGATCCTTTAGTAGCGTCACAATGTCCTCCATCAGCACTTTGTCTCCTTCCTGTTTACTTTTCCTGAGAACCTGAGATTGAAAGTTAGCTCGTGGCTAGCTGTGCTAGCTGTGCTAGCTTCAAGATCTGACGTGTTTTACCTTCCGCTGGTCGTTGATTGGCTTCTGCTCCGACACGTCGGCTCTGCGCCGCATCCTGTTTGGCTCGTTGTCCTGTTGACAGGAATCTGAAGCGTATTTGTACGTCTCGATGAGTTCTAGTGTTTCACTTCACTGAATAGACTGAAGCTAACGGTCTCACCTGATCAGACCTTTACTTTACAGTTTTTCTCGATTGCTTTGGCTCAATTCTTGAAACAGAAATTACATTCTCAAAACTCTTATGGTTCAGCACAACTACATAGATCACCTTCAAAAGGTAATTTCTCACCCAAAACAGTTAACTCAAGCTTCAAACCCAAATCAGTTTCTCATACAAATAGTCAGTGCCCCCAAAATGAAAACTTCCTTCTCGATTGCTGTGGCTCATCTCTCAAATTAACCTGGATGATTTAGCAAAACACTATGGCACACCTGCAAAAGGTCATATCTCTCCCAAAACATACAACTCATCAGTCAAAACTAAGTCCTTTTCTCATACAAATAGTCAGTGCCCCCAAAATGAAAAGTCCCTTCGTCATTGTTTAAACACTGCAGGTCAAAATCTTTAGATGTTTTGTCAGTATGGCAGTGGACCATAGAAATATCCCCTCATGTGCACAGTTCAATTTTGGCTTAGTCCTTTGACACTGAATGGTTACTGTAGTAGATGTTTTCCTTCCAGAATACTATGTGTATCAAACAGAACAAAGATTCATTCAAGAGGAGCCAACAAGGTTTCACATCACATACTGCCATGGAAATTGTAACAGTAATTGTTACAGTAATTGTTACAGTAATTGTAACAAGTAATTGTGACAGTAATTGTAACAATAATTGTTACAGTAATTGTTACAGTAATTGTTACAGTAATTGCAAAACAGAAACAGAAAATGTGTACAGCAAAAAATAGTGTCAAACAAAAAGCACATCAAAAATCAAATAACATATAGCCTACACTACTGTAACAAAACATACAGGAGGAAAGTAAAGCAAAGCTGGAGTTCATCCTCACTCTCCTGCTCATTCTCGCGCTCACGTCTGTCTGGCCACAGATCTTCGTCTTCCTCGGCCTCTTCCCCCTTCTCCACCACCACGCACCCTATATATTTGATGGAAGCATTTATACTCCTGGATAGCACCTGTCAGCTAACTAACATGACTGTGATTGGTGATTGGATGTGAGAAACTCCCGCTTGATCAGTAAAGTTCTAGTTGCGCCTGAAAATGAAGCCGATGGTCTAAGAGATCCATATTACAGAATATACCATGATGTTTTTCATGGTATTATGTGCCTGAACGATTTTGACAGTGGAGTGAACTATTGTGCAGGTGATGATGTAAACAAGGAAATGATGCCAAGATGTTTTGCAGAGAACAACCACTTGACTGAGAAGCAACAGTCAGTTTAAACCAGCAAGATGTATTCAATCGGTAATGTGGCTAACTGAAGGCAATTGTACCTAACCGTTTGCACAGATGTGCTAAATCATTTGAAATGTGTGCAAGCTGTCGGCAATTGTACTAAAATAATTGCAATTTGATTAAAGGAATGATAAATTCCAATCTGTTGTGAACAAGTGACCAGTGGTTTGGAGGTTTGCACGAGTTGTTTTGAGAATGTCATTTCTGTTTCAAGAATTGAGCCAAATCAATCGAGAAAAACTGTAACGCTGGTTAGGAAGTTTTTTTTATGTCACAAACGTCTCAAACTTCAGTCGTTACTGATCCCAGCTAAGGGTCGTAGGTCACTTACGGTGTGCGGGTGTCTCTCCCTCTGCTGCCCCCTGCTGGCCCCTCCAGACGTGACCGTGTTCAAGGAGAGGCTGAGAATCCTGGTAGGAGGTACGAGGAGCCGCTAGTTCCTCCTCAGCGGGCGGTGGAGCACGCCACTCTACAGGAAGAACATAAAGGACTGACTTCATGACTTCATGTCTTTGACCCTCACCCAGTACCGCTCGCTCTTCATTGGCCCATTTAAAAACACATTTACACATTTCGATGAAGCTCAGTGAAATATCTTTAAAGCCTCAACACACAGGAAACGGATATACATTATATAATATAGAGTTACAAGTTGACCTCTGACCTCTGAAGGTCTCCTGTGTGTTCTGGCTGCTGTAATCGGCTGTGTTTGCTTCAGACGTTGTTATGTATGTATGTGTGTATATATATATATATATATATATATATATATATATATATATATATATATATTTCTCCTTATCATAAAAAAAATACACACAAATATATATATATATTTGTGTGTATAATTTTTTTATGATGAGGAGAGGAAGTGAATAAAGAGCTAATTAGTGATCTGTCCTTTAGAGACGCTGCTTCTTGATTGGCCGCTTTGCATTTCAGCGTGTGATTTGTTCTTGATGTTTCTTCCGTGAGCCGCGTCAGCTCTCTGATTGGCTGAATCGGTCTGCCCGGCTCAGCCCTTTTGATTGGCCAGTTGGTCGAGTTAAACGCGTCCTTTCTCTCTCTACCTGTCCTTTCTCCTTTAACATCCTCCACTAACATCCCATAATCAGTCTGGAGTGACTAAATAACCCCGACCTGTCACTCGCTGTCATGAAGGCGTCGCTGGCCTCTCCTTGAAGCCCCGCCTCTTCTGGTGGACCGCTGTTTACTGTAGTGTTCAGATAGTGTTCTGATAGTTTATTGTAAAAATAATATATGTCTCTGGCTTTTATTGTGAAAGGTAAGAAGGAAGAAGTTGGCGGGGCCTCCACACTCACTTTAGTTCATGATAGAAAAGTTTAATCCTGCTTCAAAAACTCATTCAGCCCAATAAAGGAGAAAAAGTCTTCAAAACCGTTCATCTTTCTTTTCTTTGATTTCCACCAACATGATGATTTAAGTTATTGATGTGTGATTAATCTTTGATACGAATGATCTTGCTTATTGATCCTCGTCTTTTTCTGCTGCCGCTTCTTGTTTGTTCTCTTATCTTTCTTTCGGCCTCCCTCCATCTCTCTGGGGTCTCCTCTCTCCGTCCTGCAACCTTTTGTTCACCTCCTTCCCTCTTTTCTGTCTTGTGTTGCATCATGGGACATGTAGGCTTCTACGGCCTGGATGAGTCCGACCTGGACAAGGAGTTCCGACTGCCCACCACCACCTTCATCGGGGGCTCGGAGAGCGCTCTGCCGCTAAAGGAGATCATCCGCCGGCTGGAGGTAAGCAGAGCACATCTAGATTAGTGGAGGTGTTGCGCGTGCAGGCGGTGCAGTGACGCTGTTCTCCTGTTGGTCAGATGGCGTACTGCCAGCACATCGGGGTGGAGTTCATGTTCATCAACGACCTGGATCAGTGCCAGTGGATCAGGGAGAAGTTCGAGACTCCGGGAATCATGCAGTTCACTCTGGAGGAGAAGAGGACGCTGCTGGCTCGCATGGTCCGCTCCACCAGGTAACCCCCCCCCCCCCCACCTGCATGGTATGCTCCACCAGGTAACCCCCCCCCACCGCATAGTACGCTCCACTAGGTAACCCCCCACCCACATGGTGCGCTCCACCACGTAAACACCTCCTCCCCGCATGGTCTGCTCTGCCAGGTACCCCCCACCCCAACATGGTCCGCTCCACCAAGTTCCCCCCCCACCCCCACATGGTCCGCTCCACCAGGTGACGACCCCTCCACCTGTGTGCAGGTTCGAGGAGTTCCTCCAGAAGAAGTGGTCTGCAGAGAAGCGCTTCGGTCTGGAGGGATGTGAGTCTCTGATCCCGGCTCTGAAAACCATCATCGATAAATCCTCTGAGAATGGTGTGGAGAACGTCATCATGGGCATGCCCCACAGGTAATACACCTCTACCTGTACTACACACACACCTCTACCGGCACGCACACACACACACATACACCTCTACCTGTACACACACACACACCTCCTGTCTGCACTCTGACCTCCTTCTCCTGCCAGAGGCCGTCTGAATGTTCTGGCCAACGTGATCCGTAAAGAGCTGGAGCAGATCTTCTGTCAGTTTGACTCCAAGCTGGAGGCCGCGGACGAGGTAATGTACCACACGCACACGCTCACACACACTCACTCACTCACTCACTGGAGGTGTGTGTGCTTTTCAGGGCTCTGGAGACGTGAAGTACCATCTGGGGATGTACCATCGGCGCATCAACCGCGTGACCGACCGGAACATCACGCTGTCCCTGATGGCCAACCCGTCCCATCTGGAGGCCGTGGACCCCGTGGTGCAGGGCAAGACCAAGGCGGAGCAGTTCTACTGCGGGGACAACGAGGGCAAGAGGGTGAGTGGCTCCTGTCCCCCCACCTGGTCCTGAATCAGGTCTTCACCGGGTCCTGAGCGAGGTCCCCCTCCCCATCTCTCCAGGTGATGTCCGTCCTGATCCACGGGGACGCGGCGTTCGCGGGCCAGGGGATCGTGTACGAGACGTTCCACCTGTCCGACCTGCCGTCCTACACCACGCATGGCACCGTGCACGTGGTGGCCAACAACCAGATCGGCTTCACCACGGACCCCCGCATGGCGCGCTCCTCGCCGTACCCCACCGACGTGGCCCGCGTGGTCAACGCGCCCATCTTTCATGTGAATGCCGACGACCCCGAGGCCGTGATCTACGTGTGCAAGGTGGCGGCCGAGTGGAGGGCCACATTTCACAAGGACGTGGTGGTGGACCTAGTGAGTGCCCCCCCCCCAGACCCTTCAGACCCCAGACCACTTGAGAGGGAGGCTCATTCTGTCTGTCTGTCTGTGTGTGTGTGTGTGTGTGTGTGTGTGTGTGTGTGTGTGTGTGTGTGTGTGTGTGTGTGTGTGTGTGTGTGTGTGTGTGTGTGTGTGTGTGTGTGTGTGTGTGTGTGTGTGTGTGTGTGTGTGTGTGTGTGTGTGTGTGTGTGTGTGTGTGTGTGTGTGTGTGTGTGTGTGTGTGTGTAGGTGTGCTACAGGCGAATGGGGCACAACGAGATGGACGAGCCCATGTTCACGCAGCCTCTGATGTACAAGCAGATCAAGAAGCAGAAACCGGTTCTGCACAAATATGCAGAGAAGCTGATCGCAGAGGGTGCTGTGAGCCGGCAGGAGTACGAGGTACCAGGATCAGAACTACTAGTGCATTAGTAGTACTTGGCATCAGAGAACGGTCATATACTGTCAATACACACACCTTTTATTATATAAACTTTTAACCATTAGGGTGTCAGGATTAAAGTTTTGTCAAACCTGTTGTGTAAATTATATTATATATATATTTATATACATAAAAAATATATATATTTAATATATGTATATATAAAAAATACATATATATATATATATATTTTAAAAGAATATATTCTTTATATATATATATATATTAAATATGTATATATATTAAAAGAATATTTTTAAATATATATATTTTTAAATATATATATATAAATACATATATATATATAAATACATTTAAAAACATATTTATATATTTTAAAATGTATATATATTTAAATATATATATAATTAAAAAGAAAATATATAAAATATTCATATATATATATATATATATTTAAAAAATATGTTTTATATCTATATTAAAAATAAACAAATAAATATATATATATATATATATATATATATATATATATATATATATATATTAGTGTATATATATATAATTAATGTTCCATCTCTTACTTCAGGAGGAAATTGCCAAATACGATAAGATCTGTGAGGAGGCCTACAACCGCTCTAAAGATGAGAAGATCCTCCACATCAAGCACTGGCTGGACTCCCCCTGGCCTGGTGGGTCTCAGAACCAGTTACTGGTCCTCAGGAGCCTGGTTCGGTCTCAAGACCTGGTCCTCTGGTATCAGGTCTTGGTCCTGGTTCTCTAGTGTCATGTCCTGGTCCTGGTTCTTTGTCTCTGAGTTGAACTGTCGTCCTCTGCAGGTTTCTTCACTCTGGACGGACAACCAAAGTCCATGAGCTGCCCCTCCACCGGTCTGACGGAGGAAAACCTGAACCACATCGGAGGCGTGGCCTCGTCCGTCCCCGTGGAGGACTTCACCATCCACGGAGGTTGGCCACGTTGAGACCTGTTGTAATCCTTTATTCTATCACAGAGAAGCATAAGGGCCTCATTGTCCTCCTGTGTGATCAGGTCTGAGTCGGGTCCTGAAGAGTCGAGGGGAGATGGTCCGTCAGCGCACCGTGGACTGGGCCCTGGGGGAGTACATGGCCTTCGGGTCCCTGCTGCAGGAGGGAGTCCACATCCGACTGTCGGGGCAGGACGTAGAGCGAGGCACCTTCAGGTAACCCTGAACCTCCTCTGAGACCGAGTCCTGGTCCAGGAGCAGAAAGTCAAAGCTGCACTGATTGTCCCCCTGCAGCCACCGTCACCATGTCCTCCACGACCAGAACGTGGACAAGAGGATCTGCATCCCCATGAACCACGTGTCCCCGGACCAGGCCCCCTACACCGTGTGCAACAGCTCCCTGTCCGAGTACGGGGTCCTGGGTGAGTGTTATATATATATATATATATATATATATATATCTCATTTTTTATATATATATATATATATATATATATATATGTATATGTGTGTATTAATACCTGCATGTGTGTGTATTAATACCTGCAGGCTTCGAGCTTGGCTTCGCCATGGCCAGCCCCAACGCCCTCATTCTGTGGGAGGCTCAGTTCGGGGACTTCCACAACACGGCCCAGTGCATCATCGACCAGTTCATCTGCCCCGGGCAGGCCAAGTGGGTACGGCAGAACGGCATCGTGCTGCTGCTGCCACACGGCATGGAGGGGATGGTACGACGCACGCACTCGCACATGCACTCGCCCACGAGTCGGGTACAAGTTCACAGCGGTAGGTAACGGTTCCTCTGTGTCCTCAGGGTCCAGAACATTCTTCAGCTCGTCCTGAGAGGTTCCTCCAGATGTGCAACGACGACCCCGACGTCATGCCGGTGAGACAGGAAGTCATCCTTTCAAAGTTAAAGTCATTCTCTCCTGCTGGTTGGTGCCATGTTCTTATCTTTCATAGCCAGATGGGTCAGAGACTCATTTTATTTTGGAGCTACTTCCTGTGGTCTGTCATAAAAAAAAGAGGTTTTATTTCAAGTTGAAAGCTGAATTTCAACCACGGCGTACACTTTTAAGATGGAAAAAGTAGCTGTGTATATATATGTGTGTGTGTGTGTATGTATATGTATATATATATATATATATATATATATATATATATATATATATATATATATATATATATATATATATATATGTGTGTGTGTGTATATAATACTGTGTAAAATATAAATATATGTGTACATACTCTAGAAACAGGAAGTAAGTGAGTGGAAATTGCTATGACGGTGAGCTGATGAATGCACTGATTAATTGAGAACTTTGACTGTATAGTGCACTCTGATGACCTTTGACCTCCCCCTTTGTCACTGACTCCTCCCCCTTTGATGTTACTGACTCCTCCCCCTAGAGCCTCACGGAGGACTTCGACGTGCAGCAGCTCTACGACTGTAACTGGATCGTTGTGAACTGCTCGAACCCTGGAAACTACTTCCATGTCCTGAGGAGACAGATCCTGCTGCCCTACAGGAAGCCTGTGAGACACACACAGACACATCCCTCACACACACACATCAACATGTTACACACGCACACTCTCTCAGGTCACATATTTTTTGATAAATTATCACATTTGTGTTTTATTATTTTTATTCTGAAAACCTTCACCCCCTGAGATGATGACCTTTCTGTCTGTCCCTCCAGCTGATTGTCTTCACCCCCAAATCTCTGCTGCGCCACCCAGAGGCCAGATCCAGCTTTGATGTGATGCTGCCTGGTACTTCTTAGGAGTAGTATTATATATAGTATTAGTACTATTCATATTAGAATTATTGAAATGGACTTGGACATTGTCTCCTCCTCCTCCTCCTCCTCTCTCTCCCCCCCTCCCCACCACCACCTCTAGGAACCCACTTCCTGAGGCTGATCCCAGAAGAGGGCGTGGCCTCTGAGCGCCCTGAGGAGGTGAAGCGTCTGATATTCTGCACAGGGAAGGTTTACTACGAGCTGACCAAGGAGAGGAAGAGCCGAGGCATGGAGGCCACGGTGGCCATCGCCCGCATCGAGCAGGTACTAGTACACACAGAGCAGTATTGATTATGGTACTAGTTCGACCTCTGACCTCCGGCCCCTCCCCCAGCTTTCCCCATTCCCCTTCGACAAGGTGAAGGCGGAGTCTGAGCGCTTCTCTAACGCCGACCTGGTCTGGTGCCAGGAGGAGCACAAGAACCAGGGTTACTACGACTACGTGAAGCCCCGCATCAGGACCACCATCCAGAGGGCCAAGCCTGTCTGGTAACTCCTTATTTATAATTAACCCTTTATTTTACCAGGTGAAACACATTAAAGGTCTTTTGTTCCCTGGAAGAGACAGTACCTAATACAGAGCCTTGTGGAACACCTTTAGAGAATAGACCCTATACAAGAGGACCTAATATAGAGCCTTGTGGAACACCTTTAGAGAATAGACTCTATACAAGAGGACCTAATACAAAGCCCTGTGGTTCACCTTTAAAGAATAGACCCTATACAAGAGGACCTAATACAGATCCCTGTGACCCTCATGTCTGATGATCTCAGATCTGTTCTCAAGCTCCCTCGTGAACCAAGCGAGGAGCCTGAGCCCTAAAACATCATACTCCTCCCTTCTGACCTCTGACTTCTGTCTCAGGTACGCGGGCCGAGGGCCGGCTGCCGCCCCCGCGACGGGCAACAAGAAGGCTCACCTGATGGAGCTGCAGCGTTTCCTTGACAACGCCTTCGGCCTGGACGCCTTCAAGGACCAGCAGTGACCTTTGACCCATTGAACCTCCCCTACAGACTGCATCTACACATACAGGAATATTGCACAGTACATACTGCTTATCCCAACTACTAGAAATACTACAGGAGTACTGACTAGTAGTAGTACTTGTAGTAGTACTACTAATTAGTACTACACAATTACTACTTGTAGTACTGTTATTTCATCAGAACATATTACAGATACAAGTATCAATAAATCTGTTTTCACCTTTATTGATGAAATAAAACCAAATATTGAGTACTTCATGGTATCAGTATGTAGTACTACTTCCAGTACATCACAGTGCATACACAGTGTGTACTGACTACTTAATATATGCATACTAATGTATTAGAAGTGTATACTATTAGTCTGGAGTGTACTACTGTGTTCTACTGTGTACTGTTCAGTAGTACATCATCAAATTGATACATACATACTAGAATACTATGGTACTTGGAGTAAAATACACAGAATGCATTCATAGTACTCTCAGATACACAGATTACTTTTCTTTTATATTCAGAAGCTTTTAATAAAAGTTGTTCCTATATGTGAGCAACGGGTTGCCAGGTTGCTGAGACTGGCAACGTGACACACACACGCACTCGCACACATACACACTCCAGCTGTCTTGTGTACTAGCAGGTGTTGCATCATCTTCATCTTCATCTTCACCTGAAACGTTCCAGGAAAATTTTCATTTTAGTTTTTGATATATCGGCTTGTTAGCTTCCTTTAGAGCTCCCATTGTAAACCAATGGGCGCCTGGCTAACAGGAGGCAGATGGCGGAGCCTCGCAGCAGGTGGAGGAGGAAGAGGCGGTTGTTGTTGTGTGTTGGCTCGGTAATGGAAAGATCTTGAAGTCATTGGTCACCACGGCAACGCTCAACTCCACATTGAGATTAAAAAAAATATTTTTGTTTTGGGGATTCAATATGATTCTGATTTAACCGCTCAGTTTATCCTCTCCCTCCTCCTCTCGCTCCTCATCTGCTCCCTCCTCTCCTCCTCTTCTCTCCAACTCCCCCTGCTCTTCTTTCCAACTCTTCTCCTCTCCACCTCCTCTTCCTCTCATCTTCTCTCTTGTGAGCGTTCATCGGAGCGTCTCATGTTGTGTTTTGAATGAACTCCTGTCAACAGGAAGTGACACCTGTCAATGGGAAGTGACTCCTGTCAACACAAACAGCAGAAGAAGAACTGCAGCTTCTTTCTTCAGAAAATGATTAATTTATTTTCATAATGGGATTAAACTTCTCTTCATTGTTTTGCTTCATTCAATAAAGAAAACTACTGAAGTCTGCAGCTCTTCTTCCTCTTTACATGCAAACTACATGCACATAACATGCAGAAAGTTCATGTTCATAACCTTGGGTTTATACTTGCAATGTATACTCAGATGGTCCTGGTCTCGGATGGTCCTAGTCTGAACCCAAAGCACTCAATATTTATCATGTTACTGGTCATGTTTGATTGAGAAACAGTGATGTCAGAATATCACTAATGGTGTAGCATCTCATACTAATAAAGGATTATATATATATATATATATATATATATATATATATATATATTTATCATTATATACAAAAAATATATATAATTATATATATATATATATATATATATATATATATATATAATTTCAAAGAAAAATGTGCTTAAAGTACTCTTCCTCCCTTTCTTCCCTCGTCTATTCTTTGAACTCACATTCTCACTGTGTGTATGAGTGTTTCAGTTGCCATGGAAACTGAGGCCGCAGATCACAGTGGCATCTTAATCCTGAAACCTCTGGTTATTCTGACCCGCAATCCTTTGCATAGCTGACGGAGGGTCACCCCCTAGTGGTCAGTAGAGAGACTGCAGTTTTAACACATGAAGCATAGATTTCTATACAACCAGAGGAGTCGCTCCCTGGGGTGCCTCAAGGCTCCGTCCTGGGTCCCCTTCTCTTCCTCTCACTACTGGGTCCCCTCCTCTTCCTCTTACTACTGGGGTCCCTCAAGGCTCCGTCCTGGGTCCCCTTCTCTTCCTCTCACTACTGGGTCCCCTCTTCCTCTTACTACTGGGGTCCCTCAAGGCTCCGTCCTGCGTCCCCTCCTCTTCCTCTCACAACTGGGGCCCCTCAAGGTTGTGTCCTAGACAGCGCCTCCGCTCCCATAACGCGCACTACGCGCTACGCGACATGGTCTAACCTTACAGGACATGGCCTAACCTTACAGGACATGGTCTAACCTTACAGGACATGGTCTAACCTTACACCCAGGACATGATCTAACCTTACAGGACATGGTCTAACCTTACACCCAGGACATGGCCTAACCTTACAGGACATGGTCTAACCTTACACCCAGGACATGGTCTAACCTTACAGGACATGGTCTAACCTTACACCCAGGACATGGCCTAACCTTACAGGACATGGTCTTACTTAAGACCCAGTGGAGAACCACTGCCCCAGACTAACATCCTGAAGAACAAGAGGAATGTCTGTCTGTCTCGCGGCGTTTCTCAATCAGTGTACTTGTGCGTCCTTTCCTCTACTTGTGTCCTCGTGGACTCGTGAAACGTCATCAGTCTCAGCCCGGGTACATGTTCCAATTCAAAGTTCGCTTCTCTCAAAGCACGGTCAAAATGCCCGGATGTGACTTGATCCTCCCACTTTCCGGAGGATGCATCAGAGGAGACTTGTGCATACTCTGGCCAGCATACCTGTATATCCGAGAATGCATTTCACCAGCAACCGGAAACAGTAGTGGAGGAGAAAATAAACTACTGACAGTGGACTTTTTATAAATACTACTGTTGTTGAGTCACAGAATCTCATTTTAGGATGTTTTGTTTATTTGACTGTAAAACATAATTTACAGTGAATAATTAGAGTAAACTCAGGAGCAATAACAGCTGATGTGGTGACGTCATCAAGTCAGCTGCTGGTCCAATCGCAGAAAGACCGTCCTCCTGTTGTCCCGTCCTCCGGAGTCTGGACTCCCAAGACACAGACTCCGGAGTCCAGACTCGAGAACACAAGTCTGTAGTCGTGTACTTTGAATTGAGAAACGCCGTCAGTCTCTCTCCCTCCCTCCCTGATTGTGCCCCCCTCCTCCTCCTCCTCCTCCTCCTCCTCCTCCTCCTCCTCCTCCTCCTCCTCTCTCTCTTCCTCCCTCCCTCCTCCCTCCCTCCTGCTCCCTCCCTCCTTCCCTCCCTCCCCTCCTCCTCCTGTCTGTCTGATTTCTCCACCACAGCGATGCGGAGGAACCACCGCGGAGTTTAAGGTTCAGAAGACATTAAAGCTCAGTCGACTCTATTTATTTATACTTTAATAGGAGCTCCTGGACCAGGTTTTCTTTTTGGATCCTGGACCCGGTTCTCCTCCTGGATCTATACCCGGATATTAAGACTGGACTCAAACACACGGACTCAGTCTCGGCCTCCGTGCAGGATCTAATCGTGACGTTTGGATTTTGTTGGGCGTCTTTGAACGGGTTCTGGTAGCGGAGCGGTCTGGGTTTGAGTAGTGGGTCGGTCTGGGTTTTGGTAGCGGACCGTTCTGGGTCCTTGATGCCCGGAGGCCTGGAGGAGGGCTCGGACTCCGGGGAAGTGAGAGGAGGTAGGTCTGCCTTCAGGGTCTGTGAGATCCACATCTAGGATGTATCGATCATAAACCCGGACCGGGTGCCGGTCCCAGTCCCGGTTCCGATCCCGGTCCGGAGCCACATGTTTAGAGCCGAGAGGAAGCAGCTAGCTGAAGCTAACTGTTAGCCTCCATTGTCACAGCCCGCTGCAGCTAGCGATGCTAACCGGTTAGCTTGCTGTCAAACACTCAGATATTCTCAAGAAAACGAGATATATATGTAATATATTATCAGACGTTTATGTCCTCGCTTCGTGTTATCGTGGGCTGAAGTATTATTGTTGTTATTGTTATTGTTTTAGTGCGTTTTTAGACGCGGTGGCTTGTTGTCGTCTCGTTAGCATGTTAGCATGTAGCATTAGCTTCTACCTGGTAAAGGAATCTCAAAATGTCTCCTTCCTCGATTCGCTCTTGTTATTATTATTAATATATTATTATTACGGTTATAATCATATTATGATTATTATATAATGTTTACATCAGCTATAGCTATAACATTATACATATTTATAACGTGTTTTTAGTTTGAAGACAGTGATTTTAGTTTGTTAACTTAATAACCAGCTTGACACGTTGTTTTATGTATTTTAATTTAATATATTAAAGTCTGACTTTTGAAAGTTTACACATGAGTGTAATTGCTTTAAAAAAATACCAACAATTTAAATGCATATATAACCATGTTTATTGAATTCCTGTGTGAAGCTCTACTGTCTCTTTATTATAATGTCTCTTTATTACTGCATTATTCAGCTGAGATGAAGAGGACGCACCTGTTGACTAACAGAGCACTTAAAGGGCAGGGGATGTTTGTGTTGATGTTGTTGTAGAGAACAGAGTACCTGAACAGGTATAAAGATAATAACTAGTGTTGATGTTTGGAACCAATCAGCTCACCGTGCATGTTGAAGTGTCCTTGAGCAAGGCACTGAGTTGCTACTGGTCTTCACAGCAGCCCACTGAGCTCAGAGGTTAAACATTTAATTTATGTAACTATACGTCAGTTGGGAAAGTAATCAATGAATCCTCCGTCTGCAGGAGTTTGTCTCTGTCTGATTGGACGCCGGCGAGCCGCCAGCCATGAACCCCTTAAACCAGATGAAGGCGGGACTGGGCAACAACCCACACAGGTACACACACACACACACACACACACGTAGCACACGCGCAGACACACACACACACACACACTTCCAGAGTGAATGTATCTTTTATCACAGTCTTGATCGATTATATGACACTGACTGTGTGTGTGTTTGTGTGTGTGTGCAGTGAGGGCTCCTACACATATGACCCCTCCGGCTGGCAGCAGCCAACCAATCAGCCCACAGGATCCCTCTCTGTGGTAACCACTGTGTGGGGCGTGACCAATCCTTCGGCCAGCCAGGTATGACATCACCAATTAGGAAGTTCCATCACGTCGTCATGAGGTTGAAGTGTGTGTGTGACGAGTTTTATATTTCCTGTGTGTCTCTCAGGGAATGGGTGGAGGGGGAATGGGGCCTGGGGCCAACCCGGGTGGGGGGCCCATGATGCAGGGCCCCGGGGGGCCGGGCATGGCCGGAGGCCACGGAGGCTACATGGGGCAGCAGGGCTACGGCGAGCCCAGCAAGGGCTACATGAACCAGGGCATGTACGGGCGCACGGGCGGGGGCTACGGAGGAGGGCCGGGGGGATACTCCAGCAGGTGGGGGTCTAGTCTCGGAACCTTGAGTCATTTCACTGCATCACGTTCTTGATAATTATATACATTTTTCTGTTTACTGTTGAATTATAGTTGAGAATTAATCAATTAGATTATTATATCAAATTAAAGTAAAATATAATAATATTTTGAGACTCATTTCATTGTTGAGTTGATTAACATTTTATTTTGAAAATCTAGTTTGAAAAGTTCTCTCAGGATGTTCTATAACTAACATCTTATTTATTTAATATTATTGTCAGTTACCCGTCCAACGCCGGCGGCTCCAGAGGTTCGGCCGACTTCTCTCAGGCCGCGGCTGCTGCTGCCGTCGCTGCTGCCGCCGCCACGGCCACGGCAACCGCCACTGCAACCGTTGCCGCCATCCAGGAGAAGCAGAACCAGGACATGAACTATGGACAGGTGGGTTAGTGCGCCCTCTGCTGGAGACTGCAGGTGGTTGACCTGTTTCTAAACCTGCGTTCTGTTTGTCAGATGGGAGGGACGGCCTACAACAACCAGTTCATGGCCCATGCCGGCTCCCGTGGCCCCCCTGGCATGTCCCCCGGGGGAATGGGACCCGGGCCAGGACCTGCCAGGGGCCCTTCCTCAATGGGCCCAATGTATGGACCTGGGGGGGGGGGGCAGAGGCACCCTCAGCACCCACAACACCCTCAACATCCTCAGCACCCACAGCACCCACAACACCAACAGCACCAACAGCACCCACAGCACCCAAACTACGGCCCCGGACCACAGCAGGGCCACTTGAGGCCCCCACAGGGCCTGAAACGGCCCTACAGCTCTGAGGTGAGTCTGTAGGGCCACGTGGTCCAGGTCCACATCGAAACGGCTTTAAATGATTCCTCTTTTCACGTTCTCCTCTTCATCCTCTTCCTCCTCAGTCCTTCCCAGGGATGCCTCAGCAGTACAGTGTTCAGGTCGGTCCCAGCGTGAGCGTGATGTCGGGTCCCGGAGGTGCCGGCGGTTCAATTCCAGGTTCGGGTGGCGGCGGTCACGGGGGTCATGGCCCGTACTCCAGCCCCAACATGCAGTACCACCCAGGTACAATCCATAAATTAATCATGAGTTAGGATTCGCTCTCACACGAGATGCAAACATTTTTGCTGCTCTGATGCTGTGAAACAAATAAAACAATATACAAAAGTAGAAGTTTTGTCAGACGTTAGCTTAGCACAAAGACTGGAAGCAAAGGGAAACTGTTAGCATCTCTCCTTTTAAGGTGCAGGTCATCCGTGATTCAGGGTCTTTCCTGTCTGTTTACCTGCAGGTCCTGGCGGTCCAGGCCCCGCCCCCCAACGCTCTGGCTCCTCCCCCTCCTATCAGACCCATAAGATGTCCCTCCCACAGTACCCCCCCTCAGGACCTCCCAACTCGCAGTACTACAAGGTGAGAAGCGTTATGGGTGTTGTGTGTCTCCACAAAGCAGGTCAACATTAACCTGTGTTGATGTTGTTGACGCAGCAGGAGCAGTTTAACGGTCAGGGTGGAGGTCTGAACGCTATGACGACCGGAGGCACCGCTGGAGTCTACACCTCCTTTAACCAGCCGTCTGGGGTGAGACGAGATGTGTGTCGCTGTGTACTTGTACTCATGAAATACTTTCTAAAAAATATTATTACTATATTTAGTAACTATATATATTTATACATTTATTTATATTTATTTTTATATATATCAATCATTTTTATGTACTATAACAACATATGCTGTAATGAATAATAACATTTATTTATTCCCCCTCCCCCCCCCCCACCCCTCCCCCCAGCCGGGTCGAGGGTTGCCAGGTTACCCCTCCTCTCCGGGTAACCCTACCCCCCCCATCACCCCCAGCAGCTCCATGGCCCCGCCCTACATGTCGCCAGGCAACGCTGACATCAAGCCGCCGCCCTCTTCCTTCCTGCCGGACATCAAACCCAACATGGCCGGCCTGCCGCCGCCCCCCCCTTCAGGTCCTCACACACTTATAATAACAATCACACTGTGTGAGGTCACACTGTGCAGGTGTATGACCTGTGAGGACTTCCTCTCAACAGGTAACCCGAGCGATGACCTGCGGTTGACCTTCCCGGTGCGTGACGGTGTGGTCCTAGAGCCCTTCAGATTAGAGCACAACCTGGCGGTCAGTAACCACGTCTTCCAGCTGAGAGACTCTGTCTACAAGACACTCATCATGAGGTACACACACACACACACACACACACACACACACTTACGCTCACACACACTCACACATTGTGTGTGTGTGTGTGTGTGTGTGTGTGTGTGTGTGTGTGTGTGTGTGTGTGTGTGTGTGTGTGTGTGTGTGTGTCAGACCGGACCTGGAGCTCCAGTTTAAGTGTTACCACCACGAGGATCGACAGATGAACACCAACTGGCCGGCCTCGGTGCAGGTCTGACTTCTTCTTCTACCTCTTCTTCTTCTTCTTCTTCTTCGTCACTAACCTTTCCTGCTCCTCTTCCTCAGGTGAGTGTGAACGCGACCCCTCTGACCATCGAGCGAGGCGACAACAAGACGTCCCACAAGCCCTTGTACCTGAAGCAGGTGTGCCAGCCCGGCAGGAACACCATCCAGATCACCGTCACCGCCTGCTGCTGCGTGAGAACCTCTCCTCCTCCCCTCCTCCCCTCATCCTCTCACGTGCTGGACGCTAACCGACCTGTGTGTCTCCCCCAGTCTCACCTGTTCGTGCTCCAGCTGGTCCACCGGCCGTCGGTCCGCTCGGTGCTTCAGGGTCTGATGAAGAAGAGGCTGCTGCCGGCCGAGCACTGCGTCACCAAGAGTGAGTGAGACCATCAATACGCATCGATACCTCTGAGCCGATCAATAGTGTGTTAACCTGAACTCTCTCAGTCAAGAGGAACTTCAGCAGCGGTTCCATCCCCGGGACGCCCGGGCTGAACGGAGAGGATGGCGTGGAGCAGACCGCCATCCGGGTCTCACTGAAGTGTCCAATCACGTTCCGCCGCATCCAGCTGCCAGCCAGAGGTCACGACTGCAGACACATACAGGTCAGAGGTCACGACTGCAGATGCAGACAGGTCAGAGGTCACCACTGCAGACACATACAGGTCAGAGGTCACAACTGCAGATGCAGACAGGTCAGAGGTCACTACTGCAGACACATACAGGTCAGAGGTCACCACTGCAGACACATACAGGTCAGAGGTCACCACTGCAGACACATACAGGTCAGAGGTCACGACTACAGATGCAGACAGGTCAGAGGTCACCACTGCAGACACATACAGGTCAGAGGTCACAATTGCAGACACATACAGGTCAGAGGTCACACAGGACAGAGGGCACGACTGCAGAGGCATACAGGTCAGAGGAGGTCATACAGGTCAGAGGTCACGGTGGCAGCGGTGTTCCTGTTGTATTTCTCCATGAGTTGTGTATGCGGTAACAACACTGATCTGTCCGCAGTGTTTTGATCTGGAGTCGTACCTGCAGCTGAACTGTGAGAGAGGAACCTGGAGATGTCCTGTTTGCAAGTACGTCTCAATTCATTATTTATCCAATTATGAAACCTGTTTCTACACATTACTATAACGTGTGTGTGTGTGTGTGTGTGTGCAGTAAAACAGCCCTGTTAGAAGGTCTGGAGGTGGATCAATACATGCTCGGGATCCTCATCTACGTTCAGAAGTAAGAAACGTGTCTGTTTTATTTTGAAGATGTGTTTCCTGCTGCAGAGTGAACACAAGACTTTACCCCTAACTTTACCTCTAACCTTACCTCTAACTTTACCCTCTAACTTTACCCTCTAACCTTACCTCTAACTTTACCCTCTAACCTTACCTCTAACTTTACCTCTAACTTTACCCTCTAACCTTACCTCTAACCTTACCTCTAACCTTACCTCTAACTTTACCCTCTAACCTTACCTCTAACTTTACCCTCTAACCTTACCCTCTAACCTTACCTCTAACCTTACCTCTAACTTTACCCTCTAACCTTACCTCTAACTTTACCTCTAACTTTACCTCTAACCTTACCTCTAACTTTACCCTCTAACTTTACCCTCTAACCTTACCTCTAACTTTACCCTCTAACCTTACCTCTAACTTTACCTCTAACCTTACCTCTAACTTTACCCTCTAACCTTACCTCTAACTTTACCTCTAACTTTACCCTCTAACCTTACCTCTAACTTTACCCTCTAACCTTACCTCTAACTTTACCCTCTAACCTTACCTCTAACTTTACCCTCTAACCTTACCTCTCTAACCTTACCTCTAACTTTACCCTCTAACCTTACCTCTAACTTTACCCTCTAACCTTACCTCTAACTTTACCCTCTAACCTTACCTCTAACTTTACCCTCTAACCTTACCTCTAACTTTACCCTCTAACCTTACCTCTAACTTTACCTCTAACCTTACCTCTAACTTTACCCTCTAACCTTACCTCTAACTTTACCTCTAACTTTACCCTCTAACCTTACCTCTAACTTTATCCTCTAACCTTACCTCTAACTTTACCCTCTAACCTTACCTCTAACTTTAACCTCTAACATTACCCCTAACTTTACACACTCACTTTACCCCCCAGCTCCGAGTACGAGGAGATCACCATCGACCCGGTGTGCAGCTGGAAGCCGGTCCCGGTGAAGCCGGACCTGCATGTGAAGGAGGACCCGGACGGCCCGGTGCTGAAGCGCTGCCGGACACTCAGCCCGAGTCACATGGTGCTGCCCAGCGTCATGGAGATGATCGCCTCGCTAGGCCCCGCCCCCTCGTCCCCCATGCCCTACCCCCCCCTCCCTGCAGGGGGCAGCGGGGGGGGTAGCACAGTGGACTACCCTGGCCCAGGTACCCCATCCTCCTGTTCCACAAGCTACCCATCAATAATCACATGATCCCAACTGTGTGTGTGTCTGTGTCCCTGTGTGTGTGTCCTCAGCTCCGTCCTATCCCAGTCAACATGGATTCCCAGACTTCTCTGGTCCTGGGACTCCTGGCATCGGGGGGGACTTCTCCTCCCCCGGCCCCCCCCCTCTCTCCTATCAGTCCGAGCTCTCCAGTGCCCTCCTCACCCCAGACAAGCCCCCCCCTCACCCGCTGGCCGGACAGGTAGGACTTCATCTTCATCCTAATCATGTTTAGGATTATTATGCTTCTTACTGTTCACTCAGTTCACCTCCTCTCTCCTTCTTCTCCTTGTATCCCTATTTACCTTCCTCCATCTCCTCGGTTCCTTTCCTCTCCTCTCCTGTCTCTTTCCTCCCTTCCTCCCCTCCTCTCAGATGTCGGGCCGTTTGGACTCCACTTCCCATGGTGCACCTCTCTCCCAGCAGCATTCGCAGGGTCTCCACGGCAGCATGATGATGCAGCGTAACAACCAGAACCCCCGTCTCCAAGGCGACGGCTCCTTCGGTCTCGGGGCGACGGAACCTGAACCGTCTCTCGACGTGAGATTATATTTTATATATATATTATTATTATTACCACTAAACATATGTAACACTTTTACTGTGGTGTTACTACTAAATCGTATTTAAATATTTTTATAACATATTCAACTATTCATATCGTATATTTAAACAAATTTAAATATGAAATGTATTTAACTATATATATAATATATTTACACGTATTAAACTTGATATAATATACAAATGTATTTACATATTGATATAATATATTTAGGTGTATTTAAATATGTAAATAATATATTTAAACATATTTAACTATTTATATAATGTATTAACTTTATTTAATATATTTACACGGATTAAACTATTTATATAATATATTTTAATGTATTTAAATATATATATAATATATTTATATGTATTTAAATATTTATATAATATATTTAAACGTATTTAACTATTTATATCATATATTTAATTTAATATATTTACACGGATTAAACTATTTATATAATATATTTACACGGATTAAACATCATATATTGAGATCAGCGCCTGCTTCCGTTTATTGACAGGGAGTAGTGTTTCATGTCTCACTTGTTTGTTTGTTTGTTTGTTTGTTTGTTTGTTTATTTGAGAAGTTGCTTCCGGAGTTGACCAACCCCGACGAGTTGCTGTCGTACCTCGGACCTCCGGACCTCCCGAACAACAACAACGACGACCTGCTGTCGCTGTTTGAGAACAACTGAACTCTCACACACACACGCACACACACACAGGCCATTACTGTAAGATATGAACTTGTCTCCTCACAGCCTCACAGGACCTTTGGAGCAGAGGACTCTTGTTTTATTGTTGTTTTTTACCCCTCTGATACGCCCCGCCCACAGGAAGTCCTCATCAACGTTCAGCATATCAAGAGGACGCTGGGATCTGTAGTTTAGAGTGTGAGTGAGGTTTTTAAATGTGAAGCTTTAAAGAGAAACAGGAAGTGTCCCGTTGACACTCAGCCGCTGACGTTATTATTGTTGTTTTACTCCTTCACACGTGAGATTATGTGTCATAATGTTGGATATCTTCACTGTTTTGATGTGTCCATCGATCATCCAATCAGCTTGTTTCCCTCTCATGACTCTCTCTGCTGCAGCGATGGGAGGACCAATCAGAGACCACGTCCTCCTGTCTTTGACCAATCAGAGACCACGTCCTCCTGTCTCTGACAGAGATTTGTGAAGTTTCGTCCTTGTTCTTCTTTGTGAAAATGGTTCACAGAGATCAGATGAGTGTCTACTACTTCTACTTCTATAATTTTTTTTCTTCTACTACTTGTTCTACTTCTTCTTCTTCTTCTTCTTCTTCTTCTTCTTCTTCTTCTAGTTTTCTCTGGAGACATTAAACCTAAAATAAACGATTACTCTTTGATCTTCTGCTTAATAATAATCATAGTTTGAGTTGCATAAAGAAGTCAGTGAGCATCAGAACTGGTCTTAGTCACATGTAAACATCAGGTCTGGTCCCAGGATCTTGATCCGGTCGAATAGAAACCTGGATCCTGATCAGGTCTCTTATCAATACGGCAGACGTCCTGTTACGTGATCAATAAGCAGGTTTCTCTGGATGATCAATAATCTGTTGTCAGCTGCTTTTAAACTGAAGTCTCCTCTTCTTGTCTCCTCTCCTTGCTTCCTTCCCTCCTTGAGTTTATTAATAAACATGTTTATATGAATATAAATGAGGCGGCTGAGTGTAAATGGGTCCATTAAATGACTTAAATCTGTATTTTATCAGATGAGACCCCCCCCCCCCCGTGGTTCCGCTCCAGTGAGCCCAGTGGCTTCTGGGTGTATATCTGTACATGATCACACTGTTTGATTCGGTTCTGATGATGATGATGATGATGAAAGCCTTTGTAATTTAATAAACACACTGGAAAGACACACAGTTCATGATGTCACGTTATGTTCAATATCAGTTATTGATCCCCTACAGGAAGCTGAGCTGTGATCAGATGAACCCATCAATAAAGTATGAAGATTAGATGAAGCTCCAACACACACGGGCAACTCGTCTTTGTGTCATTTAACAATAAAATATAAACATCTTATTAAAGTATGGATACAGAAAAGTTGTGTAACTATCAGTAATCGTTCATAGAAGTGATTGTAAATGGTGTGTGTAAACTAAACTTGCATTGAGCCCGACGGGCCTAGTTTATGCTTCTCCGGCGCGTCGCGCCGCGTCGACGCGCCGCGGACCTTGAGCATTCGAAGTTCTGCGTCGAGGGAACGCGTTGCTCTGCGATTCACCGCCACGTCGCCAGGGGTGTGTGGCGGTGTGGTTTCATGGATTATAGCCGAATCCGTGCTTTTTCTTCCGGCCACAGTCTTCTGTTTGGTCCATTGTTGCTACCGGTCCACGATAACTTTTAAAAATGGCAGTGTAGGAAGACAGACCGGAAAATATACTTACTGCCGGGAATCACGTTGTGAGCGGACCAATCACAGCGCTTGCGGTCCGCGTCAACATGACGCATAGTTAGGATTTTTTGGAGGCGCGCGTCAGGCTCCAGCGACCGTTTGCGAAGGGTCTGCGGCGGCGCGGAGCAACGCGCCGGAGAAGCATAAACTAGGCTTTATTGCGTGACCGCGCACCCACATTCTCCGCTTGACAGCGGGAACGCGCGCAGACTGCGGGACTTGACTTTAAACCGACGCGTGCGCAGCACGTATTGGACACCCGAGTTGTCCCCAGTTGTGCAGGGCGGTGCGCGCGCCATTCGCGTTTTTAGAACCAGGACAGGGAAAAGAGGGCGGTGTTACAGGGGAAAAGGCCTGTAGAAACCGGACCCCCACCAGCGGCCCACACAGCTGAATTAATCAAGCCCACCATCTAAAAGGGTCCGTTCAGCTACAGCCCAGCCAAAACAGGCGGGTTCACCCGTTCTGGCTGCTGATTGGCCTAAACAGGTGCCAATCACATACTTCGGCACTACCAATTGGCTCGCGTAGATTTCAAACCGCCCATCGGCGTGTTATATAAAATTAAACCTAACGGCACCATCTTTTACGGATCCTTCTAGCCAGCCGTGTCTCCGGTCCTGAAAACCCCTTTCAGTTCTCTAGCTCCGGTTTAACTAGCTGTAATGTCCAGACCACGAGTCTTCTTCGACGTCGCCTCCAACGGCTCCCCGATGGGACGGGTGGTGATGGAGGTAACGGTCTCTCCGCCCTACAGCTCGTTACCTGCGTTCCGTTAACCGTCTTCGTGTTTCTAATCATGAAGCCCCTGTCTGCTGAGGATGGTTACCCGTGTGTTCCCCGCCGCCCCCCGCTAACGGGTGCGCACGGGCGGACCCGCAGTCGACTCGTCACGAGCTCATTTGCCTTGAATGAACCATGTGCACGTGCGTGTGTGTTGCTCGAGAGACCGTGTAACGTATGATCACGTCACCGCTTTATTCTGTCATATCTATCATGGAGCTCATGTGGATGATAAAGACACTACTATGTATGATCTGACCGATATGGTAACGCTAGTCTACCGGCTCGACCAACTAACGGTGGCGTCAAGCTGGAGGCACGCGGGCCATGTTTGAGCCGCCGGCTATCAAGCTGAGCTAAAGCTAACGCACCGTTCACTCCGCTCTTTGTTTCGTTTCGCGGCCTTTTCACAAGCCCGGAGAACCTACTTCAACCCACTGGCGTATTTATGTATTTTTTTAAACTAAATCTCGATAAATGTATGTTTGAGATATTATAAGTTATACATGTATATTATGTTGTACTTATTCTGGTTTCATTCTGATGTAAAATATGCAAGTCTGCCGCAGAAGCGAACTGCGCCGGTTCCTGTCTGCGCACGCAGTTTGGGAAAGTTCCACGGGGGGAGGGGCTCACCGCATGATATGGAGGGCGTCGGGGAAGAATATTTCCTAAACGACCCGAGACATTTATACAAATAAATAATACTTTTATATGTAATACTCTTGTTCCCACAATGAAGAATGACCGATACGTATAACCGGTCTTTGGTTACAGTGTCGTCACGTGGGATATATATATATATATATATATATATATATATATATATATATATATATATATATATATATATATATATATATTAATTAGTGTGCGCAAACTGCTGCCATTTTGTGCCCATTGCAGCGTAGCCCCTTCATGCGCGTTTCCGACGGACCTGTGAACCCGCTCCAGCTTCACTAGTGTTAACGTTTCTTTCTGCTGGTGTTGGCTGTAATTTGAGCCTCGACATGAGGCTCTTAAATTATGGAGGTCTGGTTTCTGATGCTGCGGAGCAGCTGCTTTGAGATCAGCCTTGCCCCCCCCCCCCTGCAGTGCTGATATTTAATGTGTAATTGCTCTACAAATGAGTATGAAGCTTGTCTTGTGTAACTAGAGTGACCAAGATGTTGCCACACAGAACAAAGTGCACTCTGGGTTTTGGCTCTATCCCTAATCTTTGGCCCCGGCTCTTTTCCCTGCAGCTCCGTGACGACGTGGTGCCAAAGACCGCCGAGAACTTCCGTGCCCTGTGCACCCACGACAAGGGCTTCGGCTACAAAGGCTCCAGCTTCCACCGCATCATCCCCAAGTTCATGTGCCAGGTGAGGTCGGATATGACAGCTCAGTCCCCCTAGGTTTCCTGGATGCTCGTGTTGAGGCCTGTGTGTATGCGTGGTTTTAATGTTTGTGTGTTTGCAGGGCGGTGACTTCACCAACCACAATGGAACCGGTGGGAAGTCCATCTACGGCAACAAGTTTGCTGACGAAAACTTCACTCTGAAGCACGACGTCCCCGGCACCCTGTCCATGGCCAATGCTGGGCCCAACACCAACGGTTCCCAGTTCTTCATCTGCACAGACAAGACCCCATGGTAAGGGTCCTTGCGGTCCAGGGTGGATCTGGAATGTTCTCCCGATGATGATGATTTTGTTGTTGCAGGCTGGATGGGAAGCATGTGGTGTTCGGCGCTGTGGTGGAGGGGATGGATGTAGTGAGGAAGATGGAGTCCACCGGCAGCCAGAGCGGCAAAACCTCAGCCAAGATCACCATCGCTGACTGCGGTCAGCTCTGAGCGCCAGCACTTAACCTCTGTGGCCACGCCCCCTAGGCTCTCCCCCCTCTGCCATTCAACGTTCCTTATAGATGGCGTTTCAACCCCCCCCCACACCTTTTATTCCCCTATTGAAATAATGTTGCTGCATTTGTGACTTTTACGTTCAGAAGTTTCTTTTGCATTAGTGTTTTTTTTTTCACAATGTCCAAACAATGTTTTATTTTTTAAGTCCAAAAAAAAGAATAACAAGAAGAAAATAAAACGGAAAAGTTGCCTTGACAATTGAAACATTTGTTTTTCTTTTGCTGAGATGAAGTTTGTAGCTGTTAAACAAACACGTTTCATATGAAGTACATCTTCAAGTGTCTGAACAGATACATGGAGGATTAATACATCGGCAGATAAAACAACATGGAGCCTCTTCTTCACTTCAACAATCGGATGCATTTCTTTTACATTGTCTAGCTGTGAAGCAGTCTGGTCTAAAGTTGAATTTGTACTAGCTTTGTGTTGAAAAGGGCAGTATAAATAATATATAATATATTCTTATAAAAGGGATCTCTAAATCCCTTAAGTAACATTTTAACTAACAGTCACACTCTTTAATGTTCGACTGACAATAACAATGACTATAATTTAACTTGTGGAGATTAAAGTTCACCTCGCACCAATTCTATTTAAATAAAAGAGTTCATAAAAAGCGCGTCAGCAGCTCCGCTCCACCGTCTGCTTTTTCTTCCCAGAATGCCTTGTGTTCCTCTGGCCCCGCCCCATGCGGGGCTGACACACACCCTGGCCTTTGGCTCTCCCTGGCTCCGCCCCCCTGTTGGCGGCGCAGGACAGCCCGGCGCCACAGTCGCAGCGGCCGAGCTTCCTCCGCAGTTTGCCGGAGCCGCGCAGCAGGCAGGCCTCGCCCTCCACCGGGATCCGCTGGCAGCGCTTCCCGGTCAGGTACCGGACGCAGCACAGACCGGAAGCGCAGTCACCGGACCGGACGCAGCTGGACATTTCTGGAGCTGGAAAGAAACTGGATTACACCTGAACACACCCTTTACTGCAGGAAGAGTACTAATACATACTGGAAATAATACAGTACACATACAGGGTTCGTACGGTCATGGAAAACCTGGAGAGGTCATGGAATTTTAAAATGGTCATTTCCAGGCCTGGAAAAGTCATGGAAAAAACTTAAATCTTAAAAGTTTGGGAAAAGTCATGGAAATTTGTTATGATCACATGTACATTTACTTACACCGAGTTTGAAATAATTAATAGGTTTTTTAAAGAAAGACGCTCAAAATATAAGCCGTTGTACGCTCTCAGTACACAAAATGTTCTAAATTGTTCATGTTTTTACCGAGATTTCAGTTTGGTCATGGACATTTGGTTTAAAGTCATGGAAATCCATTGGTCAAAAATGTATAAGAACCCTGACATATAAGTCCTGCATTCAAAACCTCCCTACAGGAGAAGTACATGTACCTCTGAGATTCAGTAAAAAGTACAACATGTACCTCTGAGATGTAGTAAAATGTACAATATTGTGTACATCTAAAACCCAGTACATTCTGGGATTCGTATTTGTCTTCCAATCACTCACCTTTGGTCCTGTTGAAGATGTCTCTGTCCACCTGTCTGTCCGCCTGTCTGTCCGCCTGTCTGTCCGCCTGTCTGTCCACCTGTCTGTCCGCCTGTCTGTCCTGTGAGAACGGTCTCCTCTGAGCTCGGTTGCTGCAGCCTCCCACCTGCTGGATCAATACATGACACATTCTTTATAAGTCTCTCAAGATCAATACATCAATAAATCAATCAATCAATCAACTGGCAACTACTCTCTCACCGTTGCTAGGTAACAGTCGGCTGTAGAGCATTTTTTTGTCTCCGTGCGGCGGCGTACAGGACGCTCCACCCTGTCGCCATGGATACGATCCTGATTGGACAGGTCAGAGTGATGTCACAGTCACATAAAATACATTATAATGAAATTACTACATGAAGTAATGTCATGATAACATGCAGTAGAAGTTTAAAGGTACTACATGAAGTACTCTCACACCATGCAGAAGAAGTTTAAAGGTACTACATGAAGTACTCTCACACCATGCAGAAGAAGTTTAAAGGTACTACATGAAGTACTCTTACCGGCAGCCAGACTTTCTGCTGCGGGGTATCTTTGGAGGACCGGATGGTGTTGCGGTCCAGATCCAGACCCAGACCCAGACCCCAGACCAGAGATACACACAGGACGCTTCTCCACATGGTCCGATCAATGGATCAACCGATCGATGGATCAATGGATCAATGGATGTACTGGTCAGTCCTCTATCAGCCGTCTGGCTGTTCCTCTCCTCGTTCTCGTAGCTCTAGTCCAGTTATTGATCTGTATGGATGGTTGCAGGTCTTGAGGAATCAACTGCTGTTCTCTTCAGGTGGTTCTGACCCTCTCACTCGTCTCTTCAGGTGGTTCTGACCCTCTCTCTCGTCTGTGTCCTCCCTCGGGTGCGTTTGTTTTTTATACCATCCCCTCCATTCTGATCCAATCCGTCCCTCTGAAGTTTTAAAGGTGCGTTTGAAGCTCGACCGCATCAGTCATTGAAGACTTCCTTCCTGGAAGCCTGCAGGCGGCCTCAGGTGAGGGCGGGCCTTTGATACGTGACACCGCAGAAACCACAGAGAAGAAAACACACCTGGAGCCAGCAGGGAGGTGAGTGTGTGTGTGGTTTGACTTAATGTTGCATAAAGACTCATTAGAGCGGGCGGATGCCCGAGTGTTTACAGGTGATTAAGTCCCAGGGGACTCCCAATGGAGGTGTGTGTGTGTGACGGAGAGGTGTGTGTGACAGACAGGTGAGTGTGATGGACAGATGAGTGTGTGTGTGTGACGGACAGGTGAGTGTGATGGACAAGTGACTGTGACGGACAGATGTGTGTTTGTGTGTCGGACAAGTGAGTGTGTGTCGGACAGGTGAGTGTGTGTGTGTGTGTGTGTCGGTCAGGTGAGTGTGACGGACAGGTGAGTGTGTGTGTGTGTGTGTGTGTGTGTGTGTGTGTGTGTGTGTGTGTGTGTGTGTGTGTGTCGGACAGGTGAGTGTGACGGACAGGTGAGTGTGTGTGTGTGTGTGTGTGGGTGTGAGTGTGTGTGTGTGTGATGGACAAGTGTATTTGTGTAAGAGGACAAGTCCACAAGACAACAAGACCACAAGACAACAAGACCACAAGTCCACAAGACAACAAGACCACAAGACAACAAGACCACAAGTCCACAAGACCACAAGACAACAAGACCACAAGTCCACAAGACCACAAGTCCACAAGACAACAAGACCACAAGACAACAAGACCACAAGTCCACAAGACAACAAGACCACAAGACAACAAGACCACAAGACAACAAGACCACAAGACCACAAGACAACAAGACAACAAGACCACAAGACAACAAGTCCACAAGACAACAAGACCACAAGTCCACAAGACAACAAGACCACAAGACAACAAGACCACAAGACAACAAGACCACAAGACAACAAGACCACAAGACAACAAGACCACAAGTCCACAAGTCCACAAGACAACAAGACCACAAGACAACAAGACCACAAGACAACAAGACCACAAGACAACAAGACCACAAGTCCACAAGACAACAAGACCACAAGACAACAAGACCACAAGTCCACAAGACAACAAGACCACAAGACAACAAGACCACAAGTCCAGAAGACAACAAGACCACAAGACAACAAGACCACAAGACAACAAGGCCACAAGACAACAAGACCACAAGTCCACAAGACAACAAGACCACAAGACCACAAGACAACAAGACCACAAGACAACAAGACCACAAGACAACAAGACCACAAGTCCACAAGACAACAAGACCACAAGACAACAAGACCACAAGTCCACAAGACAACAAGACCACAAGACAACAAGACCACAAGACAACAAGACCACAAGTCCAGAAGACAACAAGACCACAAGACAACAAGACCACAAGACAACAAGGCCACAAGACAACAAGACCACAAGACCACAAGTCCACAAGACAACAAGACCACAAGACCACAAGACAACAAGACAACAAGACCACAAGACAACAAGACCACAAGACAACAAGTCCACAAGACAACAAGACCACAAGACAACAAGACCACAAGTCCACAAGACAACAAGACCACAAGACAACAAGACCACAAGACAACAAGACCACAAGACAACAAGACAAAAAGACCACAAGACAACAAGACCACAAGACAACAAGACCACAAGACAACAAGAGCACAAGACAACAAGAGCACAAGAGCACAAGACGATAAGGCAATAAGACAACAGGAACACACAACAACAAGACCACAACACAATAAGACTATAAGAAAACAGGACCAAGACAACAAGACCACAAGACAACAATACAATAAGACTATAAGAAAACAGGACCAAGACAACAAGACCACAAGACAACAATACAACAAGACCACAAGACAATAAGACCACAAGACAACAAGACCACAAGACAACACAACCTCAAGACCACAAGACAACAAGACCACAAGACAACAAGACAACAAGACCACAAGACCACAAGACAACAAGACCACAAGACCACAAGACCACAATACAACAATACAACAAGACCACAAGACAATAAGACCACAAGACAACAAGACCACAATACAACACAACCTCAAGACCACAAGACAAGAAGACCACAAGACAACAAGACCACAAGACAACACAACCTCAAGACCACAAGACAACAAGACCACAAGACAACAAGACCACAAGACCACAAGACAACAAGACCACAAGACCACAAGACCACAAGACAACAATACAACAAGACCACAATACAATAAGACTACAAGACAACAAGACCACAAGACAACACAACCTCAAGACCACAAGACAAGAAGACCACAAGACAACAAGACTACAAGACAGCAAGACCACAAGTCCAATAGAGCTGCACCAGAACATGTTCATCATCTTGAGTATTTGGACGAGGAGACGGTTCAATACATCAGATGTAATTGTGTCTGTTTATACGTGAAGTGACTTCATGTGTTCAGATACACACAGACAGACACACAGACACACACACACACACACACACACACACACACACAAACACACACACACAGAGTATACGGACCTGTGTGATAAGATCTGAACCTTCTCTCCTTGACGCCCCCGGTGAGGTATACAGTCTCGTCCCCAGCTGAAGGAGCCACAACGAGAGCATCACTCATCCAGGTAGGAGCCAGATGTCTGTCATCACATCTTTGAAGTGATTCTTTACATCTTATTTATTTCATCTTCATACATTTTAAATATAATATGCTTAAAAGAAACGAGTGAGTTCCTTTGGCTCTTTTTTACTTGACTGGATTATTATTTGGCTTTAATGTTTGTTTATTTTTAAAATTTTGTTTTAAACTAAATAGTTTAGATTTAGTGAAACTTTTTCTTTACATTGTAGTTTTTTGTAATGTCTTAGTTGTTTTGTCTGTTAACATGTATACATATACATATTACATTTTTCTTATAATATTTTTAAGTTAGTTAATTATTTGATAAATCTTCTTCCCAGTGTGAATTTGTAGATGTTTTTTTATATATCATTGAATTATTGTTTTGTTATTGATTCATTGTACATTTCTATAAATGCATTGATCTGTTTTTATTCTCCTTAATGTTGACTTTCAGTCATTAATTACTACAGCAGATATCATATGTCTAAATATTATTTGTGATGTTTTTAGTTTATATATTTTAATACTGTTTTCATATGTTTATTTAGGTTTTATTTAGATGTGTTAATGTTCAGTGTTCAGTTTAACAATATGACATATGTCTGCAGCTGATTGACGGATGGATGCGTATTGAATATATACATCTATATTTATATATATATATACATATATGTATATATGTATATATACATATGTGTGTATGTCTGTTTGGTTGTGTCTGTAAGTGTGTGTGTGTCTGTAAGTGTGTGTGTGTGTGTGTGTGTGTCTGTGTGTGTCTGTATGTACAGTGGGGGAAAAAGTATTTAGTCAGCCACTAATTGTGCAAGTTCTCCCACTTCAAAAGATGAGAGAGGCTTGTAATTCTCATCATAGGTAGACCTCAACTATGAGAGACAACATGAGAAAAATAAATCCAGAAAATCACTTAGTCTGATTTTTAATGAATTAATTGGTAAATTCCTCGGTACAATAAGTACTTGGTCAATAACAAAAGTTAATCTCAGTACTTTGTTATCTACCCTTTGTTGGCGATGACAGAGGTCAAACGTTTTCTGTAAGTCTTCACAAGCGTTCCACACACTGCTGCAGGTATTTTGACCCATTCCTCCATGCAGAGCTCCTCTAGAGCAGTGATGTCACAGTGATGTCTCCTCTAGAGCAGTGATGTCACTGTGATGTCTCCTCTAGAGCAGTGATGTCACTGTGATGTCTCCTCTAGAGCAGTGATGTCACTGTGATGTCTCCTCTAGAGCAGTGATGTCACTGGGCAACATGGACGTTCAACTCCCTCCACAGGTTGTCTCTGGGGTTGAGATCTGGAGGCTGGCTAGGCCACTCTAGGACCTTGAGATGCTTCTTCTGAAGCCCCTCCTCTGCTGCCCGGCGGTGTGTGTGGGGTCACTGTCCTGCTGACAGACCCAGCCACGGTTCATCTTCAGCATCCTTTCTCCTCCAAACAAGACGAGTTGAATTTTTACCAAAAAGTTATATTTTGTTTTCATCTGACCATCCAATCCTCTTCTGGATCATCCAAATGCTCTCTAGCAAACTTCAGACGGGCCTGGACATGTCCTCTCAGCAGGGGGACATGTCCTCTGGCTCTGCAGGGTTTGAGTCCGTGGCGGCGTAGTGTGTAACTGATGGTAGCCGTGGTTACGGTGGTCCCAGCTCTCTGCAGGTCATCCACTAAGTCCCCGTTTGCTTCTGGGAGTTGTGTTCCCCGTTCTTGTGATCATCCTGACCCGACGGGGGGAGGTCTTGCGTGGAGCACCAGATCAACGGAGACTATCAGAGGTCTTCTATATCTTCTATTTTCTAATAATTGCTCCCACAGTGATGTCGCTGGGCAACACGGACGTTCAACTCCCTCCACAGGTTGTCTCTGGGGTTGAGATCTGGAGGCTGGCTAGGCCACTCCAGGACCTTGAGATGCTTTTTCTGAAGCCCCTCCTTTGCTGCCCGGCGGTGTGTGTGGGGTCACTGTCCTGCTGACAGACCCAGCCATGGTTCATCTTCTGTGCCCTTACTGATGGAAGGAGGGTTTCACTCAGAATCTCACGATACACGGCCCCATTCATTCTTTCCTTTACACCAGTGGTGCCAGGGTTACGGCCCGCGGGCCTGACCCGGCCCGACTGTATGTCTCATCCGGCCCGCGGGTGATAAGGGGAGAAATCTTCTTCTTTTTTTCGGTGGACTCTGTCGACTGCACGTCACACCCGGTCCGCGACGACTCTTCTTTGTGCGCGGCAGCTCCGATATGCGCGCACAGGTGAGCTCTCTCACTACCCGGGGATTGGTGTTCCCCGTTCTTGTGATCATCCTGACCCCACGGGGGGAGGTCTTGCGTGGAGCACCAGATCAACGGAGACTATCAGTGGTCTTGTACGTCTTCTATTTTCTAATAATTGCTCCCACAGTTGATTTCTTCACACCGAGCTGCTGACCTGTTGCAGATCCAGTCTTCCCAGCCTGGTGCAGGTCTACCATGTTGTTTCTGGAGTCCTCTGACAGCTCGTTGGTCTTGGCCATAGTGGAGATTGGAGTGTGACTGTTTGAGGTTGTGGACAGGCGTCTTTTATACTGATATGAGTTCTAACAGGTGCCATTAATACAGGTAAGGAGTGGAGAACAGAGGAGCCTCTCAAAGAAGAAGTTACAGGGCTGTGAGAGACAGACATCTTGCTTGTTTGTTATTGACCAAATACTTATTGTACCCAGGAATTTACCAAGAAGTGATTTTCTGGATTTTTTTCTTCTAATTTTTTCTTTCATAGTTGAGGTCTACCTGTGATGTAAATTACAGGCCTTTCACATCTTTTTAAGTGGGAGAACTTGCACAATTGGGGGCTGATTAAATACTTTTTTCCCCCACTGTATGTGTATGTCTGTGTGTGTATGTGTGTGTGTGTGTGTGTGTGTGTGTGTATGTCTGTGTCTGTGTGTATGTGTATCAGTGTGTGTGTGTGTGAGTGTGTGTGTGTGTGTGTGTGTGTGTGTGTGCTTCCTACCTGCTTTTTAATTTCCGGTGTTTTTTCGTCACATAAAATGACGACAGGACTGAAGCTCCGTGAGAAAGTGAACAGGAAGTGAAAGAATCATAAAATACGAATAAATATTACGAATACATATTATTAACGTGACATCAAACCACGAGCTAACCTTCACGTTAACTGATCTGAAAGCAAATGCTAACCTTCATATTAACATATCTTGAACCATGAGCTAACTTTCACATTAGCTGATCTTAACCCAGGAGCTTATCGTCACTTTAGCTGATCTTGAACCTCATGTTATTATTACTTAACTTAAAAGACTGCTACGGAGCTAAACAAAGTGCTCTCTGAATATTTCACATTTGTATACTTTTTTATTATTGTTATAATGAAGTTCTATATTTAAATTCACACACTAGCAGAATCAAGCCTTTTTGTACTGATGAACGTTGTTATGAACCTCTTTACACAAGACATGTGTGTGTGTGTGTGTGTGTGTGTGTGTGTGTGTGTGTGTGTGTGTGTGTGAGAGAGACTGTGTGTTGGTGGTTAATAGTGATAATTACACCCTCTGCAGCAGCTTCAAAACATTTCCTCTGACTTTGAAATATCAATAAACACAGCACCTCTTCTGACTGTGTGTGTGTGTGTGTGTGTGTGTGTGTGTGATTTCTTTGATCTCATGTCTCAATCTGTTCCTCGTCAGCCTCTTGAAGTTCTCCATTGTGGTTCTTTTCATTTTAATGACATAATTGTTCCTTCTGACTTGAGAACAAATCCACTTGTGTATCTTGTGTTTAGAGGAGCATGAAGGTCCTCAGACCACATCAACTGTTTCACACTGATTCTTATATGTCTAATACATGCTGAGTACTCGGCCTAATGGTTAATATATATATATATATATATATATATATATATATATATATATATATATATATATATGTTCAATCTGTTCTTCATTTGTTATATCTCATTTAAATATATACAATAACATGTTCAGTTTATGTGTAGTTTTTGTAATAAATTACATTTAAAGATTAACTGAAATTCAGAGAAGAAGAAGAAGAAGAAGAAGAAGAAGAAGAAGAAGAAGAAGAAGAAGAAGAAGAAGAAGAAGAAGAAGAAGAAGAAGAAGAAGAAGAAGAAGAAGAAGAAGAAGAAGAAGAAGAAGAAGAAGAAGAAGAAGAAGAAGAAGAAGAAGAAGAAGAAGAAGAAGAAGAAGAAGAATACTATTTCCGGGGAGTAGGATCCGTTGACGCGGAGCTCGTACACGCCCGGAGCTCTTTCTCCGAGCACACGGTCCCTCTTGCTAAATCTTCCGCATGTTTTTAGATTGTGTTCGTTTCTCCTCCTGAACGGAAAGAGCTGATCTCAGGTCCGTTTACGTCTCTTTATTATTAAAGTATGACGTAGCTAGATGTCTGTGACGAAGGCGCATTATTGCGTCATCTACACGTGACGTCATGCATCCATCTGCGGTCTGTAATAATTTATTACGGATCCAAATGATAGTCACGTGTGTCAGCTTCCGCTTGGATTGATTGATCCATGTATTGATTAGTTGGTCTGGAAGACAAGTTTGACATTTATTATTTATTAACAGAAACAAACTGCTGATTGTTGCTTTTCAGAAGCTTGAAGTGTCATGTCTGTTAGTCCTCATCTCATCCCTCAGGTAAACGTGTTTACATGCTGCTGACGCCTCTTAAAGGGCCAGTCACACCTTCTTGATCTCGTCTGTTTCAGACACTTTGTAGAATATATAGATGAATGTATAATAATGGACATAATACGAGATGAATACATCTCTGGTTGAATAGTCCAACGATTCCTTTCCTAAGTACTTTTCCTAAGCACCTTTCATTGACTTCGGAATCACAGGGTCAAGGAAAGGCACGTGGGAAGGAGAGTTGTTGAGGAGCTAAGAAAAAACAAACTTGACACCTCCTGAGAGACCTTCTCTACTTTATAATGATTTATATCTGTGTCCTGAGATTAGTGTACATTATGTGAGTTATTGAGCAGAAACTGAACAATAACTCATCTCTCCCTCTCTTCCTTCATCCTTCTCTTCATCAACTTCAGCATGGAGCTTCCATCTCTACTTCGTGACCTTCATCTCTCCTCCTCCTCCTCCTCCTCCTCCTCCTCAGAGAAGCCTCTCCCCTTTCCCTCTTATCCTCCAATCACAGAGCTCTTGTCTCGGCTGCAGGAGAAGCTGATTGGAGCGTCCTCCGACTCTGAATCAAGCGCTCTGATTGGCCGTGTGGAACGGCTATACCAAACAGCAGATCCCCATTGGCTGTTCTCAGCCGATCAGAACGAGGAAGGGTGGGCGGAGCTTTGCATGACGTACAGTGCCCTAATCCGCGCTCTGATTGGCTGTGCATCTCTGCCACTGTGCGAGGACGACTGTGGCTCTCTGCCGGCCTCGGCCTACCAGAGTGTCCCGAGCCGAGCCGTACTAGTATCCTCCGCCCTCACGGCGATGCTAGGAACTCTGGGAAACACAGGCTGCGGGACTGGTCTGCTGCTGGCCGTCGCTGCTCCTGTGTGTGTGTTTGCTGTCACTCACTTCCAGGCGAGTCACCTTCAGATGCCCACTGGTCCCAGGCACTCCATATTGGTTTAACATGAGCCGACAGGTCATTGGTCCACTCATCTCTTTGTTGACGTTGGTAAACACTCCTAAACATCTTAGCTAGCTTTAATGTACAGATCATCACATATGTTTGTTCAGTGTCTTAATAATGAAACCTCCATAAATAGTTATATTCCTAAAGATAGAGCCCAAAGATAGAACCATAAGGTAGAACCATAAGGTAGACCCTAAGATAGAGCCCACAGATAGAACCATAAGGTAGAGCACTAAGATAGAGCCGAAAGATAGAACCATAAGGTAGAGCACTAAGATAGAGCCGAAAGATAGAACCATAAGATAGAGCCCAAAGATAGAACCATAAGGTAGACCCTAAGATAGAGCCCACAGATAGAACCATAAGGTAGAGCCCTAAGATAGAGCCCAAAGATAGAACCATAAGGTAGAGCCCAAAGATAGAACCATAAGGTAGAGCTCTAAGATAGAACCCAAAGATAGAACCATAAGGTAGAGCCCTAAGATAGAGCCCACAAATAGAACCATAAGGTAGGGCCCTAAGATAGAACCATAAGGTAGAGCCCAAAGATAGAGCCAAAAGATAGAACCATAAGGTAGAGCCCAAAGGTAGAACCATAAGGTAGAGCCCTAAGATAGAACCATACGGTAGAGCCCTAAAGATAGAGCCCAAAGATAGAGCCCAAAGATAGAACCATGAGGTAGAGCCCTTAAGATTGAGAATAAAGGGAGATTACTTTTTTTACTCATTTTATTTTGTTCAGAATCTTTAAAACATCAGACATTAAACAATGATCTGTTTCTATGTGTTCAGGATCAGGCCTGGACTAGCTCCTCCTCCAGGGCGGCGGCTCAGAGCCTGCAGGAGGCGCTGCTGAGGGTGGGGGGCTGGAGGGACTCCTCCCACCTCCTGATGGGGGATGGGAGGAGGGATGGAGAGGAGATGGGGAGGAGAAAAGAACTTCTGGGAGGAATCCTGGACGTCCTGCAGCCTCAACTGACCAAGTGAGAAGACTCATGGGAAGAGAACCACAAAGTTAAACCGGAAGTTTATTCTGTAACTAAGTGTGTGTGTGTGTGTGTGTGTGTGTTTTACAGGGACTCGTGGCACCGCTGTGAAGCAGTGAAGTTGGTGTTTGCGTGGACGCTCCTGCAGGTCAGTATGACCTTTGACCTTCAATAATGATTTCATTCATAGCTCTTACGTTACAGCTCTTACGTTAGAGCTCTTATAGAGCTCTGAAGTTAAAGGTCTTTAGTTAAAGCACTGTTCTGCATTGGAAGTGCAGTTGAAACATTACTGTCACAAACACTACATCTAATGTATTGTCTTTGTGTGTGTGTCTTTTTGTGCGTCTTTATGTGTGTGTGCAGGTGACTCGCCCCTATCTCTCCCCTCACCTGTCCCGCCTCCTTCCCCCCTCCCTCCTCCTCAACGACCACTACAGACCAGAGAACTGCATCCTGGGAGTTCGCTGCCTGCACCACATCGTGCTCAACACGGTGAGAACACATACACACACATAGACACACATATACACAAACCCACACAGACACACACAAACCCACACACGTAGACACACACAGACACACATATACACAAAACCACACAGACACACACACACACACACACACACACACACACAAACAGACACACATACAGTGGGGAAACAATGTATTTAGTCAGCCACCAATTGTGCAAGTTCTCCCACTTAAAAAGATGAGAGAGGCCTGTATTTTTCATCATATGTAGACCTCGAATATGAGAGACAACATGAGGAAAAAAATCCAGAAAATCACTTTGTCTGATTTTTAAAGAATTAATTGGTATATTTCTTTTGGGTACAATAAGTATTTGGTCAATAACAAAAGTTAATCTCAGTACTTTGTTATCTACCCTTTGTTGGCGATGACAGAGGTCAAACGTTTTCTGTAAGTCTTCACAAGCGTTCCACACACTGCTGCAGGTATTTTGGCCCATTCCTCCATGCAGAGCTCCTCTAGAGCAGTGATGTCACAGTGATGTCTCCTCTAGAGCAGTGATGTCACTGTGATGTCTCCTCTAGAGCAGTGATGTCACTGTGATGTCTCCTCTAGAGCAGTGATGTCACAGTGATGTCTCCTCTAGAGCAGTGATGTCTCCTTTAGAGCAGTGATGTCTCCTCTAGAGCAGTGATGTCACTGTGATGTCTCCTCTAGAGCAGTGATGTCTCCTTTAGAGCAGTGATGTCTCCTCTAGAGCAGTGATGTTACTGTGATGTCTCCTCTAGAGCAGTGATGTCACTGTGATGTCTCCTCTAGAGCAGTGATGTCACTGTGATGTCTCCTCTAGAGCAGTGATGTCACTGTGATGTCTCCTCTAGAGCAGTGATGTCTCCTCTAGAGCAGTGATGTCTCCTTTAGAGCAGTGATGTCACTGTGATGTCTCCTCTAGAGCAGTGATGTCGCTGGGCAACACGGACGTTCAACTCCCTCCACAGGTTGTCTCTGGGGTTGAGATCTGGAGGCTGGCTAGGCCACTCCAGGACCTTGAGATGCTTTTTCTGAAGCCCCTCCTTTGCTGCCCGGCGGTGTGTGTGGGGTCACTGTCCTGCTGACAGACCCAGCCATGGTTCATCTTCTGTGCCCTTACTGATGGAAGGAGGGTTTCACTCAGAATCTCACGATACACGGCCCCATTCATTCTTTCCTTTACACCAGTGGTGCCAGGGTTACGGCCCGCGGGCCTGACCCGGCCCGACTGTATGTCTCATCCGGCCCGCGGGTGATAAGGGGAGAAATCTTCTTCTTTTTTTCGGTGGACTCTGTCGACTGCACGTCACACCCGGTCCGCGACGACTCTTCTTTGTGCGCGGCAGCTCCGATATGCGCGCACAGGTGAGCTCTCTCACTACCCGGGGATTGGTGTTCCCCGTTCTTGTGATCATCCTGACCCCACGGGGGGAGGTCTTGCGTGGAGCACCAGATCAACGGAGACTATCAGTGGTCTTGTACGTCTTCTATTTTCTAATAATTGCTCCCACAGTTGATTTCTTCACACCGAGCTGCTGACCTGTTGCAGATCCAGTCTTCCCAGCCTGGTGCAGGTCTACCATGTTGTTTCTGGAGTCCTCTGACAGCTCGTTGGTCTTGGCCATAGTGGAGATTGGAGTGTGACTGTTTGAGGTTGTGGACAGGCGTCTTTTATACTGATATGAGTTCTAACAGGTGCCATTAATACAGGTAAGGAGTGGAGGACAGAGGAGCCTCTTGAAGAAGAAGTTACAGGGCTGTGAGAGACAGACATCTTGCTTGTTTGTTATTGACCAAATACTTATTTTACCCAGGAATTTACCAATAAATTCTTTAAAAATCAGACATAGATTTTCTGGAAAAAACATTCTTATCTTGCCTTTCATAGTTGAGGTCTACCTGTGATGTAAATTACAGGCCTCTCTCATCTTTTTAAGTGGGAGAACTTGCGCAATTGGTGGCTGACAAAATACTTTTTTCCCCACTGTAGACACAAAGACAAACACACATAGACACACACACACACACACAGACACACACACATAGACAAAGACACCCATACACACATACAGACACAAACACACATACACACACCAATTGTTGCTAATGAGTTTAATAAAAGTGTTGCAAGAACATTTTTGGAAAAAATCCATGCTGATGATGGGGATGATGATTAGAGCTCTTAAGTTGTTGATGATGGAGATAGTGATGATGATAATGATGGTGATAGTGATAATGGTGTGTTCACAGCCTGCTGCAGATCTGCGTCAGTTTAACAGAGCAGAAGTTCTCTACCAGGCTTTATTCAAACACCTGTACACCTCAGAAACTGCTGTCATCCAGGTAACACACACACACACACACACTCGCTCTTTTATTATAGGCGTAACTCATGGTGAGTTCTATGTGGTACTTCCTGGAGTAAAATGGTGTTTGTGTTCCGGACATCTGGACTTTTTTGGAAGATCATGATGTTTGTCTTCTTTAGATTTATTGCCAGGGCCCAGTTCTGACAGCGGTTGTTGGAGTCCCTGTTCTGTGGGAGACGACAGAACCAGGTCGTTAGAACCAAGGCTTCATCTCAGAGGCCTGGGGCTGCACTGCAAGCTCATTTCTCTCTCTGTGTGTGTCTAGCCGGTCCTGTCCTGTCTCTTGGACCTGTTGGTGGTCTTGGAGAGGCCCCCTTCGTCTCTCAGCCCCTCGTCTTCCCGCAGGACGCGCTGTCTCCATGATTCCGTCCTGCGTCTGGTCCTGACTCACATGGAGGCGGAGCAGAAGATGGAGCTGAGACGCGTCTACGCCTCCGCTCTTCCTCCGCTGATCGATAGGTAAGGAGCGCTTCATTCACGTTACAGGCGGGTGGAGTTAGTTTGCGGCAGTAGCTTTTCAGGGTGCGTTTGGTTTGTGTACCTGGACAGGATGGGCGTGGCGGCTTGCAGACACCTGCGGCAGGTGGAGCTGGTGGTGCTGGGATACCTGGAGGTCAGAGACCCACCTGAAGAGACGAGTCGCCTCAAGATCCTGGAAGTCCTGCAGATCACAACCAGAGCAGCCTGGCCACGGTGAGGACAGAGAGAGACGAGAACATTTAGGTGTTGTGGCTACTACCGAGAGGTGTCGATATCGATGTTTATTTTATACATATGTATTACGTCACGCGAGTGAGATGATGAGGTCAGCTTGTTCCGGCCTGCCTGCCTAGGGGAGGGGTGGAGAGACACAGAGAGCACAGGGTGAGGGGTCCTTTCTTCCTTGCCTGGCTTCCTTTCCTTCCTTCCTTGCCTCCCTTCCTTCCTCTGTGGGTACCAGTATACACAGAGACACACCCACATTTCTCTATGTCTCCTCTGCACCGATGACCGCAGTACGTATTATAAATGAGAATCTGTGTGTGTGTGTCTTTGGTTCTGTTAAAGCGCACACAGCCACACACAGCCTGCTTGTGTATCACATGTTGTTGTGGGGACAGGGCATGCTTTGTGTTACTAGAGCTGCCCTGATTAGCTAATGTGAAGCAGCTGTGTCTCCCTGCGGGGGAGAGGAAGCGGAAAGTGGAATTTCACATCGAACCATAAGTCTGATCGCAAAAGAGTCGGCATTATAGAGGGTCAAGGCTTTTGTGAATGTTTAAGTGTCCTTTAATGTATTTGGGGGTTTAGATATGACAGCTTAGTCGCAGTTCAAAAAGTGCTTTTATTTTTTTCAAGACACAAAATGTTGCTCCAAAAATATAATTGACTCGTATGGGGCAGAGAGGAGTAGTTGCTCCCTCGTTAAGGCTCCTCCAGACAAATGTGGGAAACATGGTGGATTCCATCGAGCACAAGATTTACTATGTTTTGATCCATAAATGGTGCAAAAAGAGTGAACATTGGCAGACTCGTGGCAAAATATTTTATTATCTTCCTAGGACTTTGGGTTGCTCCCTCTCTGGCGGTTGGCTCTGCCCCTCTAGATCTGAAGATTCCATCCAATACACACCCATTACAAACTCTGAAACAGCCCCGAACTCTTTCCGGAAACAGATTCCATGGAAACTGTGCTAGCTATGAAGAAATGTTTAATCTAATACACTCCATCCTTTTGTTAACGTTTGTGGTGGTTAAAATGTTTCAAATTGTGTTGTTTCCGCAACATATATATATATATATATATATATATATATATATATATATATATATATATATATAGTCGTTATATTAGACTTAAATTACATCTACAAAGATGACTGAGAGGGCACACGCAGCTCTCTCTCTGAGACAAGGTTCAAGCACGCCAGACATACAGTGGTGAAAAAAAGTATTTAGTCAGCCACCAATTGTGCAAGTTCTCCCACTTAAAAAGATGAGAGAGGCCTGTAATTAAAAGACCTCAACTATGAAAGACAAAATGAGGAAACTAACTTTGTCTGATTTTTAAAGAATTTATTGGTAAATTCCTCGGTAAAATAAGTATTTGGTCAATAACAAACAAAGACAAAGACCTGTAACTTCTTCTTCAAGAGGCTCCTCTGTCCTCCACTCCTTACCTGTATTAATGGGAGACTATGGGTCAGTGGGTGGCAGGCCTGTCTTTCAATCACGGGGTTGGAGGTTCAATCCCCGCCCTAGTCGATGTGTCCTTGAGCAAGACACTTAACCCTGAGTTGCTCCCTGTAGCTGCGTCTACAGTGTATGAATGTAACATGATTGTAAGTCGCTTTGGATAAAAGACGTGACATGTAACGTAATGGCACGTGTTAGAACTCAATATCAGTATAAAGGCTACCATCAGTTACACACTACGCCGCCAGAGACTCAAACTCTGCAGCGCCAGAGTGCATGTCCCCCTGCTGAGAGGACATGTCCAGGCCCGTCTGAAGTTTGCTAGAGAGCATTTGGATGATCCAGAAGAGGATCGGGAGAATGTTTTATGGTCAGATGAAACCATAATATAACTTTTTGGTAAAAACTCAACTCGTCGTGGTTGGAGGAGAAAGGATGCTGAGCTGCATCCAAAGAACACCATACCTACAGTGAAGCATGGGGGTGGAGACAACGTGCTTTAGGGCTGACTGATCTGTGTAAAGGAAAGAATGAATGGGGCCGTGTATCGTGAGATTCTGAGTGAAACCCTCCTTCCATCAGCAAGGGCCTTGAAGATGAACCATGGCTGGGTCTGTCAGCAGGACAGTGACCCCACACACACCGCCGGGCAGCGGGGGAGGGGCTTCAGAAGAAGCATCTCAAGGTCCTGGAGTGGCCTAGCCAGCCTCCAGATCTCAACCCCAGAGACAACCTGTGGAGGGAGTTGAACGTCCGTGTTGCCCAGCGACATCACTGCTCTAGAGGAGACATCACAGTGACATCACTGCTCTAGAGGAGACATCACAGTGACATCACTGCTCTAGAGGAGACATCACAGTGACATCACTGCTCTAGAGGAGACATCACAGTTACATCACTGCTCTAGAGGAGACATCACAGTGACATCACTGCTCTAGAGGAGACATCACTGCTCTAAAGGAGACATCACTGCTCTAGAGGAGACATCACAGTGACATCACTGCTCTAGAGGAGACATCACTGCTCTAGAGGAGCTCTGCATGGAGGAATGGGTCAAAATACCTGCAGCAGTGTGTGGAAAGCTTGTGAAGACTTACAGAAAACGTTTGACCTCTGTCATCGCCAACAAAGGGTAGATAACAAAGGATTGAGATGAACTTTTGTTATTGACCAAATACTTATTGTACCCAGGAATTTACCAATACATTCTTTAAAAATCAGACAAAGTTATTTTCAGATTTTTTTCCCCTCATTTTGTCTCTCAGGGTTGAGGTCTACTTATGATGAGAATTACAGGCCTCTCTCGTCTTTTGACGTGGGAGAACTTGCACAATTGGTGGCTGACTAAATACTTTTTTCCCCACTGTAGATAGACCCAGGGGCCTTGTGCTGCTCCAGTCTGAACCGGTAGAGAGGAGACTGCAGAGCGAGGACCAGGAGACTCAGACACAATAACGATAACCGAGTAACGGGGGGAGAGACACCAACAAGAACCTCCACATTCCTGAAAGGAACTGGGACAGGGGTTAAACTGAGGGACAAATAATGGGGGAGGGTGGCGGAGGCGGCACATTATTATAACATCACACTCAAAGTCAATGTTTTTCCGGGAGTTGGGAAAGACGGATGTGGAGGGAGGTCGTTGTCTTTAATACCGACCCAGCTCAGGTTTATTTATGAAACTGTTGGTTACAAATAAATCTATGTGAAATGAACTCTGATCAAAACTCTCTGTCTCCTGTGGGTGTTTGAGTACTGAGGTCCAGAGGGTGAGCATCCTGTGGCGTCTCAGCATCAGTCAGATAGGAGAGAGAAACAAGTGTATATGCATCAGGTTAAGAGATTAGTCAGAATGGACCAAAAAGGAAGAAATCCAGCCACAATATGTTTTAAACTTTAATTCTCTCGCGGAAGAGAGAATAAGAAGTAGAATATTGTTGCACTGAATAACATAACTCATAACGCACTAACGACACTGTTCCTTTAAATCTTTAGACTCAACAGAACCCCCCTCTGACCTCAACTGTCTGTCTCTCAGGATGGCGTGCCGCGTTGACGCGTTGCTGCGAGGCCTGTTGAGGTTGCTGGTTGCCGTCTCCTCCGACGCTGAGCTCAGCGTCTCCGTGAGACAGACGATGATGAACCAAACGTGTCTCTGTCTCAGGCTGCTGGACGGCTGTTGTCACGGAGACCTGCAGGTGAGTGTTTGACCTGTCTCACTTGGACCAGCTGTCACCAATGGAGACACTCACCTGTCCGCCTGTCTGTCTCTCAGCGTGTCCTCCAGCAGGTGGACAGCGGCTGCTGCAGCGCGGAGGTGCTAAGCTGCCTTGCAACAGTGACTTCTACTTCCGGCCGGAGACCAGACAAACAGGAAGTGGAGACTTCTCTGGGACTATGTCCAGCGGCGGATTAGGATCTGACACACAAGTTATGTATAAAATATGTGGTTGTCAAGGTAACGGATGTGTATTATGGGCTGTTTACCATCTGATGTTGTACAAGGTCAAACTTATTAAAACATTTTTTATTCAGCACCTGTCTGTTTCTCAGAGAAATGCATGCTGGGAGTTCACATCATAACTGATACGGCAACACACTCACCTTTCACAGATGAAACTCAAAGAAATAAAGCACTTTATTATTTTTTATATTTACCTATTAATTCAAAATCTGATTTTGAAAGATCTTTCAAATTTTGAAAGATCTTTCAAAATCAGAAGGTGTGTTTGTTTTGTTCACCAGTAAAACCAACGGGAACATTTACACAGTAAAAGTATGTTTTACACGTTATTGAATGCACCGCGGTCTCCAGCTCAATCGTGAACACACATCAATACACACACAAACACACACACTGTACACACACTGAGAGGAGTTCATGTGATCTGCTCCAGAACAGCTGCTAAATGGACTGTGTGTGTCCTTGTGTGTGTGTGTGTGTGTGTGTCCTTGTGTGTGTGAGCAGTGAGTCCAGCGTGTCCACTCAGTCTCGGAGTCCCTGTCTCCAGTTTTCTCTCCTTCAGATTTTCTTCCTGGTTCCACAAACTGCAGCGAAGACGAGCCTGAAGCCGAAGAGGAGTTCATGAGCTAACAGCCTTTGTGCTAACCTGGGCTAAAGACGTCTCTTTACTCTCTCTCAAGAGTAAACGATAACATGTCGCTTAGCCTCAAGAGTAAACAATCACATCTTGAAGAGTAAATAATAACATGAAGAGTAAATAACAACATGTTGAGTAAATAACAACATGATGAAGAGTAAATAATCACATGTTCAATCTCAGGTGGTCCTCTTGTTGTCGCAGTTCTTCTCTCTGCATCTCCACCTCACACTTCTCCTGTAAACATGAGACATGCTTCACACATGTCTACTTGGACCAGTTCTACTAAAAAGCTTCTCAGACCCCTAAGCTCCGCCTACTTAGATTTACTGCCATTTTTGGTGAAAAACACATAATTGGTCAGTTCTCCTACACACTGGGTCAGATTCAAACCAAATATGATGTATATCATTATTTAAGCTGTATCACCTACTATGTACCAAATGTCTTTGATATCTCATTGTGTTAAGATGATATGGCCCAATGAACCTCTTGGAGGCGTGTCTTGCTCTTCAATGCTCATAACCTCAACACTATGAGGACTAAGCACTCCAAACTTGCAGTATATATGCACATTGCATCCTGTAACATGCACACACAATTTCGTGAAATGTTAGCGTATTTCGTCTGTTTTTGTCATTTCTTACCGTTATACGAGCCCCTCCCTCAAAACTTGCCCGATCGACTTCAATTTTGTTCAAGGATGATCTCAAGGCTTTAAAGATGAACAGTGAGAAGAATGATGACGTTTCACAAACCTTTATTTGATGTAATGTGGACCCCAATAAACGCCCAGTTGCTGTTATTTGGTATGTTATAGACTATTGATTAAACTGATCCAGTCCTTCATCAAATACTCATTGTCCGACCGGTGGGCCTGTGTTCTCGGCTGAGCCGGCCGGCGTCCCGCCAGCGCCCCCGACTGCTGCTGATGAGTGAGGACCCGTTCATCGATGCTCGTAGCTTTAATTATTTAATGTAGTTTATTTAAAGTGTAAACTGGTCTGAGGTCAGACTCACCTCACAAATGAAGGCTGATTTCAGACCATCGGTAGACAGGTAGAAAGATTCATCCTCCTCTGACTCCTCCCTGCTTTCCTCCTACACACGCACACACACACACACACACACACACACACACACACACAAAGCACATGGGTGTCCTGAGATGAAAACATGTTCTCATATATATATATATATATATATATATATATATATATATATATATATATAATATATGTATATACTTATATAATATGTACATATATAATCTACATATATGTTCATATGTATATAATATAGTATTTATGCTTCACCTCCTTGTCAGTCTTTATTTCATCCTCTTTCACTCAAAGCTCCTCCTTCATCTCAACTAGCCCCTCCCCTTCAGGCTGAGACTCCTCCTTGTAGGTTGGCTCCTCCTCTGATGGATCACAATGCCCCCTGTTCTCCAGCCCACTCACTGCAGCTGTGAGAGTATTGATCACCAATCATTATTATCAGATCAATATTCTCTGGTTCTGTGAACGTATTCTGCTCTTCTTTATGAATATGATCAAGTGCATACTTTATATGATACTTTATATGATACTTTGACTTTATATGACACTTTATATGATACTTTATAACTTTGTATGATACTTTATATGATACTTTGACTTTATATGATACATTGATACTTTATGACTTTATATGATACTTTATAAGATACTTTTACTTTATATGATACTTTATATGATACTTTGACTGTATATGATACTGTATACTTTTTTATAATACTTTACGACTGTATATTATACTTTATACTTTATTTGATACTTTATTAATTAATATACTTTATGACTGTATATGATACTTTGTGACTTATTGTGCTATTACTGTCTTTGCATACATTTTGTACGTTATAATTTGAATAATAAGTGTTTCATACCGTTCAGCTGCTCCTGATTGGCTGTCACATCTCTGACCAATTCCTGTTGGAGGAGTTGGGCATGGCTGAGCTCCTCCCTTTGTTTAGTGAGCTCCGCCTCCACCACCAACAGACTCCTGACACGCAGCAGCATGTTTTAATGTACATCCTAATATCTAAATATCTACGTGTACATATTTAGATATTTACATCTATATACTGTATATATATATATATGCATCTAAATATCTACATCTACATATATCTATATATTGAATTATCTACATATATATCTATATTCCTCCAGACAGCAAGTCGGTGTGTTTACCTCTCAGCGTGCCTCCTTCTAGCCTCCAGGTGTTTACACTGCTCCTGCAGGATGCTCCTCTCCTGCCTCCTGCTGCTCAGCTCCTCCTTCTCCACCACCTGCTCCACCTCCTGCTCCGCATCAACATATCATCACATCAGGTTTGTGTTTTTCCGGCTCTTGAGGATGTAAAAGTCTTCATGTGAATTTAAAGAGTTCAACAACCTGCAATTCTGTCTTTCTGTGGGACTCATTTAGCTCCCTCTTCTCGTCCCCTCGGTCCATCATTATGTCCACTTCCTCCTTCCTCTTGTCCAGCGCCGTCTCCCTCTTGTCCAGCGCCTCCTCCCTCTTGTCCAGCGCCGTCTCCCTCTTGTCCAGCGCCTCCTCCCTCTTGTCCAGCTGCTCCTTCCTCTTGTCCAGCGCCGTCTCCCTCTTGTCCAGCGCCTCCTCCCTCTTGTCCAGCTGCTCCTTCCTCTTGTCCAGCGCCGTCTCCCTCTTGTCCAGCGCCTCCTCCCTCTTGTCCAGCTGCTCCTTCCTCTTGTCCAGCGCCTCCTCCCTCTTGTCCAGCGCCGTCTCCCTCTTGTCCAGCGCCTCCTCCCTCTTGTCCAGCTGCTCCTTCCTCTTGTCCAGCGCCTCCTCCCTCTTGTCCAGCGCCTCCTCCCTCTTGTCCAGCTGCTCCTTCACCTTGTGAAGTTGCTGGAGCCTCTGGGTGCGTTTGTTTTTCACCTCCTCCAGCACCTGTTGCTCCACCAGCAGCTCCTGGAGGAGGTGTTTCAGCTCTGGACACAAACACAACACACTGAACACAATGTTGAACACGAGGAGATCACAGAGAGGAAGTTCAAGAGTGTGTGTGTGTGTGTGTGTGTGTGTGTGTGTGTGTGTGTGTGTCTGTGTGTGTGTCTGTGTGTGTTACCTGCTCTATGTCTGGTGACTCTGATCTCTTCTTCTCTCCTCTGACTCAGCAGCTCCTAAATGAAGTTATTATATTATTACACAAACAAAAGTCAGGTTTGTCCTTCACCTCCTCTTCACCTCCTGCTAAACTCCTTCACCTTGACTCTCCTCTGCAGCTGTTGCTCCTCCTCTCTGACCTCCTCCACCCTCATCACAGCTGCCTGGTGCTCCTCCCTCCATTGAAGCAGCCTCTGCTCCTGCTGCTCCTCCTGCAGGAGGTCACAATAAACAAGTAAAGATAATTAAAATAAGTCAAGAATCATAAATATAAAAAACATTTACAATAAAAATCTGTCAAATATATAAAAAAATATCCATCCATCCATCCATTTTCTACCGCTTTATCCGGGGTCGGGTCGCGGGGGCAGCAGGCCCCGAAGGTTGACCCAGACTCCCTTCTCGCCCGCAACATTTAAAATATATATATATATTTTGAAATTAAAACAAATACCTTTTTAGGAATTTACCTGAATGTTGAGACGCTTCTGAGACGTCTGGAGGTCTGAGAGCACGACAGATAATCTACACACACACACACACACACACACACACACACACACACACACACACACACACACACACATATTCAACTACCCCGGTAGAACTTTGCCTGTTTGGATATACAGTATATATATATATATATATATATATATATATACACACATGTATATTTGTATATTTATATATGTATATTTACAGTATATATGTATACATACAGTATATATATATGTATACATAATAAACATATATATATATGTATATTTACAGTATATATGTATACATACAGTATATATATGTATACATAATAAACATATATATATATATATATATATATATATATATATATATATATATATATATGCAGGCAAGTGCACAGACATTTTGGAGGGCCGGTGCTCAAACAAACAAAAAAGGGCACCCAATGCCAAAAGAACATTCTGACCGAGTTGAAGCATAAGCAGCATTACACTGATGATGCAATACATCCTCGACCTGCGTTTCCTCTGGGTAGCATCAGGCCGCCAGCTTACATTTTCTTCATGAACAAAGATTAATTATTATATGGCAACAACAGTACAAGCGTTCTAATTGGCTAATGGGTCATGCCAGCCACGTATCGCCCTCCTCGCCGGTCTGATACAGATCCGTATTGCCCTCTGACGTCATTTTCAAAATGAGCGATATTGATAGACATCAACAGCCAAGAGGAGATTCAGAAGCAGCGAAAATGTGTTATTGAAAGTGATGAAGACGAGAATTTATAGTTTAGATCACTTGTGTTGTTACTTTACTGTAAATCAAAATGTATTTTTGCTGAGCCGTGTTGTCCGTTTTCTACAAGATTCGTCGTTGTAAGACTGGAACAGACATAACAAAGAGAGACATAAAACAATGAGGTACAGGGATAGCATGACTGAGAGCTAGCATTGTTAACATAGTCTAGCTGCTACTTTCTAGCTGTGAATTCTCGTTTTCTCGTCTCATTTATACACATACTTTCAACATACTTTCGAAATTGTCTAAACAGCATTTATACAACACAAAGAAGATGACGGGTGTGTGTAGCCAGAGAAATTCTCACAAGAACTCAAATAAATGCCCCGTCAGGTATCAAAACACATTTGGGGGGAATTGATGACAGAGAGAGTAGCTTTTATTCTTAAATACTGAAGAAGGAAAAATAAAGTGTCTCCAGCAAAAAGGGCACTTTACTCATCCAGGGCAAAAGGGCTGTTGCTTGAGCACCACTAGGGGTATATCTGTGCACGTGCCTGTATACATATATATATGTATATATATATATATATATATATATATATATATACGTATATATATACCTATATGTATATACATATATATTTATATATGTATATATATAGTCCATAGTATTTGTACCTGTTTGACTCTGACTGAAGTTTGTTGCCGAGTTGTCGTAACTCTTGCACTCTGCTCCTCACTTCCTCCTTCGTCTTCCTTAGACGCTGTTTCTCCTCCTGTCTCCTCCTCCTCAGCACCTCCACCTCCTCCTGCAGCACTCTGCAGATCAGTTCATATGATGATGATGATGATGATGATGATGATGATGATGATGATGATGACAAATGAATCACATGCTGTTCCCTGAGTCTGGAGGTCAGAGGTCAACCTGGGAGCGTTTACCTGATGTGCTGTGTGGCTTCCAGCCGACAGGCGGCGCTCTCCTGAGAAGAGTTCACCTGGAGGTGACAATGTGTGTTACGACCAGTAGACGTGTGTGCGTGTGTGTGTGTGTGTGTGTGTGTGTGTGTGTGTACCTTGTGTATGCAGCTCTTAGTCTCTAGCAGCAGTCGGTCCGCCTCCCGGAGTTCAGCTCGTCTCTTCAGGAGAGTTTTCTCCACACACTCCACCTCGTTACACACCTGGATCACACTGCAACACACACACACACACTCACACACACACACACACACACACACACACACACACACACACACACACACACACACACACACAGAGAAGTAGTATTTATCACCTGTGTTGTCTAAGTGTGTGTCACCTGTGTTGTCTCAGTGTGTGTCACCTGTGTTGTCTCAGTGTGTGTCACCTGTGTTGTCTCAGTGTGTCACCTGTGTTGTCTAAGTGTGTGTCACCTGTGTTGTCTCAGTGTGTCACCTGTGTTGTCTCAGTGTGTCACCTGTGTTGTCTAAGTGTGTGTCACCTGTGTTGTCTAAGTGTGTGTCACCTGTGTTGTCTCAGTGTGTCACCTGTGTTGTCTAAGTGTGTGTCACCTGTGTTGTCTAAGTGTGTGTCACCTGTGTTGTCTCAGTGTGTGTCACCTGTGTTGTCTCAGTGTGTGTCACCTGTGTTGTCTCAGTGTGTGTCACCTGTGTTGTCTAAGTGTGTGTCACCTGTGTTGTCTAAGTGTGTGTCACCTGTGTTGTCTCAGTGTGTGTCACCTGTGATGTCTAAGTTGTTTGGTTTCCAGCTGTAGTTTCTTCTTCTCCTCCAGTCGCTCACAAACACACCTGCCTCCCTGCTGATCCACATACACACACATACACACACACACACACACACACACACACACACACACACACACACACATGTTACTTGTAAACAGTAAACAGTAAAATACCTCCAGCTATATATATATGAACACACAATTACAGTATACACATATAATACATTGTATTGCACAATAATAATAAAAAACAGACCCGCTTTATGGTCTGTGTGACTCTAAATCAGGGGTTCCCAACCACCGGGGAATCAGTCGGAAAAATACACCGGATACCCCTGTGTGTACGTCTGAGCCGCGTTCAGGAGTCTTAAATTGCCGAGAAAATCTCACTAGCACTTCTATACAACCAGACGAGTCGCCCCCTGGTGGTCAGTAGAGAGAATGCAGCTTTAACACATGAAGCATAGCCTTCTATACCCGTGGTTCTCAAATGGGGGTCCGCGTACCCCTGGGGGTACGTGAAGGCACTCCAGGGGGATTTTTTAAAAATCTATTTAAAATTAGCATCCATTAAAAAATCCTTTAAAAATATTTATTTAATAAATATTTAATAAAACAAAAGTGTAAGTTCATAAACTGAATTGTATATTAAGTAGGCAATTTAATTTAATTAACCTAAAAACCCAGAGTCCCCCCTCCCACCATATCAGGATGGTTTGACCCAACGTTGCACACCTCACGGACCGTCTCTCACTGCGGCTCTTAGCAGACCCCGTCTCACACACACACACCCCGTCTCCTCTCCTCGCGTCGCTAGAGCTCCGTTGCAGGCGCGCGCCTCGTTTAGCGTGATGCGCACACAGCGCGCAACACAGCTCCCGCGACAACGCTCACCGGGACTACTCGCGTTGGTTAGGGGGTACTTGGATGAAAAAAGTATGTCACAGGGGGTACACCACTGAAAAAAGGTTGAGAACCACTGTTCTATACAACCAGACGAGTAGCCCCCTGGTGGTCAGGAGAGATAATGCTCACCGTGTTTCTGTGTTCTGGGATGTTACAGATCAGGCAGGCTGGTCCAACTAGAGGAGTCTGACCAAGAGAGACAGCTGCAGGAGGAGGAGGAGGAGGAGGAGGAGGCATCCGTCCCTTGCATCTCCTGTCGCTGCCTCCTCCGCTGTCCCTCCACTCGGTGGATGCTGCTGGAAACAGTTTGCATCAGTCTGACAGCTGAACAGCGGGTCTACAGTCAGATCTGGACCCTGGTGTACCTCCGTCAGAGTGTGTCGGGGGGGCGTAGACCCAGGGCTCTTCTCCTGCGGGTCGTCTGTCCTGCTGTTGCCGCCTCTCAGGAGAACCGAGGTACTGCAGACACAAACCAGAGTCCTGAGTCCCCAGAAAGCCCAGACTGGGAGCCTGAGAGGGAGCCAGGTCAAGTTCCCATGATGCTCTTTGTTTTAAAACCTTTAATCTCTTCTTTAATCATTGACTTTAGATTCCAGACCAGCTCGTATAGCTGATAATCACACAAATACTTCAACACAGTTTGTGTCTAAAAGATCTCACTTCAAGTCCAGGATCTCTGGTCCTGGTCCTGATCCTGGTCCGGTCTAGTTTCTGTCGGTGTCTCTGGGTTTCCTCCACCGTGTGTCCAGACTGCAGCAGAGCTGAATGTTTTCTTTCATGTTGGTTGATCTGAAGACAACACAGAAGACATGTTTTATGACCCAACATTACACTCATCAAAACACGTGGACCAGCTCTCAATCTACTGGTCGGTCTACGTTCTGACCCTCGACCATAGGGCTCAGCTTAGAGATAGAGTAAAGAGCTGAGTTTCCTCCGTAGGGGTTATATACGTAGAACATGAAATATAACATGACAAAACATAACCTGATGTGTGTGAGTGTGTGTACCTGATGTGTGTCAGTGTGTGTGTGCAGCAGCTCCACCATGTGGTTCAGGGCTCTCAGCTGATTGGTGGTTGAGGTCAGCTGGTCTACAGTCAGCTGATCAGAGTCACACATGGACCTGCTGAGCTGTCGTAGTTTCCTGTTGAGAAGTCTCAGCTGGTGCTCGTCGCTCTGTCAACAACAACATGACAACAACATGACAACAGGCAGAAAGACAGACATAGAGACAGAGAGGCATACAGACAGGTGTGTTACCAGGACCTGTCTAACCTCCCCTGTGACCCTCTGACCTTTGCTTGTGTCCTGCTCGTGGCCTCCAGCTGCCTGCAGTGACCCTCACTGACCTCCAGATGGAGCTGCAGACTCTGGTTCTCATTCTGCAGCCTGAGAACCTTCTGCAGAGAACCCCGAGCCTGGAGGACACATATGATATGACTTCATACAACATAACATCATATAATATAATATAATATAATATAACATTATATAATATAATATAATATAACTTTATATAATATAACATAATATAATATAACATAATATAATATAATATAATGTAATATAATATAACATTATATAATATAACATCATATAATGTATCATGACTTAATATAACATAATATAATATAAAATAATATAATATAAAATCATTTGAAATAACAATTTAAAAAAACATAATAAAAAACATAATATAATATAATATAACATAATTTAATTTAATATAGGTCTTAAATATACATAACATCACTTAAAATAAAATAACATTATATAATATAATATAACATAACTTCACATACTATAATCGAGCCTCTACCTGCTCTCTGAGTCCTCTCAGATATTCCTGAAGACCAAAGATGATTTCATCAAGATCCTTCTGGAGACATTCATTAGACAAGATCTGACCTGAGGAGGAGGAACAGGAGGGAGAGGAGCAGGAGGAAGAAGAGGAGGAAGAAGGGGAGGAGCAGGAGGGGGAGGAGGAGGAGAGAGAGGGGGAGGAGCAGGAGGGAGAGGAGGAGCAGGAGGGGGAGGAGGAGCAAACAAGAAAGGAGTGAGTAGGAGTTATCATGTATAACATTGCCTCCACTCTGACAGCCAATCACAGGGCTCCGGTGGAGCGGGCCTCTCTGATTGGTCGTATCCTCACCGTCGGTCAGCTGTTGCTCTAGCTCTTTGATCTCCTGCGTCTCCGTGGCGATGCGTGACAGTGTGTCTTCAAGGCGACCCTCCAGCTCGCTCTGCCTCCTGCTCATCCTGTCACATGGGCCATCAGCCAATGGGAGGGCAGCTTCACTGTGGAGCCGGTCCTGGTCAAAATCCATCACAGGCAATCGGGTGCAATGCATGCTGGGTAGATGTGTGTCTGACTTGATCCCGACTTGCTTAGTGAGAGAATGCAGCTTTAAAACATGAAGCATAGACTTCTATACAACCAGAGGAGTCGCCCCCTGGTGGTCAGGAGAGATAATACAACTGCTTCTCCATTTCCTTTGCATTGCATTGTGGGACATAAGTGTCCATTAATAGACACAGTTGAGAACTTCACGACACAGCGAAGTGTTAGTGTACTCACACGTGGCTGCTGGGTAATGTCCAGCTCACAGTAGACCTCCTCCTCTCCTCCTCTTCTCTCACAGTATACATCCTCTTCTCTCACAGTAGACCTCCTTCTCTCCTCCTCTCCTCTCACAGCAGACCTCCTCTTCTCCTCCTCTCCTCTCACAGTAGATCTTCTCCTCTCCTCCTTTCCTCTCACAGCAGACCTCCTCTTCTCCTCTCCTCCTTTCCTCTCATAGTAGATATTCTCTTCTCCTTTCCTCTCACAGTAGATATTCTCTTCTCCTTTCCTCTCACAGTAGATATTCTCTTCTCCTTTCCTCTCACAGTAGATATTCTCTTCTCCTTTCCTCTCACAGTAGACCTCCTCCTCTCCTCTACTAGCTTACAGTAGACCTCCTCCTCTCCTCTCTCCGTTAGAAACTTCTCTTCCTTCCTCTCCCCCTCTTTGAATCAACACAGGAAATGTTCCTTCCAGCTAATCACAGGGCAGAACTGCAGAGCGACGGGACGTCTTCTGTCCAATGGCAGTGATTTAAAAACAGGGAAAGCCCCGCCCCCTCAGAGGGAGGAGTCCAAAGACCTGTTGTTGTTCCTGTAGCCACTCAGGGGGTCAAAGTGCAACAACCTCAAAGGGAAATTAGCTCAGATGAGTGCTTGCTTAAGCATGAGAGAGGTTGTGGGTTTGATTCCTGCACGTTTTCTTTTAACTCTTTCCTCTCTGGTCTGCAGCTCAGTACTGCACACAGTACAAGTATAAACCCCTCATTGTATTTTTGTTGACATGTAAATATATGCAATGTAATACATTCATCTACAAATAACTTAAGGGAGAATGTATAAATGCATAATAAATAAATAAATATTAAAACATGTATTCATGATTTTGTCATATTTAATCCGGAATCTGTTTAAGTATTTATTACCTTTGCATTGAATAAAAGTCAAAAAGTATTAAACCGAACCGCATGAAATTTGGTGGGATGATTAGTTATTATTCGTGGACCATTTGATTAGATTTTGGGATCGATTTGGTCAAAGGTCAAGTTCATGAAAAGGTCAAAATCCTCTTTTTACCATAGAGCGGTCAATTTATATCCAATTGGCATGCAACCAATGCCAAAATGTTCATAATTCAAAGGTATGAGCTCCACCGAGTGCCTGTTCTAGTTAATGTATACATGCAAGAAGTAGCGCTTGCTTAGCATGAGAGAAGTAGCGCTCGCTTAGCATGAGAGAAGTGCACACAGTGGGGTATGAAGTACTCGGCTACTTCAGAAAAAGTATCAATACCACGAGGTATACATATATTTAATCTTTTATTGATAGAGTATGACTTGACAAAACACGTTGGAAAAGAAGAATTAAATCATTTACATTTTAACTGCTAGTTAATAAAACTAATATTATTAACTATTAAAATGAGTTATGAGTTATGAGCATCCAGCCAACTGCAGGTCCAGAGTAAAGTCATCCAGATGTAAACTGTAGTCCAAACACTCGGGAGAACTACAGTCAGACGGCCACAGCTCCACCAGCGCCTCCGAGTCCAGAGGGAGACGGTACCTGCATGACAAGACCAGGAGGGTTAGGAGGAAGAGGAGGAGGTGAAGCAGACGTTCGGGTGAGAGAGCGGTAGAGAGACACTGACTTGAAACCCCGGCTCAGTGTGACCTCGGACCCTCGGGCTCCCATCACCAGGTATTGCCTGTTGTTCTGGATGTCAACAGTGCTGCACGTGGCCTTTTTTACCAGCTCCACCTCGGTCCCTGAACTCACCGCTTCAAGTTCTGCAAAACCAGGAGGCAAATTAACATGATGTGTTAAGGTAACGGCATCACATGATGTCACGTCTTAATTTCTGTCCAATCAGAGTGAAGCATGTCTTCATGTTTCATAACCTTTGTCTGTGTTCTTCAGGACTTCAACTACGGTGGCCGTGTGGGACATAAAGTCTCCTTCTGCTACTGAAGACGTCACCATCACCCTGTAGGCTGCAGGGAGACAATGAGAGTTCCTAAAGGTCAAATATATACTTCCTGATAGTCTATAGAACTAGTCGACAGCGATTCCTCTGGTTGTATAGAAGTATATGCTTCATGTGTTAAAGCTGCATTCTCTCTCCTGACCACCAGGGGGCGACAGGTTTTATAGAAGTCTATACAAAAGACTTCTCTCGATGTATTCCCTCAGTAAACATTGTAAACATGAGTTTATGTCTCAATCTCTAGTTTCCAGTCTTCTTTAATCCAGCATGATGTCATCATTTAGTACATTATGGTCATTTAGGGTCGAACTGCTTTAGGGGTGGGGCTACAAGGTTATTGACAGGTAATCAACCTTTCTCTGCTTGGATGACGAATAGACAAAAACAAAGATGGTGACGGACATGCCGTCATGACGACTTGCTCTCACCATATTTGATGTGCGGCCTGCACGTCTCATTCGTACGTTTGGCTGCAGTCAGCGTCGCATCGACGTTCCCTCTGAAGGCCGCACACGTAGCTACACAACAACAACAACATGTGTGGTTACAACTAAAAACATAAACAACTCACAAACCATTACACACAGTGACATATACAGCATGACATAGCTCATATCAGGAGCTACCTGTCATACACTGACACTGTTCGTCCACACAGAGCCGCTGAAGCTTCTGCTGCTCGTAGGAGAACTGTCTGGTGCATTCACTACCTGCAGGATAAAAGAAAGCTCACTTGGTCACACTACAAGAAACAATCCAACATTTAGACACTGAGGAAGTTTAATGTTGCTAGGTTAACAGTTCCCCCCGGTTTCTAGTGTTGTGCTAAGCTAGGCTAACAGTTCCGCCCTGTTTCTAGTGTTGTGCTAAGCTATGCTAGGCTGTAACTCTCCTCATAGTTAAGCTTTAATAAGTGGCTTACTTAAAGCCCCACTATGTAACTTTTCCACCTTAAAATAACAGCTTGAAAAAAATGGTGCTGCTACAATGGCTTTTAATATGAGCCGGAAGAGCCATACAGTATATGGCTCGAGAGCCAGACGTTAAATACCTGAAGGGGGCGCTAGAGGGGAAAAGTTACATAGTGTTGCTTTAACTCAAAATATAATTTGGAACTCCAACACTTGACTTCCTATTTGACTGTAGAACTACAAATATACCTGATAACGACTACACGTCCCAGGATGCAAAGCAGGACTGACCTTTGTCATTAGGCTCGTAGACGCTAAACAGGGACATGCTGGCCCCGCCCACCCTGAAGCCGGTCCTGATCCTGAACCCAACGCACAGGAAGAGCTCTGAGGGAACCTAGCAACCAGACAGGAAGTGATGAATAAAACATTACAATGAAGAATAAACTGATGGATTTAACTAATTGTCTCATTCAGCGCTCTGTTGTTGGAGCACCCTTAAACCCACCCAAAAAGAAAACATGTATCTTTACAGTGAGACATAAGAAAACAGATTTATAGTTTAGGTTCATTATTATTTTGTTTAAATGTTTCTTCATGTCTTTCTAGAGACTAAAACATTTGACCTTGTTTTAAGTGTTCTGGTTTGTTTGTTTGTATTAGTTGTGTTTGTTGCTGTGTTTGTATTGCTTGTTGTAGTTGTTGTGTTTGTATTGGTTGTTGTGTTTGTTGTTGTGTTTGTGTTGGTTGATGTGGTTGTTGTTATTGTTGTTTGTTGTTGTCATTACTCACAGAGTCCATCTGGATGACTACAGTGTTTCCTTGGAGTTCATAGTGAGAGATCATCGGCGTGTCTGTGTCTCTAAACTGAAAAACCAGAGCCAACATGATGATGTCATGTGACTAGAATCAACATGATGATGTCATGTGACCAGAGCCAACATAATAAAGTCATGTGACTAGAATCAACATGATGATGTCATGTGACCAGAGCCAACATAATAAAGTCATGTGACTCACCTGTCTCAGGTCCTCCAGGTAACCCTCAACACCTGTGGGCAGCTCGATCTTCATCACCGTCAGACTGGACTCTGTGGAGACCTCGTTAGGAGGAGGTCTGTACCTGAAGAACAAGAAACACAATCACAGGAAGCAGGGACCTTTCAAAATAAAGTGACAGAAATATAAACATAAATATTCACATGAAGTAAAAGAACTTTAATAATTAATAATTATTCAGTTCTCTCACTTTGCACAGGCGACAAGGTGAGGAGAGCCGAGAGCAGGATCTGAGGAGAGACAGGTAGACAGACAGGTAGAGAGGTAGGCAGACAGGCAGACAGACAGGTAGGCAGACAGGCAGACAGACAGGTAGGCAGACAGGCAGACAGACAGACAGGTAGCATCTTACCACTGGAGGATTCGGGCCCTGCCACCTCGATGCTGAGGTCAAAGTTACAGTTCAGAGCCGACGAGGCGGTCTCGTAGTAAACTGTCTTCATCTGGGGGGGGGTTACAAAGCATTCTGGGACATCTACAAGGAGGGACTCTATTTTAAGCCTAACTCACCTTCACGTTGGACACGCCCCTTCCAAAACCTGTGGACACGGTGATGTCATCATCATGCGTCACCTGGGACACAAACACGGACAGGTTGTTGAGTCTCTTGAGCCTGTCTCACCGCCCTGAGCCTGTTTCACCGCCCTGAGCCTGTCTCACCGCCCTGAGCCTGTTTCACCGCCCTGAGCCTGTCTCACCGCCCTGAGCCTGTCTCACCGCCCTGCGCCTGTCTCACCGCCCTGAGCCTGTCTCACCGCCCTGCACCTGTCTCACCACCCTGAGCCTGTCTCACCGCCCTTAGCCTGTCTCACCGCCCTGCGCCTGTCTCACCGCCCTGCGCCTGTCTCTCCACCCTGCGCCTGTCTCACCGCCCTGAGCCTGTCTCACCGCCCTGCGCCTGTCTCACCGCCCTGCGCCTGTCTCACCGCCCTGCGCCTGTCTCACCGCCCTGAGCCTGTCTCACCGCCCTGAGCCTGTCTCACCGCCCTGAGCCTGTCTCACCACTCTGACTGCACCCTGACCACCCTGACTACGCAGCACCTGTCTCACCCTCACCTGTATGGGCGTGGCCGTGGGCCGGCTCTGGCTCAGCCGGACTCGACCCAGCGCTCCTTTCCTCCGGTAGCGGACGTCGATCACCTGGTTGAGGACGGCTCGGGCGACCACCCTGCTGTACTCTGAGACCGCCTCCAGGGTCAAGACCGTGTCCTGGAGAGAGGGGGAGGGAGAGAGAGAGAGGATCAGGTCAGAACCAGGTTCAGGTCAGAGCCAGGGATGTGTGTGTACCTGCATGGAGTAGAACCCCTTTCCGTAGTGCTGATCCTGGGTCAGCCAGGACAGAATGGGGTTGGCGTAGCGGATCCGCCCCTTTAACACAACAATAATCAATATTATTGATCGGAACACTCAATAATGGCCAAGGGTAAACAGCATTATTACTAACAACTTTTCTCTACTGTAAATCATCTTCTCAAACCGCTTTCACTTGCCCATCCTGAGGCCACTGAGGATAGAAACAATATGCGCATCAATTTTTTCAGACAAAAAGTAAAAAATATCCGCTCACACCTCTCCGCCACTGCTGTCCTGCCGCTCACAACCACCAACCCACTATCTGAGTTTGTCCAGCCTCTTTGCTCCTTCTCAACTGTCACACAGGAAGAAGTGGAGGATATGATCAAAAACACAAGGCCAACCACCTGTGCTCTGGACCCTTTCCCATCAGCTCTGCTAAAGACAAACACCTCTGCCATCTCCCCACTAATCACCAAGATTATAAACCACTCGCTCCTGGCCGGCCATATTCCATCTGCGTTAAAAACTGCTGTCATCAGACCACTACTAAAGAAAACACCCTGGATCCAGAGGTTTTTTCCAACTACAGGCCCATTTCAAATCTTCCATTTCTGTCCAAAGTTCTAGAAAAGGCAGTTGCAGCACAACTTCACGATCATCTCAAATAACCTTTTCGAGAAGTTTCAGTCTGGTTTCCGCCCTGGCCATAGCACTGAAGCAGCCTTGGTCAGGGTCACAAATGACCTCATGATGGCAGCAGATACCGGTTCCCCATCTCTACACATCCTCCTGGACCTAACAGCTGCTTTTGATACAATTGACCATAACATCCTCCTTCACCATCTGAAATACACTATTGGACTCTCTGATAAAATACATAACTGGTTCACCTCATATCTATCCGACAGAACGGAATACGTTACCCTTGGCAAAGCAAAATCATACACCCACAACGTCACCTGCGGTGTGCCCCAGGGCTCAGTGCTGGGCCCCACTCTCTTCACCCTCTATCTGCTTCCCCTGGGAAATATAATCAGCAGGCATGGGGTATCCTACCACTGCTATGCTGATGACACACAGCTCTATATGAGGACAACCCCCACTTCTTCTGATTCCCACTCTATATCCACACTCACCACCTGCCTGGAGGACATAGAGACATGGATGAAACTCAATTTTCTTCAGCTAAACAGTTCAAAAACAGAAGCCATCCTAGTTGGCACACCACATCAGCTCCTCTCTTCCACCATCACCTGCATTACCTTCTCGGGTCAAAACGTACCTCTCTCCACATCTGTCACCAACCTTGGTGTTAAAATGGCCTCCAATCTCACTTTTGACACCCACATCAAACACCTCCGCAAGACAGCTTTCTATCACCTCAGGAACATCGCCAAACTCCGTCCAACACTCACCCTGGCAGATGCAGAGAAACTTGTCCATGCCTTTGTATCATCCAGGCTGGATTATTGTAATGCTCTCCTCACCGGAATCTCAAACAAGAACATCCAGAGATTACAACATATCCAAAACAGCGCTGCCAGGATCCTGCTAAGAGTTCGTAAATATGATCACATCACCCCCGTTCTGAAATCACTACACTGGCTCCCCATCCCACACAGAATTGATTATAAGCTCTCCCTCCTCACTCATCAGTGCATTACTGGACATGCCCCCCAATACCTAAAAGAACTGCTCACCCCCCAGACCTCCTCATTTAACCTCCGTTCTTCAAACAACAACACACTCCAAGTCCCCAGAACCAAGCTCCGCACTATGGGAGATCGGGCCTTCTTCTCTGCAGCTCCGAGGATATGGAACACCCTCCCCGAACATCTGAGGGCCCCACACACTGCAGAGGCTTTTAAGCGTGACCTGAAAACTCACCTTTTTAAGAAAGCTTACTGCTAACATATCTTTTATGGGCTTTGCTTTTAAATATATCTTAAAATTTTAGCTTTTTTATTGTTGTTTTATTCTGCTCTGTAGCACTTTGAGATTGCTCAAATATGAAGTGCAATATAAATGCAATGTATTATTATTATTATTATTATTATTATTATTATTAAACAATGAGGGTAAACAGGACCTTCAGCAGCACCGTCAGCAGGACGTACGCCGTGGTCTCCACCGTCAGGCCGCTAGATTGGTCGGGTTTGAGCCAATCAGCTGTCACGTTGGACTCCTGCCAGTACCTGAGCACAGCAGGGTGGCCTACACACACACACACACACACACACACACACACAGGTATGTATGTATGTATGTATATATATATATATATATATATATATATATATATATATATATATATATATATATGTATGTATGTGCTTCCCTTGGACTCAAAGCAGCCACCTTGGTCCCAGGCCATTTTCTCCAGACTGGCGAGGAGCTCGGAGGCCGCCATGCTCTCGGGGTCATGAAGGGTCAGCGCGTAGGTCGCCACCGCACGCACATACACACTCTTCACCACAGAGGCATGCTGGGAAATATAATTTGCTGCAGACCTCATGCTGTCATCGTGGAACTAGAGGGAGAAGGGGAGGGGTTATGGAGTTGGAAAGGATGAAGAGGAGGAGGAGGAGGAGGAGGAGGAGGAGGAGGAGGAGGAGGAGGAGGAGGAGGAGGAGGAGGAGGAAGAAGGGCTCTCACCCGGAGCTGAAGGATGGGGTCCTGGATCTTCCTGGCTTTGTGTAACGCGATCAGCACGAAGGACGTCAGATACACCGATTTGTCAATAGCAGCGGTCCCTGCAGCCTGCGGCCGGCCAATCAGAAACCAGGACACAAACAGCACAGAGGAGTAACAAACAATGAGGAGGAGGAGGAGGAGGAGGAGGAGGAGGAGGAGGAGGAGGAGGAGGAGACGACGACTGACCATCACTCTGTTGGGCTTGAAGGAGGACTTCTCTGTGAAGGATCCGTCCGGCTGCTGAGCCCTGCGGATCAACCAGGACAAAGACTCTGACAGGGTCTGGTGGTCTACAGAGACCACCGGGTCCACCACAGACTGGGTCTTCACCACCAGGGCTGTCAGCCTGAGGGAGGAAGATAGAGAGGGAGACAGAGGGGGGAGAGAGAGTCAGAGAGAGAGGGAGGGAGGGAGGGAGAGGGAGAAAGAGAGGGAGAGAAAGAGAGAGAGGGAGGGAGGGAGGAAGAGGGAGAGGGAGAGAAAGAGAGAGAGAGGGAGGGAGAGGGAGAGGGAAAGAGGGAAAGAGGGAAAGAAATATATAACATGTTTCAGTCACAATAATTTCCAGCAAACACAGTTCAGGTTAATAAATATATACATTTCTATGCACACCCATTTAGTTATTGGTGTGAGTTTGCATGTGTGTGTGTGTGTGTGTGTATGTGTGTGTGTGTGTGGGGGGGGGGTTCACCAGGTACTGGGTTCTTTCTTCATCCACATGGTATAACTGGAGTCTCCTCTTCTGAATGAACTGATACTGACCAGACCTGTACACACACACACACACACACACACACACACACACACACAAACGCAGGTGGACGTGCAGACACACACACACACACACAGGCGCACGTGCACACACACACCCACACACACACACACACACACAGTGAGTAAACAGGAAGTGAGCGTCCTCAAGTTTCCATCAGCATCTCCTCACCCTCTTTGATCTTCTGCATCAGGTCTGCAGACTTATTCTGGATTTGTCCTCCCAGGAGGTCCCATGTCCTCGTGGTCTCCAGGTACTGGTACACCTGAGCCTGGAGGAGCACGCCGGCCAGCGCCGCCTCCCCCGACCCGGCCGGCATGTTGATGAGCTGCCGGAGGCCTTCGGGGCTGTTGATCATCAACAGGACGTCGCCGAGAACCTCACCTGGTCCCGAAACACACAGAGACCCTTTGACGGTCTGGAAGCCTCGACTTGGTCGGAGAGTCATCGGCAGACAACTGAACACTGAATAAAACATGTTTAGGAAGGAAACATCACCACTCACCTACCTACCTATCTCACTACTTACCTACCTACCTATGTACCTATCTACTTACCTACATATGTCCCTATACCTATCTATATATCTAGCTAGCTACCTACCTACCTATATATCTACCATCCTACTTACCTACCTATCTACACCTATCTATAACTTTCTATCTATCCACCTATTCACATTTTTCACCTACCTACCTTCCTATATATCTACCTACCTACCTATCTATCTATCTAACTACATACTTATATATCTACCTTCCTATCTACCTACATATATACCTACCTACCATCAGTACCTATCTACCTACCTAACTGCTTTATGGTCTAACGATATACTGAATGTAGCTTGAACACATGAAGCGTAGACTTTAAAGAACCGGTCAACAGTTCATATCCTCAGAATCTCTCTCCATGGCCTCACCATTGATGGTCAGCATCCTCTCCACAGCCGTGTTGGGGACTACGTTGGCTGGGGTCTTGTTCTTTATCTCCACCGTTCTCTTCTCTGAACCTGCAGCAGCACAGAGCAGAGTGACTCCACTGAGCTCTCAGAGAGCAGCAGCGGATCAGAGGTCAGTTTACCGTAGAGGCCCTGAGGGTCCAGTCTGCCTCCAGAGAATTGCTCCTTCTTCACTCCTTCAGGCTGCAAACACAAACACGGCTCACTAAATGTGCAATGAGTGAAATCTGACATTTCCTATGAAATCAATCAACTCTTTGCCTACCACCACTCTCAGCCTCTTCTCCAGGACGTCTCGTCTTCCTTGACGTGTCCTCAGGGTGAAGGTCAGGATGTGGTCTCCGGGCTCGAGAGCCAGCAGGGTGAAACTCACCATCCCCACACCCCCCGCAGACAGAGACGTCCAGCTGCAGGAGGTGGAGTGAAGCCCCACCCCCGAGGGGTTGGGGTGGGACTGCTGCAGGCACACCGCCGGGCCGGCTGTCAGCGTCACACAGTACTAAGGAGGGGGAGGAGGAGGAGGAAGAGGAGAAATGGGAAGAATAAGAAACAGCGGAGTAAGTAAGTAAGTTGCAGGACACCAAACTAGGTAAAGATCATGGGAAATGTGGTAGACTGGTGTCGTTACCACGACAGCGTCGTCCTGCTGGTTGTAGACGGACCCCTTCAGCTCCACCTGTTCTCCTCTGATCACCTGGTAGGGGAGCGGGACATCCACACTGAGAGGGAGATTGACCGACACCTGGACCGGCTCCGCTACACACACACCTGGAGAGACAGAACACATCAACAAGCAGGTTTTTGCAATCACCACAGGCACTGATTCCCTTCTGCTGCTCCCACAGTGGAAGAATAAGGCCCGCTTGGATTCCATGTGTCCAGCCTCCCAGCGATGCACGGAAAGTTCTTTCGGCGGGGACAGTTGAAGACCTTGCGGACAGGAACCTCAGCTAGAGGTTTACCCTCACTACGGGTTTGGATTGACCAGTTCTGTCCAGCAGCCTCACCCATCATCTGATCCAACTCACCACCAGCTGGTGAACAGTTGTCAGCTCCTCCCTTCACACGAGTGGCCAAGACATTCGGATCAGTTGATATGATGTTCTGGTACCAAGTCCACTTATGAACTGCTCTGTGCTCCAATCAATGAGCAGCATAGAAATCCAACAGCAAAGCACCACTAGGGTTTAGATCAGGTTCCTCCCAATCACCTTCTTCCAGGTCTCTCCATCGTTACCCAGATGAGCGTTGAAGTCCTCCAGCAGAACTAGAGAGTCCTCAGCCGGCTCCCTTTCCAGAACACATGGTGAGTATCTCCACACCCACCAAGCACCTCTCACCTTGGGCCAGTTTAGTTTCAGAACCGGTGCTATATCTAGTTGGTATCGATGCACCTCCCTCAGCAGCTCCAGTTCCTTCCCCGCCAGAGAGGAGACATTCCACACCCCCAGAGCTAGTCTGTGGTAGCAGGGGTTCAGTACACATCTTTGAATGGTGGGCCCACAGGGCAGCGGCTCCCGGAAGTTGATTCAGGCTGCTGCGGGCCGGGCGCCGTGTGTCAAGGCCTAGCCATCACACGCTCGTCGGCAAGTCCCCTCCAAATTTTACCAACAGAAGGAAGCGTTGGTTTACCTTTGTTGGGCGAGGTGGAACAATTCTTTGTCTTTGAAGCCCCTACCAGGAGCTATTGCCCCAACAACACAACTCTCAGGGTCACTGGGGAACAACAACCTGTAGAGACCCCATGCCAACACAGGGAGAACACTGGACTCATGGGGTAACACAAACCTTGTGACACAAATAAATACCTGAGACACCTGCAGAAACTGAAAAGAGGGGCTGAAGAAAGGAAGGAAAGAAACAAAGAAGATAACATGAAGGAAAACTCACCGTTCTGAAAAACGCCGACAGCCTTGATCTCCCAAGTGGTGAGAGAGTCTGGTAGAGGCCTGGTGGCCGAGAACAGGCCCGCACTAAGGACACAAAGACAAATATGTCCTCTGTAGTAAACACAGTGAGACAACAATATAAAGGACATAGGTTTTGCCCCCTGGTGACCAGGAGAGCATTACGACTTTAAAGGTATAAACTAACAGATTCACAAGTTTGCTTGATGTATTTCACCTGACACGCTGCACCTCCCACATCCAGCTCTCTGGGAAGTAGCTCCGGACCAGGGAAGGAGCCACGTCGAAGGTTGCACCCATCGCTACACACAGACACACACACAATAATCTCTGATGTCTCTCCACAATAAGACGTCCGTACGGACTGGTGTTGTTTCCAGGACTGACCGTGGCGTGCCAGAATGAGGTCCTGGTCCAGATTCTGCTGGAAGAACTCGCAGCAGTCTTTGAAGACCCGTTGGCAGTGGGGGCGTGTGCTGTACTGCTGCAGGGCGTACTGGCGGCAGGTGACACTCTTTGGGATGTACTTCATGCCCCTTGCACAGCAGGGCCCCAGACGGCCATAGCTTCTCACTGGAGACAGACTCACTGTTCATCATGATGTCATGCTTCATTTTGAATGCTTGTACACTTGAACACTTGCACACTTGGAAACTTGGTAACTTGTATAATTGAACACTTGGTCATTTGTATACTTGGACACTTGGTCACTTGTATACTTGAACTCTTTGTCAATTGTTTACTTGAACACTTGTAAACTTGGTCACTTATATACTTGAATACTTGTAAACTTGTATTCTTGAATACTTTATTACTTGTATACTTGGTCACTTGTATACTTGAACGCTTGTGAATTGCAGCCAATACTGTTCTTTAAAACAAAAAGGTCTCAACAGGAAACAAGTGACAGGATTCTCGCCTTTCTTTGTCTTCTCCTCCTCAGTCAAAGCTCGCTTAGAACGCACGGCTCCCGAGCAGGCTGTAACCACACACACACACACACACACACACACACACACACACACACACACACACACACACACACACACACACACACACACACACACACACACACACACACACACACACACACACATTCCTCATTTATGAATTGATTGATTGATTGATTGATTGATGATTGATTGATTGATTGATTGATGGACGTACTGCTGGTTGATGGCTGGGCGTTGGCGTTGGTGATGAAGGTGAGGCCGGCCAATCGGAAGACGTCTGCGCTGTCTCTGCCGCCGCCTCCACCGCAGCCCTGATCACTTCGCTCAAGGTGACGCAGCACCTGGAGGCCACTTCCTGTTACTGCAGTTTCAATACCAATACATATGTAGTATATATATATATATATATATATATATATATATATATATATATATATATATATATATATATATATATATACATATGTATATGTATATTTATATATATATATATATATTTATATATATATATTGTGTAAAGGATGTGTTCTGTGGTACCTGTGTAACGGGGTCCCTGTAGTTGGGCCTCAGCTCGTAGAGGACGGAGTCAACAGCCGACAAGGCGACCAGCCCGTCCTGATTGGTCCGGATGTCCAGACGGAGGTTTTCCTTTGGTTTGTAGACTCGACCCTGATACGACACATCGGTCTGACGCGCACACACAACATTAGTATGTGTGTGTGTTTATCTTTGTGTGTGTATGTGTATGTTTGTGTGTGTGTGTATGTGTGTACCTGAAGCCCATTGACACACTTGTCTCTGACATCTAGCCACACGGCGTCGGCCACCAGCTCATTGGCTCCGGCCCCAAACAGGATGTAGTAGACCAGCAGCCGGATAGACGGCACCATGGCAACCGTCACCTTGAAGCTCAGAGTCTGCTTGTTGTCGCCGCTTGAGATGAACTTCTGGCTGCCGAAGGCCACCACCTTCCCCCTGGAGAGCACCTGGGGGGGGGGGGGGGGGGGGGGTAACTACTGTAACAGTGCAAACAACGAGACGTCATCACAAGCGGTGTTTACCAGGTAGCTGAGCGCCCTGGCGGGCACGTAGCTGGGCGTAGCCGAGTACACCTGGATGTTCGCGAACTGGCCGACCAGCAGGCCGCTGCCGGGCTGTGGGGGGTTGATGTACAGGTAGCGCCGGTTGGGGGAGTGGTAGGCCGACGCCTCCAGGCTCAGGCTGGCCTGGCTGGCCTCTGGGAGGGAGGAGTCCGCCGTCTTGAACTGTGTCAACAGGAAGTTACCAACATGTAAACAAATAACCAACGAGTAAACATTTTACACTTCCCACTCACCTCCTCCTCCTCCTCACCACCCCCTCCTCCTCCCCCTTACCTCCCCCTCCTCGTCTTTATCACCTCCTCCTCACCTCCTCCTCTTCTTCCTCCTCCTCCTCACCTTCAGCACCGCTCTGGTCCCCTCCCTGGGTGTGTTGCAGATGAAGACAGCGAGGCCGTCTGATTGGCTGTTGGCGCTTGATGGACAATGTAGCTCCTCCCACTGCGTCTCCGCTCTGAACAGCCGGCGCTCCACCAGGTGCACCTGAACCTGGTTCACCGGTTGGTCCAGGTGATCCTTCACCAGCACCTGCACCGACATCATTAAGTTGGAGTTCAATGATGTTATTATTATTATTATTATTATTATTATTATTATTATTATTATTATTACCTTCGCATTGAAAATGCAGAAGGTAATGTTTTCGCCGGCGTGTATTTATTTGTGAATATGTCCGTCTGTCCGTCAGTTATTCGTCTAAATCAGACAAAACTGAGCCGATTCTTATGAAACTTGGTGGGATGATTGGTCATGACCCAAGGAACAATCGATTAATTTTTGGGAGTGATTGGGTCAAGGTCAAGGTCACGAAAAGGTGAAAAACGTAAATTTGCGATATCTCGGTTAATTGGAATCCGATTTGCGTGAAACTAGTGCCAAATTGTTCATAATTTAATCTTGTGATATGCGAAGGTATGCGCTCTACCGAGTGCCCATTCTAGTTATTATTATTATTTATTATCATTTATTATTATTATTATTTATTATTATTACTATTATTATTATTGTTAAAGAGTTTAATGTTGAACCAAAGCAAATGTAGAACAGGTAGAACAGGTGGAGCAGGTGGAGCATGTGTGAGGTTCTGGACCTGGATGTTATAAGGAAGTCCAGGTTTGATGAAAGGGGGCGTGGACACCAGGCTCAGGCTGTAAGGTGATTTGACAAACTTCACTGCAGCAAACTCCGCCTCCTGAGTGATCGCACCTGAGACATGAGGGGCACCTGTTAAATGTCTGGCTTAAGACTTTAAATGTCAAGTTTAAGACTTTAAATGTCAGGTTCAATAATTTAAATTTCTGCCTTAAGATTTAAAAAGTCAGGTTTAAGAGTTAAGTTGTCTGGTTTAAGTGTTTAAATGTACTGTTTAAGCCTTTTAAATGTCCGGTTTCAGACTAAATGTCAGGTTTAAGACTGCACCTGTAATGCTTCACTAATGTAGTCTCAGGTTTAAGTACCTGTGTCCTCCTGCAGCAGGACAGCGATGTAGAGGTACTTCCCTGCCAGACTATTGAGGTCTTTAGGTCCATCGTGTTTCGAGAGGACCTTCTCCATGTTCAAGGTCACGTCCACCTCACCTGTTGACGACAACTGAAGCACACAGAAACTGATTATTAAACTTTATATACATAAAGCAGCGTGGGTTCTCTCTGGGTTCTCCGGCTTCCTCCCACAGTCCAAAGACATGCAGCAGGTTAATTGATCTCTAAATTGCCCATAGGTGTGAATGTAACAGTTCAGCTCCATATTTCCTTTTTTGTTGTTTTCATCCTGTCACTAACTATCCTGTCATTCCAGATTCTGCTCCCTTCACCTGCCTCTGATCACTCCCTCGTTAGTCCCTCATTCCCTTCACCTGGTCCTCACGTCCTTCTCTCCTGCAGCCCATCCCCTCATTAGTCCCTCACTATTTAGTTCCCTCACTTCCACTTGTCCTCTGCCAGATTGTTTTGTGTTCTCCGTAACCAAGCTCTCCCGCGTTACCTTGTGTTCTTGTTTCCATCCTGATAAGAATTATAGTAAAACATCTTGATCAGCATTTCATGTCTCCTGAGTCGTGCATTTGGGTCCACCCTTAATCCAGCCGTGACAGTGAATGTGAGAGTGAATGGTTGTATGTCCCTATATGCAGTGTTGGGAAGGATACTTTCAAAATGTATTCCGTTACAGAATACAGAATACATGCCCAAAAATGTAATCTGTAACGTATTCCGATACATGAACTATTCCAAGTACTGTATTCCGAATACTTGGATTACTTCCACATTGAATTGCATTTTATAAGTGTAGGAATGCGGCCTTAAAATCCTGCTTACTAAAAAGGCCTATTCTGTATTCTTATATTCTGGTGTGTTCTTCTGTTCCAACGGGCTGAATGTGTTGGGGAAGTCTCCCTGAAAGTGTCATTTTAATGTATTATAATTTTTTGTAGAGGAACAAAGACTACAAGAGTATGTTAACACAAAAGATGTTTTACTTGGTAACAAGAAAAATAAAGAATTGACATTTTCCCTTATCAATTTCTTTATGTTCTCAGCTGTGAAAAATGACGCACTAACAACTGTCCATCAAAACAAAACATAAGCTCAAACTGAATGTGATGATGGCAAAACAATTTTTTTTAAACTATGCCATCAAATATAATTTTTCCCACATTAAACAATGTGTAACTTAAAAACCATCAATACTTTTTGGTAATGTAACAAAGGCTAGCAGCAAAAAACAATACAAAATGTCAAAGTTATAGAACATAGGTAAAAAAGGTGACAAAAGGTGTTTATACGAATGTCAAATGAAAAAAGATAAATGATTTTACACAGAAATGATTTTAACAATGTAACTGTATTCTAAATAACTTCTATTTAAATTGTAACTGTAACGGAATACAGTTACTCATAAATTGTATTCTAAATACGTAACGGCGGTACATGTATTCCGTTACTCCCCAACACTGCCTATATGTGTCCTCGATGGACTGGCGGCCTGTCCAGGGTGTCCCCTGCCTTCGCCCTATGTCAGCTGGGATAGGCTCCAGCGACCCTGCGATCCTAATGAGGATAAGTGGTATTGATAATGGATGGATGGATATATAAAGTTTAATATATGTATTAATAAATACTATGAAGTCTTACTATCTCCTTGCGGAACGAGTTTGGGACGATGACCGGAGCTTTCTCTCCGCTAACGTAGCCGTAGCGCAGGAACACCTCCCCCTGGACCACCGGTGCCCCGTGGACGTACCTGCAACACACCCACCTGTTACCCACCAGGAGCTCTGAGCTCTGGGTGTCTGAAGCTCACCTGGGGCCTCACCTGGCTGAAAGCTTGAAGGTGAACTGGTTGAAGCTTCCATAGCTAATGAAGTTAGATTCTGGCTTCACGTGGATGTAGAAACTGGGAAGTACTGACACAGAACACTGAGGTTAACTCTTCATCCTCATCCTGGTGGAAACTTGAGATCACCTCTCATCAGGACGTGTTACCGTATTCTTTCACTTCAAAGTCGGTCCTCGCTGTGGTCGTGAACTTATCAGAGTAAGAAGCTTCGATGGTCCAAATCCCCAACCTGGAATCACATGAATCACATTATGAACCACCTGGAATCACATGAATCACATTATGACCATTATAAAGTCTTACTTGGGTTTAATGGGGATCTTAAACGGGTTTTGCATCGACGGGATTCCATTGTTTACATCAATTAGCTCCACGATGTCCACTGTGGTCTGATCGGGGTCCTGTGGAGCAGGAGGGGGGGGGAGGATTCATATTCTGATATGAAGGAGGTCAACATGAGGCTGAAGGTCATCACTCACTTTGAAAGTCAGGAAAACGCTGCGATTGGCTGGTCTGAGTTCCTGGTTCAGGGAGAACGCCCTCACTTTAACTTTACACACACACACACACACACACACACACACACACATACACAAAAACACACACACACACACACAGACACACAAACAGACACACATAAACAGACACACACACAGACACATTTAGATGATATGATAGAACAGCATCATATATTCAAGGTTAAATAATGACTTGTGACTTGTTTATAATTGATCCAATATCAGAAGAGAAATATTGAGACATAGTAGTACCAATACACACTGTGAACATACTCCACTAAGTACTTTGAATGTGTACTGACGCACAGTTCAGTACTGAGCTCTGGCATTCCACAGGGCTGTGTGCTGGGTCCTCTCTACTTCCTGTTCACCCTCCACTGTACATGGTTTACTACCATCACCAAGTTTGCAGACGACCCAACTACGAGTTATCGATGCCAACGACGAGTCATTGACAACGACTCATCGACGACGACGAGTCATCGAAGACAACGCCGAGTCACCGACAACTACGACAAGTCATCACCGACAACAACGAGTCATCGACGACAGCGACGAGTCATCGACAACAACGATGAGTCGGCATACAGGGACGAGGTCCTGCAACAACAACAACAATAACCTGGCCCTCAACACCTGAAAGAACAAGGAGATCACGGTGGAATTTAGAGAGACCCAATTCATATTAACGGAATGGAGGTGGAGAGTGTCTCCAGCTCCAGGTGTCTGGGGTCCACATCTCGGAGGACCTCTCTTGGACCCTCAACAACTCAACCCTGGTGTAGAAGAGACCCTATTTTCTTCCTGAGGACACTGAAGAAGATCTACATGGCTCCTGAGATCCTGATGAACTTCTACCGCTGCACCATCGAGAGCATCACAGTCTGGTATGGGAACTGCTCCAGACCACTACCTACTGCAGAGTCCATCCACCTCAAGTACCTGTTTACTCTGTGCAATGACAATAAAGTTGAATCTGAAACAGAGATGGAGGTGATGCATTGTGGGACACGGGGGCTCACCACTCTGGTGGGGCGTGTACAGAGGCTTGTCGGTCTGCAGGAACAGGAAGCCGTTGGTGCGGCTGACGGACACTGACAGGTGCTGGTTGATCTCTGCTGATTGGACATGCAGGATCACATGACTCACACCAGGTCCCAGCTGACCCGGGTGCAGCTGCAGTGACAGAAAGAGACAGGAAGAGACAGGAAGAGACTCCATGGTTAAACATGCCTCCTCGGGTGAGTCCCAAGTCTCCCTGTTTCCTCCACTTGAATCTTTTTCTTGCGTCCTAGTCCCTCCCACCAGATGTGATCAACTGGTTCTGGTCTGGACAGTTTAAAAGAACATTCTTATAAAAGATTACTGAAAATATTGATACAAATATTAGTAAGTAAGGAAGGATTGAAGTTCCTTTCCTTCACATAGTCAACCAGCTCTCCCGGAGGCCACTGAGATCCTTCAGGTCCTATTAGAACCTTCCTCACAAAAGAGGACAACTGGACCTCAGTCCAGGTAACTGACCCGCTTGTGCTTCGTCTCACCTGGACTTGGGCGGTGGCCTGGTGGTGGTTTTGGGCGTTAAGGGTCACAACCTCCTGAGCCAGAATCACGTGGTCCGGAGCCATGGATGTCTTCAGGAACACATAGACCTTCACCTCGTTCATGAACCCGAACAGCTGCAGCAGAACCGTCTCCGCAGCGTCGAGGCGCAAGGAGAGAGGAGCCGTCACCAGGTACCTGAATGGGGCAAACAGGGGACCAATCAGCTACAGGGGCACACTACAGTATAATAACACTGTAGCTACTGCACTACAAGTACTACACAGGAGCTACTGCATTGCAAGTACTACAGTAGAACTAGTGCAGTACAAGTACTACACTATAAGTACTACAAGTACTACACTAAAGCTACCGTACTACAAGTACTACACTAATTACTGCACTACAAGTACTACACTATAACTACTGCACTACAAGTACTGCCCTGCACTATTATTCACTATTAATCTTTTTAATAATAATAAAAAGGAAATGACTTACGATCTGGACTCGGCCTCCGTCCTCCAGCTGAGGGCACACACACACACACACATGAGGAGCACGCACACCTTCATCCTGACGAGGACGAGGACACACTGACAGAAGAAAAGCGGAGACACTTTATTAGTTATTGATCAACTCTGTTGGCAAACTTGTGCGTATGTGTGTGTGTGTGTGTGTGTGTGTGTGTGTGTGTGTGTGTGTGTGTGTGTGTGTGTGTGTGTGTGTGTGTGTGTGTAACCCAAAGGTGAGTTTACTCAGCCTGTGTTTTCTGTTCTTACCCAACAATGTTGTTGACTCTGATACCAGAGCGACAATATGGAACAGGCTCATTTTAAATCACAGCTAGTGAGATATTTATATACACTGAAAAAAGTGAAACAACTGTGTCGTTCATGTAAAGTAAATCTTTTAATTTGGTCTAATAAAAAAATCATGGTTTCTGGTTCAAACATGTTTTTTTCACTTTGCCTAAAAGCAAATAGCACTCCCCATGGACTAAATTAAAAGCAATACTTTGAGTAAAAGTAGTATTTTCACTTTAGACCAGAGGTTTACATGTCACGTGACCATATGGAGAATATGACCTCTTCTTACCCAGATCTCTTACGCAGGTTCTGGTCCAGGCTCTGGTCATTTCGCGCCTCGACTACTGCAACTCCCTCCTGGCTGGTCTACCTGCTAAGGCCATCCGGCCTCTGCAGCTCATCCAGAATGCAGCAGCTCGACTGGTCTTCAGCCTCCCGAAATTCACCCACATCACTCCGCTCCTCCGCTCTCTTCACTGGCTACCGGTGGCGGCCCGCATACGCTTCAAAACAATGGTTCTGGCGTACCGTGCTCTGAACGGATCGGGCCCCGTCTACATCCGGGATGTGGTCACACCGTACACCCCGGCACGTTCGCTCCGCTCCGCAACAGCCAACCGACTTGTGACTCCGTCACCTCGAGCTAATCACTCTACATCCAGACTGTTTACTGTCCTGCTCCTCAGTGGTGGAACCAGCTCCCCACTGACATCAGGACAGCAGAAAGTCTCTACATCTTCCGCCGAAAACTGAAAACACACCTTTTCCGACTATATCTGGATTAAACACAGACTTGCACTTTAGTAGCACTTGGATGGCTCTTATTATGGTACTTTTGTAGTTTGACTATGATGAGGAAATGTTACTTTCTGTATTCTTGTTGTTCTTAGTTTGTACTCTAGATTGAAATGCACTTATTGTAAGTCGCTTTGGATAAAAGCGTCTGCTAAATGACATGTAATGTAATGTAATAATATGACGTCGCATCTGATCTCTTCCTTTGGGTTCTGATGTTCGCCATTACCTCGCTTCACCTGAACTTGTGAAGTGAAAAGCGTCTGCTCTTCAAGGTGAGTCATTTAAACAAGGTAATACTTATAGAGTGTGTTATTATAAAGGAAATATGCTTTCCATGCATTTTTATTGTCAGTGGCAGAATGTACAACTGTCTATAAATTACACGTGTTAGCTACCTAACGTTAGCGAACGCAAGCTAACGTTAGTGAACGCTAACACGTCCGACATATTGACCGTTGTACCTCACGTGGTCCCTGCGGGCACTCACTTGGCGACTCACGTGGTCCCTGCGGCCACCTGGTCGCCCGCAGGGCATGTTCTAAAAATAGACAACATTGAGCTCCGTCCAAAAAAAAAGAGAGGCCATATCCGCGGGCACTAGGACCTGGGGGGAGGCTGCTGCGATGGCTCACTGCAAGGAGCGTCTCTCAAAGAGCCAGGATGACAGGCAATGAGCTGAGCTTAGAGTAAACATTGCACGAAGTGACCTGAACATCAGGTAGTTACAGAATGTCATAGTTGTTAATGAGTGTAATATGTTCCTCCATTGAATGGTAAATTAGACACTGAACTAGTTCATCTTTATCTCAGTGAGTCCAAAAGAGCAGAATTTCAGAGTTATAGTGATAAAATATCCCTTTGACGTGTCTCAACAATGGATCCAGGGCTTTAAGAGAAAATGCGGCGCGCAAAAGACCCTCTGCTTATTAATATGAGGGCCTGAACACTGACAGTGGTACAGTGCAGTACACCTCTAAAAAAAATCATATTTCATTCTTTCAGCTGTATTTTGCAGTATAGTACAATACCTACAGTATGTCTAAAGTCCAATTAATACATGTGTCTGTAGTGACAATTAAGAATGGTGCACAAAAGTTATTTCTCTCTTTTTCCTTTGTGTTTACAGGTTTGCTGCTGTTTCCCGTAACGGTCCGAAATTGTAGCCATATTGCTGAATTTGGTAAGTCCCAATATAACCAAACATTCTTATGTATTTTTAAAGGGAATGACAAACCCAAAATATAATTGCAGCACTTCAGAGGATCCATTGAATTTACCACAAATGTATACTTGCGAAGTCTGTAATGTCAATAATTTAAAATGTAGTGTACATTGCATGACAATTTAATGGAAGGGTCATTTTACATTTCTATTTTTGCCATATTTATTTATTATCATATTTGTAGAATTTTAAAACACAAATAACTTGCAGTCAAAACAAATATCAAGAAGTTACCCACCAAATGTAAATAGATTAAATGTTAAGTCATTTACTATAGTTTTATACATCCTTAAAAAAAATATTTAAAATACTAAAGTTTAAAAAAAATCATTGCGTGACAATTTTAGATAATCATGCGATACAGGAAAGCACTGTTTCTTTGTTTCAAACTGTCTAAACCTATTTGCCTATTCTAACTTTTGAAATATTGGAAGAGTATGTGAAGATGTTCAGAATGGTGTGATCAGACTGAATCTATGTCTAAGTGGACTACTCAATTTTAAAATCTTTATTTCCTGCTGAAGATGTAACTGACAACAAACAACTTTTTACAAATTGGCTGCAAATGTACCATGCTGCCTTTAAAAAAAATTGTATCACAAGGCAATTGTGTAAATGGCTCCTATCTTTTCTCTCCTAGTCTTCCGATGAATGTGGAAATGCAAAGACTGTGATACTTCTGTTTCACGAAGATCAGAGCTTCTTAAAAATTATAAGCTAGAACACATGAATTGGATGTTATGACCAATGTTAGGACACTAATATTACTGTTTCCATTTATCTTTTTAATAGATGCTTTTGGATGGGCTGACATGGCAGAGAAAAGGCCAGCCAAGTTGCGAGTGATTCTGAATTCTGATGACATCAGGAAGCTAATTCTGCCTCATGTAATTCCAGAGACAATAGAGGAGCTATTGAATGAAGTCAGGAAAGTGTGTGACTTAAATGTGTGTATGTGCCTGATTGTGTACCTTGGGGAAGATGGGGAAAACCTTATCAAGGACTATCTGGTAAGTAGTTTTGCTTTAATGACATGCGCTTTAGACAAAAGAAGACATTAAATTAGGGCTGGGCAGTATACCAGTTGAACTTGTTTGATAAGTGTTTTGTCTTTTTATCAGGTTGCTCAGAAAGATGAAGCTTGGACAGAGCTTGAGAGGTGCAAAATGGCAGTTTTTGTCATAAAGGAGGAGGAGGATTGCCTACAGCCACCACACGACATTGGGATCGTTATTGATGGTGTGGAAGTCCTCAATGATTTGCCATCAGTAGCGCATGCATGTGCTATGTTATTTGGGCTCATTTATGCTCTAAATTTGAGCTATCCAACTGAGCTCAAATATACATTTGTAATGGTTAAACATATTGTGACTTCCACACATTCTGGCCATTTTATCAAAGTTGACCAATGCTGTTTAGATTTGTACACTTCTTAGGTATTCTATTGTCTCAAAACGTTGCTTGTATGCGATAGAAAATATAAGTTTTTTTCAAATTGAAAAATAAAGTTGCTTCAATGTAAAAAATGAACATGGTTTATGGTCTTTTTTGTTAATTAATTTACTTTGTGTAAATGTAATTTGTTGCCCTTTTTAAAAGTAATATTTATAATTAATCAACATTTTGGGTTTCAACCAAATCAAAAATACAATTTGAGAAAAACTAATACATTTACATGTGTTTTTAAAATTGCTTTAGTGTGAAGTAAAATCTGCTTGCATGCAATACAAAATAGTTTTCCAAATAAAATCAAGTTGTACTGAAGTGAAACTGGTCTTTATAATAAATAATACTTTTACTTTGTATGAATGTAATTCTTTTACTTTATATTTACTCAAAATTTCCAGTTTCAACCAAATAAAAAATATAATTTGAGAAAAACTAATACATTTACTTGTAACAAAGGTGCGATTTTTTTCAGTATATATATATATATATATATATATGTGTGTGTGTGTGTATATAGGACTGTCTCAGAAAATTTGAATATTGTGATACTTTATTTTCTGTACTGCAATTAAAAAAACTAAAATGTCATGCAGTCTGGATTCATTACAAATCAACTGAAATATTGTAAGCCTTTTATTATTTTAATATTGCTGATTATGGCTTACAGCTTACAGCTTTTTCAGTCCACTGTCTTTGAAGCTCCCCCAAATTCTGGAAGCGACTCTTCTTCACAATGCTGTCAAGGCTGCGGTCATCTCTCTTGGTTGTGCAGCGTTTCCTGCCACATTTCCCCCTTCCAACAGACTTTTTGTGGATGTGCTTTGACACTGCACTCTGTGAACAGCTTGCTCTTTGAGAAATTTCTTTTTGTGTCTTACCCTCCTGATGGAGGGTGTCAATGATGGTCCTCTGGACAGCAGTCAGATCAGCAGTCTTCCCCATACTTGTGATTTAGTTTACTGAACCAAGCTGAGTGTTTTTCAAGGCTCAGGAAACCCTTGCAGGTGTTTCGAGTTAATTAGACGATTCAAGTGATTAGTTGAATACCCTACTAGTATACTTTTTCATGATATTCTAATATTTAGAGGTAGGATATTTGAGTTTTCCTAAGCTGTAAATATTTATTTACATATTTATTTTTATATATATATATATTAATATACATAAATATATATTTATGTCCATATGCATTTTCAATTTCATTTGACTTTTCTTGTATTAGTATACATACTTTTAGCACTTTACTATTATATGTTTTTTTATTTTATTTTATTTTATTATTATTTTAAAATGATAGATGTTTATGTGTATCCCTTTCATTCGTGCTTATTCATTTCCTGTTGTTTTCAAAGCACTCGTTAATCAGTGATGACGTCCCCGCTGTAATCTCCTCGTAGAACGGATGTTCCCCCACGTTTAATATAGGAAGAACCAGAAGAGGACATTAAACCCAGTGTGTGACCGACATGCACCATTAAGTTTGGCCACCAGAGGGAGCCCCGACACCACTGATGCATTTTGACATGACCTCGTCACAATAAAAGCCTGTGGCTCCGTTTCAGCGCAAGGAAAGACTCTTTCAAAACAAAAGCACTGAAGACACCATCAGCGTTAGCTTCTAATTAGTGTAAGCTTCTAATTAGCAAAAGCTCTTAATTATCACGTTGGAATTTGATTGATTAATTAAATAGTCAGCTGTATTTCATACTTTAGCTACTTTCACTCATTGTATCAGCTGGAGGCTGAAATGAAATACAGTGTATTGTATTATAAATTTATAATATAATAATATTATTATTACAAGGTCAGCTGTCAGACACATGTATAGTGGAGTAAAAAGTACAATATCTTCCAGTGAGATGTAGTATACAAAAGTAGGAGTAACGGAGTGAAGTAAATACTTTATTATGAGTACAATGTCCTTTATACTTCACAGACAACAACGTGACCTCATAAATATACGCAGATAAAGTGACAGTTGAATTATATTTTGGGCGTAAAGCACATCTCAAGTTTATATTCTTTTCTTTGACAGGTTATTATTTACATGAAGAGAAAAATGGAACTTCAAGTGTTTCTATTATCTTATTTCTTAAATTATTTAACAACATATTTATACAGAAATTAGAAACATGTCAACATTTACAGAGATTAGACTCTTGGATTCTAATATTTTATAACGGGTCCACTGAACCGGCCTGAGACCCAATTTGGGTTTCATCCCAAAAGACACGAACCAGTAATAATATTAATAATATTAATAATAATATAATATGATACATTTTCAGGCTCTGCCTATTTTAATAAGTGATGAGCCTCTAGGTGGCAGGTGAGTTTTTAGCTGTTTGGCCAATAAGAAGCAGGCTAACGTTTTATTATGCAGTTAACTCAGGAAAGTACCAACAGATACTTTGGTGCCTTATGCTAATACATTGGCATCACGTTTACCATAAGTCAAGTTAATGGATGCTTAAACATTAGTGAGTTACTGCACTGTGTGTTAGCGTTAGCATTGAGCGGTTTATCACGGTATCGTTGAGTTTCAGGAGGTTTTAAATCAACAAGGTGAACGCTAATATTCTAGCTTGGAGGCTACTATAGCTTTACTATGCTAAAGTATAAGCAATGCTAAATAAAATTCAAAGAAATGGTCAACATAGTATTATGTTATATAGCACTAACGTTAAAGCTAACATTAGCCATAATGTTAAAGCTACCATTAGCTCTAATGTTGAAGCAAACATTAGCGGTAACGTTAAAGCTAACATTAGCACTAATAACACAGATCTATGTGAGTTATTTTAACCCAAACCAAAAGGTGTTCCTAAGTCTAACCAGCTAACAAGTGAAGCAAGCAGATCAGCTAGCAAACCGACCGCTAGCTGGCTTGACTGCTAATGTTTGTGTTCTAGACCTGTAGACCCAGTGTTCTAGACCCATTGCTCTAGGATTGCAGACCTAATGTTCCAAACCTAATGTTCTAGACCCAGTATTCTCAACCCAGTGTTCTAGGATTGTAGACCTAGTGTTCCAAACCTCATGTTTTAGACCCAGTTTTCTAGACCCAGTATTCGTAGACCCAGTGTTCAACACACACAACATTCAACAGAACCAGTAGCATGCAAACCAAAGCACAACATTGTGATCTACACCACAGGAGAACCCATGTCCCAGCATGCACCTGTTCCATGAGTCAGTGTCTGTGTTCATATAGTATAAGGTACAAACAAGACCTGATCCAGATCACAGCTGGTCTTCTAGAGCCAGTCATCTCCATGAGGGAATTTACCTGTCTAACTGCATTTAAATATTCAAGTTTATTTTAGGTCAAAGATGTAAATCTCTCTCTCTCTCTCTCTCTCTCTCTCTCTCTCTCTCTCTCTCTCTCTCTCTCTCTCTCTCTCTCTCTCTCTATTTCTGTCTTCTCCTCCGCCCCACATCCCCCTCACAGCACCATGGTGGGCATGTGGTGCACCAGGGACGCGGGGTGCGGCATGGAGGTGAGCTGCGGGTGAGCGGCAGCAGGAGGAAGAGGAGGCGGAGGAGGAGGAGGAGAGTGCGCGGCGTGGCCCGCAGCCCCGGCGGCGGCCCCGGACGGCCGATGCCGGGCGCTCTTCTGATGTGCGCGCAGCCCGGCCAGCTGTGAGTATGCGGACTGGCACACGTGACACTTGTAGGGCCGCTCGCCCGTATGCAGCCGCACATGGTTACGCAGCGTGGACGACTGGCTGAAGCGGCGGCTGCAGAAGCGGCACACGAATGGCTTGTCCAGCGTGTGAATGCGCATGTGCGAGCGTAGGTTGCTGCGCGAGTTGAAGCCGCGGTGGCAGATGACACAGCGCATGCGCCCCAGACTGGTGGAGGTGGAGGTGGAGGACGACGAGGAAGACGAGGAGGACGAAGAGGAGCAGGAGGAGGAGGAGCCTTCACAGGTGTGGAACTCATCTGGAAGGAGGAGGAGGAGAAGGAGAAGGAGGAGGAGGAGGAGGAGGAGGAGGAGGAGGAGGAGGAGGAGGAGGAGGAGGAGGAGGAGGAGGAGGAGGAGGAAAGGAAAGGTTCCGGATTATGATCCTGATGAACATTAATGTGGTTATAATAACAACAATTAATAATAAAAACTATACAAAATGTTATGATCACTCTAAAATTATGAATACATTTAAAATACATTAATATTATACAATTGTATTATCATTCTTAAATAAATTAAAATAAAATGTAAAGATCATTCTAAAATAAATAAATACAAATAAATAACTGATATAAAATCTTATGATTATTCTAAAATAATAAATACATATTTTACATTAAATTTAATGATCATTCTAAAATAATTAATCAATTAAAAATAATAATTGATTAATTATTAAAAACAAATAAACTTTATGTTTCAGTCTATGCGTCCGAATCGATGACATCATCGATCAATAATCCATATCGTACCTGCTTTGGTCTTCTTGCTCTGCTCCTCGTCTCCTCCGGGGATCCCCGGGATCCCCAGGAACGTGTTGTGGGAGTTCCCATACCAGACCAGCAGCTCCTGGTCCGGAGGGATGGTCTGAGGGGAGACCAGAACGAGTCAGTACCCTCACTCAGCCAGCAGAGGGCGATACATTCCGGAGTCTGATGAGACCACGACCCTCCAGGCTCTCTATTTCTTACAGAACGTTATGTCCTTTATTATTTATAATCTACAGGCCGCATACAGAATAAAAAATAGTATAATATTTCAAACAAGAGAAACAAGAATTATAAATAACCAAATTATCAAAAAGAAACTAAAGAATCCTAAATAACTAAACAATAAAACATCCAGTTGGAGTAATTATCATAACGGGTCCCTGACACATTAATGAGGTCCCCGTAAGACACGTTCATGAGGTCCCTGTAAGACACATTAATGAGGTCACCCCCTAAGACACATTAATGAGGTATCTGTAAGACACATTCATGAGGTCCCTGTAAGACACATTAATGAGGTCTCTGTAACACACATTCATGAGGTCCCTGTAAGACACATTAATGAGGTATATGTAAGACACATTCAGGAGGTCCCTGTAAGACACATTAATGAGGTCTTTGTAAGACACATGCATGAGGTCCCTGTAAGACACATTCATGAGGTCCCTGTAAGACACATTCATGAGGTCCCTGTAAGACACATTCATGAGGTTCCTGTAAGACACATTTGTGAGGTCCCTGTAAGACACATTCATGAGGTCCTTATAAGACACATTTATGAGGTCAGTATAAGACACATTCATGAGGTCCCTGTAAGACACATTCATGAGGTCCATGTAAGATACATTCATGATGTCCCTGTAAGACACATTCACAAGGTCCGTATAAGACACATTTATGAGGATCCTGCACGGTGCATTCACTGACCTCCACGGCCTTGTAGAAGATGCTGCTCCCGACCTGCACCACCTCCAGGTTCTGTTCCTGCTCGTTGCGGGCGCACTTGATGTAGGTCATCCAGCTCCTCTGGTCCTCCTGGCTGGCGTCGATGAAGTAGCGTACGCTGCCATCCTCGTTGAACACCTGAGAGTAAGAATAGGATCAATATTTATACATGTATACAAATATATATCTAGACATGTATATATATAGAACACAAATGTAGAATGAGTGACTGAAGAGTCTGTTCCCTTACGCTGTATGATATTACACCATGTTATATATATATGATATGATATATGATTTTATATGATATGATGTTATGTTATATTTATATAGGTTGTTGCTCTACTAAATGTGATGCAAGCACAGTATTTTACCTCCCACATGAGGTTGTTGTTCTTGTACAAGTCAATGTGTTCTGGGGCGATCAGCCGCCCGGTGAACGGTCCCATCTCCGTTCCTGCTTTGATCCACGTTTTAGAGAAAATACCCAAACCTTCTCCTGAAATATACCAGAGACACAATGATTATACTACTTAAGTGTACAAGTACACCCTCCGATATATATATATATATATATATATATATATATATATATATATATATATATATATATATATATGCTGCCTTCGTGACCCAAACCCGGACTATTAGGATGAGAATGTATATATATATATATATATATATATATATATATATATATATATATATATATATATATATATGTGTGTGTGTGTATGTGTGTAAGGGACGCACGTGGATCATGTGTTTCTACGTGAAGTCTAGACTACGCCATGTAAATTACATGTAAATAAAGGTGATGCAAGAAATTTGTACTGGCTTGGTGTGATACGGGTCTTTGGGTATCTGAAGGATTGGATGAGTTTAAGTAATTTTGTATTTGTTTATTGGGGTCCACATAACGTCACGGTGTTGCCTTGAAAAAACACCCTTCTAATAAGTATTGATCTTTAACGCCTTGAGACCATCCTTCAACAAGAGAGAAGTCAATCGGAGTAGTTTTAAGTATGGAGCTTGAAACTGTATGATGGCAGAAATGACAAATTCAAGCAAAAAATCCCCAACGTTGACAAATTATTGTAGCGCCATACAGTTTGGTATGAATAAGACCCAGCGTGTAGGACAACTGGAAAAGTATGTGTTTTTGTCGGAAAATCTAAGCAGGCGGAGCTTAAAGGTCTGAGAGGTTTCTTGTCCAAGTGGACATGTGAAGCATGTCAAGTCACTGGACATTCTGGGTGAGGGGCGTCGCCGGGCAAACTTTGAGGGGGCGCTAGAGAACAATTTTTATTGACCTAAATTTGGCATCTATATCATACTGTCTAGTTTAGTTTTTAGCTTTTACCCCAATATGCCCCCTAAGTGGAAAAATAAGATGCGGAATAATAATAAAAATCATAGCAATTTAATTAGGGTCCCTAATTAAAAAGCAGATTAAACATAAACAGAGATATACATATAATAAATGTACCTGGAACGGAGCTCTGAGCGATGATTACCTCGCTGGGGAGAACCAGACTGGAGAGCTTCTGGACCTCTATACACACACAAACACACACACACAAACACACACACACACACAATATATATATATATATATATATATATATATATATATATATATATATAAATGATTAAAACAATCTTTATAAAACTCTTTAAAGAAGAGAAACAAGTCACGTGATAAAGCTCAAGTGTATAAGAGAGAAGTGGGTAAACCCCTAATAGAGAAGACGAGGAGCAGGAGGAGGAGCAGGAGGAGCACCACGAGGAGGAGGAGCAGAAGGAGGAGGAGCAGCAGGAGGTCTCTAGTGTAAATGAAGACAATCGGGACATCGCGGCGCGTTTCACGCACGTGTTGAGCGTGACACGCGAGAAAAGAGATTTAAATAGAGGTTTATTATATTATTATTGATAGGAGATTATGAGAGTTTATAGCGCGAGGACAACAAAAGGAGAAAAAAAGGAGAAAGGGCCATGAATGCTTCAGGAGGAGGTCCGTTCACACGAGCACAACGTAATCCGTTTAAGTGGCTCCGGACGATCGGGTCCGGGCTCCAGGACCGGGTGCTCCGGACTCCACCGAATTGTTCCGAACGAAGTTCACGGAGAACAGAAACGAATTATACGGTGAAAGAAAGTTATTAAAATAAAATGATTAAAATAAAAATAATTAAATAAAAAGAAGGCCGCGCGAGGCTTTCTGTGGTTTAACGATAATAATTTAGCTAATTTGTTTATGAATTATTACCTAATAATAAGGTAGGATAAAAATAAACAAATAAAAGTTAGAATGTAAATTAATAAATCTATTAATTAATACAAATAATTAAATGGCAGAATGAGTTTATCCGGGGAATACCGGGCTGATCTCTTATTGATGAGGTTCACTGGTATTTATAACAATCATATATATAAATAAAAGCAATATTACAAATAATATATATAACCATAATTATATAAACTATAGTGTCTGCAGGTTCATTATTTAACATTCTTTGGTCTGAAAAGAATTTATGAATTTAAATAAATAATTAATATATAGAAACATTTTCATGTTTTATCAGGTTATTATTTATCTCTATATAAAATATAATATATATATATATATAATAATATATATATTATATATATATATATATATATATATATATATATATATATATATATATATATATATATATATCAATTAAGATAAAACCCTGTTGTTAAAATATTATGTTAAAAACGGAAAAGTGATGAAAGAATCAACAAAGTAATGAACCCATAAATTAAGACATTAAAAAGAACGGAAGTGATGAAGCGATGCTGTCTAAAGACATTTAATTGGTTAATTGGAGTCACTCACCTCCGGAGAAGGACTGCGCGAGCACCTCGGCGGTGAAGGCGGTCTTGGGGCTCTGGCCCGGCGCGGCGCGGTGGTCCTCGTGCTGCTGCAGGTGCTGCAGGTGCTGCAGGTGGTGCTGCTCGCCCAGCACGTGCCGCCAGCGGCCGTACAGGAAGCTGTGCAGGATGTCCGACGTGATGATGTCCGCGAGGCTCAGCGGCGGCTGCGGCTTAAAGCCCGGCTTCAGACCCAGAGACGGGCCGGGCAGCACCGAGCCCATGACGGGGGCCGGGGACGGGGGGCCGGGAGCGGAAGGACCGGAGACCAAGGGTACCGGGAGGAGGAGGACCGGGGGGACCGGAGGACCGGGGGAGGAGAGGGAGGAGGAGAAGCAGGAGAAGGAGGAGAAGGACAGCTCCCCAGGAGAAGCACACTTTAAATCCCAGAAGAAGAAGGAGAGCTCGCGCGGCTTCTTCTTCTTCTTTAAATGAAAAAGTGTCGCGAGGAGACAAAGTTGATCAGAAGTGTGAAGATCTGAGCACGAGGAGGTTTATATAGAGCCGGTCTGTCTGACTACCTGTCTGTCTCTCACTGACTCTCTGACTACCTGTCTGTCTCTGTGACTGACTACCTGTCTGTCTGTCTCTCTGACTGACTGCCTGTCTGTCTAATGGGCTGTAATCACCTCCTACAACATTTATATAAAGAGAGGAGGGAGGAGAAAGAAAGAAAGAGTGAGAGAGAGAGAGAGAGAGAGAGAGAGAGAGTGAGTGTGTGCGTGTGTCTGTCTGTGTCTGTGTTTCTGTGTGTGTGTGAGTGTGTGTGTGTGTGTGTGCGTGTGTGCGTGTGTGCGTGTGTGCGTGTGCGTGCGTGTGTGTGTGTGTGCGTGCGTGTGTGTGTGTCCTCTGCGCTGCTGGCTCTGTGTTCAGCTCGGCTCGTGACACCGTAGAGACCCTCAATTAGACTTAATGAGGAAACAACAGGGAGCAGAGACCAAGACTCGTACCAGGACCCGGACCAGGACCAGAACCAGGACCAGGATAAGGGCTAGGACCAGGACCCGGACCAGGATAAGGGCTAGGACCAGGACCAGGACCAGGACCCTGCGAGGTTTCGCTGTCTGGTCAGATGAATTGAACATTGAAGTCTGTTCGGTTACTTGGTGTGAGTGACAGAGCAAGAAAACAGATTAGAGAACAGATTACCAAGACAACAGCTGCTTTCTTCATGCCTCCATTCACCCTCCTCCTCCTCCTCCTCGCACTCCTCGTCTCGTCTCTCAACAGGATTATTATTCTTTCTTTCAATCTGATCTGTATTTATGAGCTTTTAAACATTATTGTCGACACTCGTTAGCACGAGACACACGCACACGCGCGCGCACACACACGGGCAGCAGAGACGCGATTGAACACGCACGCGCACACACACATAGCCGGTTGAAACATCAGTTTAATTTGGTTTTGATGATGATTTATAAATAAAGAGAATAATTGTTATGAAAAATAACACATTTGATAGTTTCAGATAAAATATAAGTGAATATGAAGTTTATATTTCACAGCAGTTTGTATTTGTATGTAAAACTAATACATTAATAATAAAAAATGTCTGTGTAAAACTTACGAAAAAAATAATGATGTTTTCATTTTTTGTGTAAAACTTTAAAAAATATCTAAATAATAATGAGAATATTTTTGTGTGTACAACTTAAATATATTATAATATTATGATAACAATGAATATTATATTATATAAATGAAGCGGATAACATATAAATACAATATAACATATGTAGATAATCATAGGATGTACTTACACGTTATTAACAATTAATCATCTGTTTAAATATATTTGGAACAAATTAAATAGTCCCTTATATTTGACCGATAGACGGGGCTTCGTTCCCCGCCGCTCGAAGCCCCGCCGCCAGCTCGCAGAGCCGCTCGTCCCGCTGGACACCCCGGGGAGTGTGTGTGTGTGTCGGGGGAGGAGGGGGGGATGATGTGTGTGCGGGGGTGGTCGGGGGCAGGAGGAGAAAGAACCGGGCAGAAAGGAGCAAAGCCGCAAGGAAAGCGGATTTTAAATGTTTTTCAATTGGTTTCACTCAATGAACGTGTTGATTGTCTCCTCCTCCTGCCTCCTTGTCTCCTCCTTGTCTCCTTCTGCCGGCTGCACGCGGGCAGCTTCATCTTAAGGATCGGGGGCCGTCAGCCAATAGGAGGAGGAGGGGGGTGGAGGGGATGGCACGTGTAGAGACAAGAGGAGGAGGAGAGGGGGAGAGAGAAAACAGAGGAGAGAGGAGGAGAATAGAAAGGAGAGAGGAGACTAAAGAGAGGAGAGGGGGAGAATAAAGAGAGGAGAGAGAGGAGAAGAAGAATGAGGAGGAGAGGAAAGAGAGGAGAGATGAGGAGGAGAAGTAAGAGAGGAGAAGAGAGGAGAAGTATGAAGAGAGAAGAGGAAAATAAAGAGAGGAAAGAGGAGGGGGATCATGGGAGGAGTAGGGAGGAAACAGAGGAGAGAGACGAGGAGAAAGAAAAGAGGAGAAAGATAGAAAGAGCAACTGGATAGGGAGTCTGGTGGCAGAGCTGAGGATGGAGAGGTGAATGGATAAGAGAGGAGGAGGAGGAGGAGGAGGAGGAGGCGGCGGTGGGAACTAGCCCATGTGTGTGTGATATTGTTGCGTTAACGTGATTATGCTCATTAGTATTCATGCTAATAATCCTCCTTTAAAGCCTTTGATAACCAGGAGCAGCAGGAGGAGGAGGAGGAGGAGAAGGAGGAGGGGGAGGAGAAGAGGAGGAGGGGGAGGGAGAAGGGGAGAAGGAGGGTTCCTTTTTCTTTCTCTTCATCGTCTTCATCATGTTTCAACAGGATGCAGTACATCATATTATATTATAATTGATTTTTTATTATTTACATTTGATCTTAAATGTAAGAAAACCTGAACGTGTTTAAAGTCATATTTCATATTAAGTATTGAATGTATACATTGATATAACTTATATATATATATTTAACTTGTATATGTGATTAACTTATATATGTATTCATCTATGTGTATTTATCATGTATTGATTTATATGTATTTAACATAAATGTTTAACTTATATATGTATTTTATATGTAATTTATTTTTGTATTTTAGCTTATAAGTTATATGATAATTCTGTTAAACGACATGTAAAGTAATGTAAACACATATATAAGATGAACAAATATATGTTAAGTACATATATAAGTTAAATACATATAAGTTAAATCCTTTTATGTATTTAACGTGTATTGGAGCAGCCCACAAAGTTTAGCTACCTCGCCCAGACGGGCACCCTCCCGGAGCAAGACCTTGGAGGGGAGCTCACAGACGAGCATCTCGTGGCCGGGCCTTCCCCTTTGGGGTCCGATCGGGCTCAGCCCGAAGAAAAGTCATGGAGCAACCACTCTGTGGACTCACGACCCGCAGGGACAAGCATCTGGGTCGAGTGCTATACCGGGTGGCGGTTTGTCGTTTTCTAGAGTCGCCCAGGGCGAAAGGCGAGTGGGGATCCTCACGAGCCCCCAGCTGAGTGCTGCTTTGTTGGAGTTTCCCCCGGAGAACCAGAGGGGCGCCTCCCCGCACCGACGGGTTGTGGGGAGTAAAGCTCTGACTGTTTGTGCTGATGCACCAAACCGCAGTTCAGAGTATCGTCCTTCTTGGAGTCGGTGGTCCTGCAAAGGACTCCATAGTTCTCCTGAGAGACTCCACCACTCACGTGGGCGACGACGAGAATCCTGCTGGGGGTGGTTGGGAGGAACGGCTTGCCGATCTGAACCTGAGCGGTGTTCTGTTGTTGGACTTTGGTACTATCCAACATAAGTGGAGCTGGTACCAGAACACCTGAGGCCGGAGATCAATGATGGACTTTGTGATCGTACCTGCTGACCCGGACGGGGGACATCGCCACGCGATGGACAGAGCACTTCGAGGAACTTCGAGGAGTGAAATGGCACACATATCCCTGGAAGAGGCCGCTAAGGTCGTCAAAAAGCATCACAGTGCCCCTGGACTGTAGACAGGGCCAGGGGTGGTGGTTCCCATGTTTCAAAAAGGGAGATATAAGGGCGCAGCCTGGGAGTGGAGCAGGTCAGGTTTGGGGGTCTCTGGATCACCTCTCTGCTGTTTGCAGATGATGTGGTCCAGATAAGGTAAGGAGATGAGTGTCCTCTGTAGGGCTCAGCCCTAGAGATAAGCTAAGGAGATGAGTGTCCTCTGTAGGGCTCAGCCCTAGAGATAAGGTAAGGAGATGAGTGTTCTCTGTAGGGTCTGCTGCACACCAGACCCGAATTAAGCAGTTGAAAATGGATGTATGTATAGCTTATATGTATTTAACATATATGTTTAACTTATACATGTATTTAATGTGTATATATTATGTCAAAATATAAATTATGTATTCTTTGTTTCTATTAAAATTCAAACAGAACATTTTTACGTCATTTAACCTTCAGATGAATGAGTCAGCGTTCATGTTAATTACACATTATGTATTATATATTTATATATCATGTATTTATATAAGTACTAAAGACCTGATGAACATCGTCCTCAGACTTCCTGCTTCTTACTGAATGCTGATGGAGTTGTATTGCTCCTGCTGCATCATGGGAAACATTTGGACTGGATCCAGTTCACCATCACTTTAATGTTTAATCAGGTCTGACACACTCACACACACAGTTCATCTGTACTTACAGAACACACACACACACACACACAGTTCATCTGTACTTACAGAACACACACACAAACACACACACAGTTCATCTGTACTTACAGAACACACACACACACACACACAGTTCATCTGTACTTACAGAACACACTCTTACACACACTCCTCCGTTTCCTGTCTGATTTCTCCATCAGTCATCTCTCTCCTTCCATCTCTTTTACAATAGAAGTGCCGCTTCCTCCTTAAATCCTGGTATTACATTATATATATATATATATATATATACATATATATATATATATATATATATATATATATATATATATATATATATATATATATATATATATATATATATATATATATATATTTGTGTGGGTCCAGAGGAGAGTACCTCGGTGGGCCTCACCGGTCCAGAGGAGATCACATCCACACATCTGAGAGCAGCAAGTGTAAAGAGTTCATATTCATGTTCATGGGACTCGACGCCTGAACAACAGAAGAGCTGCTTCATTGATCTCTAGAGGTCGGTCAGTGTGTGTGTGTGTGAGAGAGTGTGTATGAGTGTATGTGTGTGTTTGTGTGTGAGATAGTGTGTGAGAGTGTGTGATTACAGTAATGTCTTAATGACAGATGACATCACGCCGTCCGTCAGACCATCTGTCTTCGCTCTGGGAACATGAATAAATGATAAATACCACTTTTCATTTCAGGACATGAAGAGATTCTGTGTGACACACAGAGACACTCACACAAATACACACACACAATGGGTACATGGGGAATAGTTCTCGTGTATTTAATTCACCACAGAAGTCTGATGAGTCATTAGTGACTTCCTGTTTCACTGCACGTTTCTCTGCTCCTCTTGTTCACGTCTATAGAATCAGGTCCCTCAGTTTGTTCTTATCATTCAAGTTCTATTGAAAAAGGCAATAAATGTCGTTATTAAAAGCTCTCATCAATATTTCTGATTTTGTAAATACTGACGATACACAAATAAATATAAACTAAATAAACGTTTGAGAAATACATATTTAGTTTTGTTTGTCTAGTGGCAGTAACCCCATGTAAAAGTCTGACTTAATGCAGCTGAAGTATGACTTAATCCAATTAAAATCTCATTTAATCCAATTAAAGTCTGATATAATCCATTTTGATTCATCCAGCAAGTTTGATTTAATCCAGCTAAAGTGTGATTCATCCAGCTAATGTGTGATTTATCCATTTGAAGTGTGATTCAACCTAGTTAAAGTGTGATTCGAGTTAGTGTGATTTCATCCATTTTAATTGCGATTTAATCCAAATAAAGTCTAATGTATTGACATCTGGATTCAATGTGTGACCTAAAATAAGTAAACATGAATTTGACATGTTCAAATGGTCTTTGAACAGAAACTAATTTATGTGTCATTTTGAGTCTTCGTCCTGTTTCACTTCCTCGACTCCCGTGAAGTGGATCCACGAAAACACAGCGGGTCAGAAAGAAGGAGCCTGTTTATTAGCCCTCATGTTAATCATCAACATCATCTTCCTCTTCCTCGGCCACCGACAGTCCCGTGGCTCGGGTTCAAAACACAACTCTCATCGGTCGATAGAATCTAATAGAAAAAATCTGCAGGTTACAAGTTAGAAAACAGAAACCAAAAAGGCCCCGTCAGTCCGAGGGACCAGCAGGCGCTACCGGAGGGGGCGGCGGCTCGGTTGGGGGGTGCCGGTGGGACCAGCAGGTTTTGGGTCGGACGCGACGGGCCCCGAGCCGCCGCCCACTCCGTTAAACCTCTCGACGCCGTCCTCGTCTGGGAGCCTCCGCGCTAACGGTCACATGATCACGCGGTCCGATTACAGACGCGGTGGAGAAATGATAATCATCACGAAGCCCAACAGTTTATTGAACGTGCCGAAACCCGGACAGACAGAGAGAGAGAGCGAGAGAGAGAGACAGGTAGCCTAGCAGTCTTGAGAAAATAACACTCAGCTTGTCTTTGCTTTGTTAGACAACATGTGAATTAAACAAAATCAACAGCACAAAGTACATTTTACTGGAGAGCACCCGCCAGGAAGTGGAAATTTACACAAACCATATTATCTCATCGACAAACTGAATACTCAAAACTGGATAAAGAGATTTAAATAGACCCCCGTGCAGGAGAACTCATTATTATTGTCGTCATTATTATTATCATCATCATCATCATCATCACACAAGAAGCAGAACCACTGATTCAATATTAAACTCAACAGACGCAGATCTTTCATAGTAAGACAAACGTCTCTGTGGTCGATACGGCGAGCTAACCGCTAACGCCCGGCTAACGCACAAACACACAGACACACATGGGTGAACACTTAAAGTCAAAATCAAAACCGTGTGCGTTAAACAAGCTAACGGGTAGATCAGAAAGGAGAGAAAAATACTTCCATGTTTGTTAACATGTTTAAAACAACAATCGTGAATGTTCGAGAAACAGAATTGAGCGCTAAAGAGCTACGCTAAGGAGCAAAGGCTAAGCTAACGAATGTTCGGCTAATGCTAATGCCGTAATTGAAAGATGTAGCTCCCTTCACCAGCCGAGTAGTTTTAGAGCGGATTCTCTTCCTAATTATCAGGTTTTATTTTCATGGTCTTTTGAGACATTTCGTTAGTTTGCTGAAAGTTTTAATTATATATTTTTTTCAAATGGGAGAAATTCACAATATCTAAAAAATAAAATAAAAAATGTTAATGTGCATGTTCAGTAAAAGCTAACTCAGTCTGCTAGCTAACGCAAATGGCCAACATATGGAGCTAAAATACATACGCTAACACAGTTAAGGTAACGCACGTCTCTTTGATAACGAAGTTCAGCCAATTTATCGCTAATAGAATCGATAACTTCATTGATCAGCTCCGAACTCTTCTCCTACAAACTAAAGTTACAACGATGATAATAATGTTTAACCTTTTAAGAAAATAGCACTTTTCACCCATTTGAGTACCGAGAGCTGAGCGCCACGGCATGGGACGAGGGTTCGAATCCCGTGGAGGCCGAGCCGCTCGACCACAGAGAGACTGTCTTCAGACAGCGACATAAATCCTCTCGTATTTGTCATCATAAAAACTAAAGAGTCTAGAGGTACAGGATAAGAACTACAAACCAAAGGAAACAAGATGGCGGCTGAACAGGTAAAAGTACAGAGCAGACCCGGCGAGCACAAATTTAGTACAAAAACAGTTTTTTGTCTGCGACGGTAAAACATTACATTTCCATCTGGACGCTATTAAAATATTTCTATGCCAAAAAAATAAAATAAAATAACAGAGTCAACACACAATCCGCCGCATGCTTTAAAACATTATCATAAACATAATAATAATATCTGATTCTCACTCAAGACTGCTAAGCCTCATACCGTTTGCTTATTGAAAATAAAACTAGACAAAATATAGATTATACTGGATTTTTTTTGTTCAAAGCCACACTGATACATCTTTAAGTTCAAGTTTGATAAAAAAAGAAAAACAAAAAGAAGAACCGGGTCTATACTGGTGGAGAGAGACCGGAGGCCTCAAACATCTGCCCCACAAAATATCCACTTTGTCAGGTTAAAAAACAGAAAAGAAAAGAGTTTGTGATTTTTTGGGTTAATCCTTAGTTCTCTACAAAAAGAAGAGGAAGCGGCAGAGCGGCGCTAGGGAACCCCGATTCGGTTGCCGTGGAAGCCCGACCCAAGCCGTGAGCGGAGGGGGCGGAGCCTCTAGTGATCCTGAAGAGACAGGAAATGACATCATTGTTCTTCCTCGTTCTGTTGTGGCAGCCGAGGAGTCGAATGACAGATTAAACATGTCGTGTAGGATCATAAAGAAAACGTCATTACACATCCAGACAACATCCACGTCACTGTAAACTCATTGACACGCATTCACGGGTTAATAAAATGCATGAAGACACACACACACACACACACACACACACACACACACACACACACACACACACACACACACACACACACACACACACACACACACACACACACACACACACACTTAATAAGTTAATTAAACCTCATTCTATTTTAACACATTTAAATTCATATTCTAATTTCTTTGTTCCTTTATGCTTAGTTTGTGTTTAAATCCAGAGGAACTTTCAAAAGTAAAACTCCAGAACAGAATATATACCAGGTGAAGAAGAGGTGCAGTGGAGGTAAAGAAGAGAACATGTGAAGAAGAGTTGAAGAACGGGTGATAAAGAGGTGAAGCACAGGTGAAAAAGAGTTGAAGAACGGGGGAAGAAGAGTTGAGGAACATGTGAAGAACAGGTGCAGTGGAAGTGAAGAAGAGGCGTGTACCTGGATCTGGGCGGCGTTCCACAGGTAGGGCTGCTGCTGTCTGTAGTATTCTGCTAACGCTGCAGTGTAGTCGGGAACAGAACTCTGAGTCGACTGACCTGAGGACACAGAGGACATGAGGACATTAAGGACACAAGAATGAACCAAGGACACACAGAGGGACATAAGGCAGACAGAGATATAGACAGACAGACGTTTCGTACTCTGCTTCTTGTAGTAGTCCTCCCAGGCCTTACTGTAGTCGGCCATCAGGCTCTGAGGTTGATTCTGTTGACCTGCAGACAAGCAGAGTGAGTTCTACCCTAGACAGACACACACACACACACACACACACACACACACACACACACACACACACACACACACACACACACACACACACACACACACACACACACACACACACACACACACACACACACACACACACACACACACACTGACCAGGGTCTTGTTGTCCAGGGTTCTGCCAGCTGGTCTGGTAGGTGTTCCCCCAAACGCCAGTGAGGAAGGTCTGACCGCTTCCACAGCTACACAATCATCATCATCATCATCATCATCATCATCATCATCATCATCATCATCATCATCATCATCATCATCTCTTACTTTTGGTGTGCAGCAGGTCCCTGAGTGAAGGGACTGAATCCAAAACCTCCATTACTCATGATCCCCGAACCCTGAAGACCAGACACATATATTCTTAGAACATTCCACCTTAAATCTTCAGAGCATAATCTCCACAATCCTCCTTAAATCTTCACAGCATCATCATCTTATCTCCACAATCCACCTTAATTTCTCAAAACTTAATCTCCACAATTAAATCTTCCCAGCATCATCTCCTCATTCCCCCTTAAGTATTCCCAGCATCATCTCATGCAGGTTTTGGTGAATCCTGCGTTTAAGTAATTATATATGCAACGATAAACAATAACCACAGTGAGGTGGATAAGGGTCATTAAAGGAGGAACGCTTGTTTCCGTACCCCGATCTTGTCGTCGATGAGCTGGCGGGCCAGGTCCATCTGCTGGGCGGTGCCCCTGATGGTGAAGACCCGGGTGTTGGGGTCTGTGGAGGGAGGGGGGTTCCTCTGGAGCTCCACGTGAGCCCCGGACTGCTGGTTGATGCTCTTGATGGTCTCTCCTCCTAAAGGTACAAGTACACAGGTAATTATACACACACACACACACAAATGTACATGTACACAGGGGTAAAGGTACAAGTACACAAGCAGGGTTTTTCCTGGGTCAAAATGGGTCTTCGGTGCTCCCAAAAAAGAGTTGTTGAGGGGAGGGGGGTTGCTAGTGAGAGTGTGCTCACCCGTGTGCGCGGATATGTCTATACGCGCGTCTCACCGTTTTCTTTCATCCCTGAATTTTTTGCCTTGGGCGTTCAGGATTTGTCATAGGCGCTCGGGAAAACCGCTTAGGCGCACGCCCACATTTTTTCTATGCAGGAAAAACCCTGCACAACTACTTATACACAGGAGTAAAGGTACAAGTACTTATACACAGGAGTAAAGGTACAAGTACTTATACACAGGAGTAAAAGGTACAAGTACTTATACACAGGAGTAAAGGTACAAGTACTTATACACAGGAGTAAAGGTACACACACACACACGTAAGGTACAAACACCCAGCTACAGGTACTTGAATACATAGTACCACTGGTGAGTCCAATAACTCTTTGTTACCCAAATGAGGTGTTCAGGGCTTTTAGGAGAAAGAGGCGCTCTGAATAAATCGCATTTATAGTGTTAAGTTAAAAATCATAAATTAAATCTTTAAATCATTATTATTTCCCCTGTAGCGCCCCCTTCAGGTATTAAACCTGTAAAACCTCTGCCTCTCGAGCCATATATGGCTCTTCCAGCTAGTGAGCTCCCAGCTGATCGCCAGCGGCAGCCCGGTGTTCTCCACAGCAGCATGTCACTCTGTCTCTATGCGTCACAGAGCAAATAAAAAGTCACCTGCGAGCGCGGACTGGCACTATATGACGTTGCGTAATCGCTCCCAGAAAGCAAGTTGACGTACTTCCGCCGGAAGCACCGGGCCGGTCCCAACATCTTACATTCAGCAGTTTTTTGGCCACAGACCCCCGATGTCAGTGGCGGAGGCCAAAATCAACATATTAAAAGTAGGGCTGTCCGCGTTAATCTATGAGATTAATTTGGCCGCGTTAACGCAACTTTGTTTACTTCCGGTGTTCGTTGATGTTTTTGCACTTTTCTGAGTGTCAAGCCGCAGCAGTGTGTCTGACACTGTTTCCGTTTTTATAAACTACTACTACTACTACTACTACTAACTTTCACTGAAGAAACAATTTATCATCCAGGATATTAAATCCCTGGCTGGCCCTTTATAGGTAGGAGCCTCTCTGAGACACAGCTCTGTGAAGGTGTCTTTAACAACAAATACTATCAAAAGTGTCTAAAACACACGCTGTCTAAAGGATTACTGCTTCATTTAGAAGATTTAGTCTTTAGAAGAAAAAACACAGATATTTGCGATTAATCGCGATTAATGAATTTCAAAATGTGCGATTAATTAATTAATTTTTTTTAATCGATTGACAGCCCTAATTAAAAGTCATTATAGCGGCACCATTTTTTTCAAGCTGTTATTTTAAGGTGGAAAAGTTATATAGTGGGGCTTTAAGTTTATTTTCTACTGCAGTGTATTAAAACCAACCGTTTTAGTGTGTGTGTGTGGAGATAGAATAGGGACCATATGGTGTCTAAACATTGAGTGCTTGACATTTCTTTCAACCTGCTGCTTTTATTTTGGAAGCTGCAGCTCAACCACACACACACACACACACACACACACACACACACACACACACACACACACACACACACACACACACACACACACACACACACACACACACACACACACACACACACACACACACACACACACACACACACACACACACACACACACACCCTTTAGTCAGGCTTTTTCCTGCATAGACACAATTTGGGCGCGCGCCTAAGTCGATTTCCCAAGCGCCTAAGGCAAAAAAAGTCTGCGATAAAAAAAACTGAAAGGTGCGCGAATGGACAGAGCGGCCAGCTGCTGATTACGGTGAACACATTTCATCGGAGCTCTGCCGTGCTGCACACGGGTGAGCACACTCTCGCTCATTTACTCCTCTACCCCTCTACAACACTCCTCTAGAAAGCTCCTCTACTCCCCTACGTCATCCTACTGGTAAGGGTGAACAGATTTCTTCTTCTACCTTTGCCGATGACCAGGCCACACTTGTCAGCCGGGATGGTGTAGGTCACTTCCTGTAGTGGACCGGGGGAGCCCATGGTCCAATCACCACGACCTCTGACCCGGCCGCTCCGCAGGGCCGAGCCGAAGCCGTCACGCTCCTACAAAAGTGAACAGAGGAGTGAATCATAGGTCAGTGTAGAGTGAGAGAGTGAATGTGAGAGTGAGAGACTGAATGAAGAGACAGTGTGAGAGTGAAAGAGTGAGACAGTGTCAGAGTGAGTGACAGAGTGAGAGTGAGTCACCTGTGCCGTCTGGATGAGCTCGTTGATAAGGTGAACAGCATGCTGACAGTGGTCTGGCTGACCCATCACCATGGCAACGCGCTCTGGGCTGATGCCATCATCTGGAGGGAAACAAACCGGTTTAATGTGGGGACCACCAGACTACGTCTAAACTGGACCTCCTGGTGTGAACAGACCTGCTTTGAACTGGATCCGGACTCCGGCATCATTCTGGATCTTCTTGATCATTTCTCCATTCCTGCCGATCACGATGCCGACGGCGAACCTGGGAACTGGAACCTGCAGAGAGACGGACTAGACATGAAGGAACCTTTAAGTAGTGGCTCAGACGGGCGCTCTACGGGCTAGCTGCTAGTGGGCTAGCAGATGCTAACAGAGGTAGTTGGTTTGTGCGTACGTCCAGGCTGGCTCCTCCCAGACGGGCACTGAAGTCGTTGCGTCCCGACCTGAAATCTCCATCCTTCTCCCGGATCACCTCGAGCACCAGTTCCCTTGCTGCCTGGAGGAGAGAGGGGGAGTCAACATAACCTAACCCTGGACCACCAGGATCTCGTTCTATTTGGAGGTGACTTGCTCGCCCCGCTGTAGTTCTGGTGTAGAGCCATCAGTAACACAACGAGGCTCCTGGGCTCTCGTTGGGGGTCAGACCTTCAGGTGTGTTTACCTGCACTTTGTACGGGTCTCCAGAGATGCGGAGAGGTTTGTCGGCTCCAGTCGGCATCGGACCGTCCTGGATCATCATCATCTTCACGCCTGCTCGCTCCTGATGCCACAACAACAATGTGCATCAGGGACGTGGAGGAGGCGGAGTCTGCAGCGTCAAGACGGCCAATCACGTTACCTGCAACTGTTTGATGGTGTCTCCTCCTCGACCAATCACCAGCCCCACCTTGCTGGCCGGGATGAGCATCTCCTGCACGGAGGCTCCGCCTTCACCATCGCCGTGAAAACCAGGACCGTTTCTGCAACGGTCCACGATCTGGATCAGTAGACGCTTCGCCTGCCTAAACACATAGAAGGTGAGCAGGAGGAGGGGTGCAGCTGATGAGGAGGTGAAGGTTTAGAAACTCACTCGATGCTCTCTGGAGTTCCAGTCAGAGAACATGGCCGCTCCATCAGACCTCCGCTGTCTACACACACACACACACACACACACACACACACACACACACACACACACACACACACACACACACACACACACACACACACACACACACACACACACACACACACACACACACACACACACACACACACACACACACACACACACACACACACACACACACACACACACACACACACACACACACAATTAAATAAGTGCACATTTTGTACCTTTCACAATAAAAGCCCCAGACATAAATACTCGTTACTCACCAGCAGCGATCTGGATCTTGCAGCCGGACTCCAGCTGGATCCTGGTGATCTGCTCCCCTCCTCTTCCAATAACTGAGGACCAGAGCAGACGGTCATGATCAGTGGTCCCCAAACTACGGCCCGCAGGCCGGATCCGGCCCGCCTCCACATGTGGACCGGTCCCCTGAACAATACCAGAGACGCGGTCCGATTTACTATTATTTTTCACCTGGCCCGCTGATTGACATGGTTAAGATTGCAGTGAGACGCGGAGATAATGTGAAGTGGTGCTCTTATTCACAATAGAAGATCTTTGATGGGACGTGTCGAGTCTCAGCCAATCAGTGTTTAGATGTCGACAAGAGCGCACGATCAGATCCGCTCCGGCAAATGCTGCCTGCACGTGCAGCGCAGCGCTCACCCCCCCCCCCCCCCCGACTTCAGGGTCAGATGACAAGTTCTAGCTCGGGTCAAAGATTTCCGTCTTGTCAGAATAAAAGTGTTATGATTCAGGTTAAAGGTTCTGAGTCAAAATAAAAAAAAGGTTCTGCTTCAATTTAAAGGTTCTGTCAGGATAAAAATGTTGCAGGCTAAAATAAAAAGGTTATACTATAGTTCAGCAGAACAAGGTTCCAGGCCAGAATAACAAGGATCTAGATCAGTATAACAAGCTTCCATGTTAGAATTACAAGGTCCTAGATCAGCAAACCAAGGTTCTGGATCAGCATAACACAGTTCTAGATCAGAGTAACAAGATTCTAGATTGGCCCAACAAGGTTATTGATCAGCATAACAAGGTTCCAGGTCATAATAACAACAGGGTTTTTCCTGGGTCAAAATGGGTCTTAGGTGCTCCGAAGAAGAGTTGTTGACGGAGGGGGGTGCGTGCTAGTGAGCATGAAGTCATCCGTGCGCGCAGCACGGCTGAGCTCCTATGTCGGCGCTCGCATCGCCGTATCAACAGCTGGCCGCTCTGTCCATTCGTGCACCTTTTTTAGGGTCCTCGTGACGACTTCGTCGTAGAGGAACCTATTGTTATTGACGTGATTATTATTATTAATCTCTCCACTAAAACGTGGACTGTCTGCACCCCGTACGCCCCAGCAGACTGAAATTCCACATGCACAAGCAGACTGGCGAAAATTTTCAGATTATTGAGTTTTCGTATTAGCGTATGAAAATAATTGTCTCTCTAGCGCCCCCTGGAGCGTTTGTACCCACGGTTGTTTTGGACAATGACGGATTGACTTGAAACTTTGCATAGAGGTCCGCTTGGACCTGCTCTACAAAAATGTCTCTCAGACCACTAAGCTCCGCCTACCTTTTATTGTCTGCCATTTTGAATTTACTAAAAAACAGTTTTTGTGCCATTTCTTTCAAAACGCTTAGTCCGATTCCTACCAAATTCTCTGAAGTTCATTATTGGTTCAATTTAAAAGGAAATTGAATTAAGGAATTGCCGATATCTTATTGCGTTCAGAAGATATGGACCAGTGAACATCCAAGGGGTGTGGCCTAATATATAAAGACACCTAACTTCCAAATCACTTGGACTATCTTCACCAAATTTGCAGCCTATATTCACAAGGACACACTTAACCTACCTTACTTTTTCCATAATATTTGAACCTTAGGGGGCGCTACAATCAATCCCTGAAAATATGCCTTTTTGGCCTTTTTTCATGTTTTTAGGCGTTGTAAAACAGTTAACTCCTCCTAGAGCGTAAACACGATTCTTTCCAAACTTGGCCAGTCTGGTCTTTAGACCTTTGTCTTGAAAAATCTTTGAAGGATTTAAAAAATATTAAACTATGTGCGTTTGCCGGACCGGCAAAGGAACGCTATTCGCCATGAAAATGTACGTTGTTGTAACTCGGCCATACATTGTCTAATCTGCTCCATATTTCTCATATGTCATGACATACTGACCCTGAAGAGATCCATATGCTAAATTTTCATTCTGGTCTTAGCGCCAACTAGTGGCACTAGGAAGTAACATGTTTTCTACTTTTATACCCTTCTCCTCACTGATTAATCCGATCCGTCTCAAAATGTACCAGAATAGACCTAAGAACTTGATGATGCTTCCCTGTGAAGCTCGTAGCGACACGTTGAAGTGCGGCGAATCTCTTCATCGGCAAACATTGATCCTTCGCCGTGATCGAATAAACCGATGTAACTCAACTCCACGTCATCAGATCCGTTCCAAACTCCACATGTGTGATGACACTCCAGGCCTGAAGACACTTGCAGTCTAATTTTTTATTTTAATGGTAGCGCCACCTACTGGTAACTAGAACAAAAATCGTTTATTCTTTGGCTTACTTCTCTGAGAAGGTAAATCAGATCAACATCAAATTTGTTACACATGAAGGTTAGACTTTCATGATGCCAGATGACAAAGCTTTTTATGTTTCGTCCAACACTGTTGCCGTGGCAACCCATTCTTCGCGTCAAACAAAGAAGGGGCTTTAGAGGGACTTAAAATGCTTGAAACCTAACTAAACTTAGCGCACGTGTTTAACGGCAAAGATGTAGTTACCTGATATGATTTGAATGCTTCGGAATGGCAATATGGCTCAATAGCGCCCCCTAGACTATATTCGTTTTCAAACGGCCACGTTATTTCCCCCCGATGACCTTGACATTCATTATACATGTCCGCTTAGACCTGCTCTAAAATAATGACCATAAGCTCCGCCCACTTGACATGTCCACCATTTTTAAATTTGTACAAAACACATTCTTCTCAACTCCTCCCAAACGATAGTTTAGCGATTTCTACACGACTTGTCGTGGTTAATTAGTGTTTCAATGCAATCAAAAATCTTTAAAAGATTGTTGACATCTCATTGCGTTCAGAGAATATGGACCAATGAACATCCAAGGGGTGTGGCCAGATATTTAAAGACACCTAACTTCCATATCACTTGGCCAATCCTCACAAAAATATGTGACTATGTTCACATGACATCCCTTAAGATACCCTATTTTTTTCATAATATTTGAACATTAGGGGGCGCTACAATCAATCCCTCAATATCTGACTTTTTTACATTATTTTCTCCCATTTTGGGGGGTTTGTAAAACAGTTAACTCCTCCTAGAGCGTAAACTCAATTCTTTCCAAACTAGGCCAGTAAAGTCTTGAGACCTTTGTCTAGAGAAATCTTTGAAAGATTTCAAAAATATTAAAGTTTGTGCGTTTTCCGGACCGGCAAAGAAACGCCATTCGCCATTAACATGTAAGTTGATGTAACTGGGCCATACCTTATCCAATGTGCTCAATATTCCTCGTATGTCATCACATACTGACCGTGAAGACATCCATATGATAATTTTAAATTCTAGTCATAGCTCCACCGAGTGGCCAAAGCAAATCAGCCTAAAAAACATCACATTCACTTGTAGTTTAACTGACAAGGTCTACACTTCACGTGGATATACATGATGCATTTATATCTTCAAATTGTCACAGCGCCCCCTGCTGGCTACACTGGACTGGCTTGAATCTGATCCAAACTTATCATGATGCATAGAATTCACGGCTTGAGGAAATCAGTTAAACACCCGAACGGCGGTCATGCGTTCTCGGCCGACGGGGCCGGCGACCGGCCGCCCCCCCCCCGACGTGCGAAGCAGGAACGAGGACCCGTTTGACGCTGCTTGCAGCTTTAATTTTAATTTCCTTTTTTTTGCCTTAGGCGCTCAGGATTTGTCATAGGCGCTCGGGATTTGACATAGGCGCTCGGCAAATTTTCTCTATGCAGGAACAACCCTGAACAAGGTTCTAGATAATGCAATTCTTGTTCAGAGTAACAAGGTTCTAGAACACCATAACAAGGTTCTAGATTGGACCAACAAGGTTATTTAACAGCATAACAAGGTTCCAGGTCAGAACAACACAGTTCTAGTGCTGCATAACAAGGTTCCAGGCCAGAATAAAAAGGTTCTAGATCAGCATAACAGGGTTTTGGATCAGCATAACAAGGTTCTAGATCAGCTTAACAAGGTTCCAGGTCAGAATAACACGGTTCTAGTTCAGCAGAACAAGGTTCCAGGTCAGAACAACAAGGTTCTAGATCAGAATAATGCGGTTCTAGATCGGACCAACAAGGTTCTTGATCAGAATAAAAAGGTTCTAGTTCAGCATAACAAGGTTCTAGATCAGCATAACAATGCTCTATGTCAGGATAAAAACATTCCTGGTTCAAGTTGAAGGTTCTGTCAGGGTAAAGAAGTTCTGGTTCAGGTTGAAGGTTCTGTCAGGGTAAAGAGGTTCTGGTTCAGGTTGAAGGTTCTGTCAGGGTAAAGAATGTCCGGTTCAGGTTAAAGCCGAGGTCACGTATGTGGTTGGCTGGAACAGGTTCTAGGTTCCTAGAAAGGCTTTTAGTCAGTATAAAGATTGTAAGTGTTGTTGCCCAGAGGAAAATGTTCTACGTCAGATACAAGTCAAGTAGAAGGTTCTAGCTCAGTTGAAGAGGTCAAGGTCAAGTGGTAAAAAAGGTTCAATGTTTGCTTTAACTTTGAGAACCAGGTGGAAGGTTCCAGGTCAGTTCAAAATATTCAGATTTAGGTGAGAAGAGTTCTGGTTAAGCTTGAAGTTTCTGGGTCAGGTACAAAAGTTAAATGGGGCACGAAGGTTCTAGTTTAGTAGAGACAAATGGTCCAGATCAGATAAGGAAAAAACAACAATATTCTAGCTCAGGTGCACGGTTCTAAGTTGAGTTAAAGACAGCTGAGAGAATTACTGAGAGAGCTGGGAGTTCTTCCTCAGGTGAGGAGTGTTAGAACAGGTGGCATGTTCCATATTCAGAATGAAGAATGAAGACAAGCTCCCACACTTCAGACCAGCTGGACAACTAGACTCTGATTGGACAAGCAGCGGGAAGCAGCGAGAGGTCAGAGGTCATACTCACTGAAGCCGACCATCCTGTCGGGGACCTTGTAATCCTCTGTGATTACCCTGCTGCACACACACACACACACACACACACAGACACACAGACACACAGCGTCAATAAATGATCATGTTGATGAGAACAGATCTATAAACACTTATCTATGTTACGCTGCTGCTGCCATTAGCCAACAGGAATATGAGGCTGAACACACCTGTGTGTGTGTGTGTGCGTGTGTGCGTGCGTGTGCGTGTGTGTGTGTGTGTGTGATCAATAAGTTAGCTCATCATACCTTTGATGCCCCATGGCTGCTAGCTGGTTACCTACTGAGAGACAGAGACACAAATTCAATATGAAGGACTTTGTTTTGTCCTCAAGAGACACAAAGACTTCCTGTCTGTCTCTCCGTATCGTCTGACTTCCTGTCTGTCTCTCAGAGCCCTCTGACTTTGGGTCTGTCTCTTAGTACCCTCTAACTTCCTGTCTGTCTCTCAATACCCTCTGACTTCCTGTCTGTCTCTCAGTACCCTCTGTCTTCCTGTCTGTCTCTCAATACCCTCTGACTTCCTGTCTGTCTCTCAATACCCTCTGACTTCCTGTCTGTCTCTCAGTACCCTCTGACTTCCTGCCTGTGTCTCATTAGTTGACCCCCTCACTCCTGTTCTCCTTACCTCCGTCTTCTCCTGGTCGTTTCTGTCCAGGATAGTACAGCGAGGGCTCGACGCCTCCTGAGCTGTTGAGGTGAGACATGGCGTCTCCGCCCATCTTACCCACCATCTGATGGACAGAGAGGAACATCTGTAACAACTGGACACAACTAACAGAGCTAAAGTCTTAGAGGACGTATTCTGTCCATCAGATCTTCTGCTGCTGCTTTCTAGTGTTGTGATCAGACTGCTTTTAAGAGGGAGATGTCTTTCAGTTTGTGAAGTTTCTAATTCAGAATTTTGGCCGTCGACACATTGTTTTTTTGCCAGAAGGGACAGAGACCTGTAAATCCCCTTGTAGCCCCGCCCTAAAGTATCCCGTTGTCACGTTGCCCTGATGTTACACTACCGTTCAAAAGTTTGGGGTCATCCAGACAATTTCGTGTCTTCCATGAAAACTCACACTTTTAATTATTAAATGAATACAAGATGAATACAAAATATAGTCAAGACATTGACAAGGTTAGAAATAAGGATTTTAATTTGAAATATTAAAGTGGTTCTTCAAACTTGTCTCTCAAAGGAAGGCCAGTTTTAGAGCTTCTCTAACCAGCATAACTGTTTTCAGCTGCGCTCACATAAAAAGGGTTTCAATGTCAAGGAATAATCTGTTTGTGGAAAATGAAAAATAAAAAGTCATACATTTTTTTAAAAATGGTTTCAAGGGGGTTCTACCCCTCTGCTTGTCTTCTAAGGCAATAACACTATGTACCACTATAAAACTGGAGATGGGCCTCTATACACCCATGTAGAGATTTCATTAAAAAACAGAAGTCATTTACCACGTTAACTATGTATAGAGTGTATTTCTGATTAATTTAATGTAATTTTCATTGGAAAAAACAGAGCTTCTTTTCTTTTTTCTAAGTGACCCCAAACTTTTGAATGGTAGTGTACGTTCTACTGATCACATGTTCTACTGATCACATGTTCTACTGTTATATATGAATCATTAAATATGATGAGGTCAACAACATAATCATAATTGAATACACCTCAAAAACAGCTTTCAACAACTACAACTCCCATGATTCTCTTCATGTCTGTAGATTAACGTTGGAGCTGAATGTGAAGTTAAATTATTTGGTTCTCTCAAACTTCCTGTTACGCTAATTATCGATTAAGGGATAATATGTAGCTTTATCTCAAACTTAACGGATGTTAAATCATTATTTAAATGACCAGGAAGACTCATTATGAATGTTTCAAAGCTTCCTGATAAATAAAAGCAGCAATAACATGAATGTAAAATCAATAAAACAGTGTTAATACTAATCAATAAATCCTGAATAATCCCAATGTCCACTAAACTTAAACGTGATTTTAAATGTTGGATTCAGATATTTAGATCTTTGTTATTTTTAGACATTTTATTATTAACCTGCGACCGTTTGTGTTTATTAAATACATGTTTTTAATGTATAAAGGTTAATCTTTGTGTATTCAAATGTTAATTAGTGTATAAATGGGTTTCTCGCGGCCTGTTGGGCCCCGCCCACAATACCACGCCTCTAAGAATGTAATGTGGGGCAAGATCTCTAAAAGAATATTGAAGGGCTGATCTCATTCAAACATGGCCGCCGTCAGAAGATCCACATAAAGAAGTTCACCCAGAGGATAGCAGTTTCCCCCCCGCTTCTAGTTTTTATGCTAAGCTAAGCTAACCACGCTGATGAACCGTCACAACAAAACTCACAAGTGACGACTTCCACCCAATGACATACACACAGCCGACCTTTGACCGGACAATTTCAGCCAATCACACGCAAGACCGTGATTACGCAAGACCGCCAACACCACGTTTCTACTGAAATTAATCACCGACCTCGACAGATCCAGAGCCTCCTAACGGTCAAGATATAGAACCTTCTCGCGGTCTAGATCCAGACCCTCCTAACTGGCCAAATCTAGACCCTTCTCGCGGTCTAGATCTAGACACGTCTAACGGTCCTGATCTAGACCCTTCTATTGGTCCAGATCTAGACCTTCCTAACGGTCCGAATCTAGACCCTTCTTACGGTCTAGATATAGATCTTCCTACAGTCCAGATCTAGAGCCTCCTAACGGCCCAGATCTGGCCTTAACTTCAGCGCTTGAGTCCATAAATATGACGCTGTTGGTGGAAAATTTATTGTGAGTCCAGACCAGCTAAGGCGGGTTCTTCAGACCGCCTATGGAGTACAACAACAGTCTGGAGTCTTGTGACATGTTCACAGACCTGTCAATCAAACACAGGACTTCCTGGGTCTAGGACTCCCCTGTACCTGAACTCACTTTCTACCTGGAAGCAGACCAATGGCTCAATATTGTGACTCTTAGTGCAGCCACACACACACACCCACACCCACACACACACAGGACTGTCGGTCTACCCGTCTGTCTACCTGTCTGTCTCTCTATAGGCAGCAGACACACCTCCTCCCTATATGGCGCTGAGGCCGTTGCATAACTGCAGCCTAGTTAACCAAGTTACAGTAAACAGCAGCCTCTAAGGAGGGGGCGGGGAGGGGGGCTCTATGTTAACAGTTGGAACCCCCCCCCCACTCTCTCTCTGCTCCCTATGAGGTTCATTACTGCGAAGAGACGAAGGACTCGTTATTCTCCGTGTTTCTGTCTCAACAGGTTCCTCCTGCTCCACTGACACGTGTGGACTAACTTCTCCCCCTCCTCCCCCCCCCCTGTTACAGTCCCCCCACCCCTCCGGCTGACAGCTCTACAAACTCCCCATAAACTAAGATCCAGGCCCTGTCAGACCGGATAAAGTGTCTCAAAACCGGCCGCAAGTCCGAGTCCCAGCTGCTTTCCGAGCTAGTTAGCATGCTAACATTGTGTGTATGTGTGTGCGCGCGCACGCGGAGCGCCCACAAGTTGGGGAGTTAGCAGCGCGCGGTCGAAAATCCGAATAAAAAGTGGTTTGGCTCGAGCCAAATGACCCGGAACGCGCGCTCGGGGCCCCGATGCGGCAGTTACCTGGCGGGCCCTCTGGAGAACGTCGGCCAGCCCGTCTGCCTTCAGCCCCGGCTGCCCCAGCGAGGCCTGTCCCTGCAGCTCCGCCATCACACGCAGACTCTTGCTAGCCGTTAGCTGGTTAGCGGGATTAGCTCGCGCTGCTAACTGGGGCTCAAGGCTGCCAGCAGAGAGGGGTGACGTAGCAAGAGATGAGGTCTCACTCCGCACGGTATTTCCTTGAACCAGAATGAAGCGGAATCTCCTGAACTGGTTCACTGGTCACACGTTATAAAAAGACGATTAATAGAATTGATTAATCGATTAGTTATTCTGAGCAAAACGTTCTATAAGTACCACCACCTGCAAACAAATAAATACACTTCAATAAAACATCTTAATGGATTAGCTGCCCGTTCTGGTTTTAATGGCTTTGTCTTTGTTTTATTCACAACTAGAGGTCTCTATTTGTCTCCCGTAATCATGGCACCGTGTAGTTAAACAGCCAGTTCAACGTTTACGTCCTTAGATTCGAGATCAGGCGACTCTTTCTGCGGACCGGGTCTGTTTTCTAACCGCAGAGTGGTACTTCCCTATTTCTAGAGGACCTCTGTCGCTGCTCAGCTGTTTCCGCTTCCGCATTCAGTCACGTGCTCCGAACAGCTCCACAGGTGGAGAGCGGAGTGAACTTTGAAAAGAAGAAGAAAAAGGAGCAGCAGAAGAAGAAGAAGTAGGAAGAGAAAAGGAGAAGATAAGGAGGACAATAAGATGAAGGAGGAGAAGAAGGAGGAGAAGGGTTTACAGAGGTCCAGGACTAGAGACTCCCTGAGACCTTGAATCCTGACCCCTCAGAGACTGTTTAGTTTAGAGACTGAACTCTCTCATCTCGTCCTCTTTGTTTATCCTCACACTGCTATGAATTGTGGGTAATTCCCTTAACCCTAAACCCTGGGACAGACAGACAGAACTGAACCCTCACAGTCTGAGTCTGGACCCAGTGACTGTGAGGTCTGTCTCTGTGACCTCTAGATCTGTGAGGCCTGTCTCCATGACCTCTGACTTCCAGACCTCTGTGACCTCTGTGAGGTCTGTCTCTGGGACCTTTGACCTTTGTGAGGTCTGTCTCTGGGACCTCTGCGTAACAATACTTATGTGTGGGCTTTTATTTAGACCAGAATTAAGTTTGACCTGCTTCTTTCTCTCCAGTCCCATCTGGACATGGGACCATGAACCTGAAACTGTTGGATCACTGGAGCCATGATGGCTCATGGTCTACGGTCCTGCTCCATGTCTGTCCTGGTTAATGCTGGTCTCTGCTCTTGTGGTTTATGTTTCTGGCTTTTAAATGTAAACAAGTATGCAGAATTAACGAGTCTGGGTCTCTGAGGGTCTGAGTCTTTGGGGATTCCTGGCGATCAGAATTTTCTTCAATATCAGAATATATGAAAACATGTAGACATGTTTCTGTAGTAATGTGTGTCTGAGCGTGTGTGTGTGTGTGTGTGTGTGTGTGTGTGTGTGTGTGAGAGAGAGAGAGACTGTGTGTGTGTGTGTGAGAGAGTATAGGTGTGTGTACGCATGTGTGAGTCTGTGTGTGTGTGTGTGTGTGTGTGTGTGTGTGTGTGTGTGTGTGTGTGTGTGTGTGTGTGTGTGAAGAGCTCTGCAAAGTGGAAAATGATGGCTTGTTGTTGGACGTCAACAGGAAACACTAACAGTCTTAAGTGGCATTAAGGGTCTGTGTGTACATGAGTGTGTGTGTGTGTGTGTGTGTGTGTGTGTTGGAGAAAAAAAACTAGGAACTAGAAACAGGTGAGGATATTTAATTCTCCATCGTTTCCTTCAGTTACTTCAGTTATCTGAGAACATTTAAATTAAATGATGGATTATTATCAACATTTCACTTTCAGATGAAGATGTTTGATTATAGATAACCTTCTTTTGGTTCAGTGCTGATAAAGGACTCATCTCATGTAAGATGTCTTAAAGACAAACACATGATGAGCTGCAACTTCCTGTTAAACTCTGACAAAACTGAAGTTATTTTATTTTACAGCTCAGAGATCAATTATCTGGTGATGTGGCTTCTACATTGCCCTGGCATCCAACACCACTGTAGATAATCTCTATTTTCTTTAGGACTTTAACTCCACGTGAAGAACATCTCAAGGACTGCATTGTTTCATCTAAGTGACATTTAGAAAATCAGATTTAAAATCATTTTCCTCACCTACAAAGCCTTGATTGGTGATGCGTCATCATATATTAAGGAGCGTGTAGTACCATATTACCCCACTAGAGTGCTTGTAGTACCATATTACCCCACTAGAGTGCTTGTAGTACCATATTACCCCACTGAAGTGCTTGTAGTACCATATTGCCCCACTAGAGTGCTTGTGGTATCATATTGGCATATTGAATCAGGTTCAATTGGTCCAGCCTCTAGAGATGCTGCTATAGGCTTATAGGCTGTTGAGGACGTTTTAGGATACACTGAGCTCATTTTCTCTCTCCTTATAGATGGATTTTCATCTCTCCATCACACATTACTAATTCTGCTTCCTCTCCAGAGTCTTTTGGACTTCACGTCTCATAGGGTCGATTGGACCTGGCTGGGTCTGATGCCATGGCCCTGCTGATGTCCCTCCCTCTCCTCCTCTCTACCTCCATCTGCCTGGTGGATTGTGGAGGTCTGTATTGTGGACCATGCCTAAGACAAACTATTCATACACTATTTATATTTCAGACCTCTACAACCTCTAGAACCCCCTCAGTGATCAACACATTTGTGTTTCTTTATTCACGTTCTCATATAGTTGACATTAACCCAGTGAGAACATTAATATACATATATATATATATATATATTGATATGAATATATCCAAATAAATATTTAATTGATATATATATATATATTTTAAGTATATAGTATTTACGTATATGATTTACGTATAAAAATAGATTTATTCGTTATCACAGCTGACGTGACAGAGAACACTGACAAGAGAATAAAAACAGAATTATCATTTCATCCTGTAACATTCAACAGTGTAGAAAAAAGAACTGAAATCATCCACATGATCACACACACACACACACACACACACACACCACGGTTCATTTGACTTTAATAGCGGCTCCTCTTTATCTTTAACCCTTGAGTGACCTCCTGCTGAGCTCAACCATGTCTGAGCTGCTCTTTACCTCAGGAGACACACACATACACACACAGACACACACACAGACACACACACAAACACAGACACACACAGAGAGGCACACACAAACATATACCAGACACGCAAAAAACACACAGACACACACAAAGAGACACAAACAGAAACACAGAGACACACAGGGTCTCCACCCATTGGACGTGCCTGGAAAACCTCTAAATGGTCCAGGAGGTCTGAACCACCTCAGCTGACTCCTTTCGACACGAAGGAGTAGCGACTCGACCCCAAGCTCCTTACCTTATATCTGAGGCTGAGCCCTGCAGAGGAAACTCATCTCCTTACCTTATATCTGAGGCTGAGCCCTGCAGAGGAAACTCATCTCCTTACCTTATATCTGAGGCTGAGCCCTGCAGAGGAAACTACAGCCTGAGAACAGCCTGAGGTAGGTCTTGCTTTCCCTTCCTGAGTCGTCGGATGGTTTGCCAGAACCTCCTTGAGGCCAGCCGGAAGTCCTTCTCCATGGCCTCCCCGAACTCCTCCCATGCCCAAGTTTTAGTATCCGCGACCATCTCAGCTGCTTCAGGAGACCTCTGGGCCAACCAGGCCCGAAAGACCTCCTACTTCAGCTTGGCGGCTTCCCTCACCCCCGGTGTCCAACACCGGGTTCTCGGGTTGCCACTGCTTCCACAATAGAGGCTTTGAACTTGGTCCACTCGGATTCCACGTGCCCAACCTCCCTTGGCATGTGTGAGAAGTTCATCCGGAGGTGGGAGTTGAAGACCTCCCGGACAGGGTCCTCACCAGACGTTCCCAGTTCACCTCACTACACGTTTGGGCTTGCCAGGTCTCTCTGGCCGACTTCCCGCCATCTGATCCAACTCACCACCAGGTGGTGATCAGCTGACAGCTCTGCTCCTCTCTTCACCCGAGTGTCCTAGACATACGGCCGCAGATCAGATGATACGATCACAAAGTCCATCATTGATCTCTGGCCTCCAGCTCCACTTATGAGCCCCCTTATGTTGGACCCTGGTGTTGGTTATGGACAAACCGGGGGTAGTACCAAAGTCCAACAACAGAACACCGCTCAGGTTCAGATCGGCAAGCCGTTCCTCCCAACCACCCCCAGCAGGATTCTCGTCGTCGCCCACGTGAGTGGTGGAGTCTCTCAGGAGAACTATGGAGTCCTTTGCAGGACCACCGACTCCAAGAAGGACGATACTCTGAACTGCGGTTTGGTGCATCAGCACAAACAGTCAGAGCTTTACTCCCCACAACCCGTCGGTGCGGGGAGGCGCCCCTCTGGTTCTCCGGGGGAAACTCCAACAAAGCAGCACTCAGCTGGGGGCTCGTGAGGATCCCCACTCACCCGGCGCCTTTCACCCTGGGCTACTCTAAAAAAGAACAGTGTAACCCTTCTCCAGTAGCTTGGTTCCAGAGCTCCTGTGTGTTCCAATTGAACCTGATTCAATATGCCAATATGATACCACAAGCACTCTAGTGGTTCTAGTCATCCAGGACTTTGTGAAGTGGTGTGAAGTCATATCTTCAATTAAATATATCAAAAACCAAAGACATGATCATTGATTTTAGAAGACATGCCCACACCCATAAAGCCACATGCATCAAGTGTCAGACTGTTGAATGTGTGCAATCTTATAAATATCTTTGAAGCAAACTGTGAAGCCGTGTGCAAGAAGGGGCACCAGCGTTTGTTTTGTTTAAGGAAACTGTCCCACTTCCACATTAACAAAACCATGATGACCTTATTTTATCGTGCTTTTATTGAATCTATTTTATATTTTTCTTTGGTCTCATGGTTTGGAAATTTGTCTTTAAAAAACAGAAACTCTCTGGTTCAGATTGTTCAATGGTCCAGCAAGCTGATTGGTGAGACACAACTCAGTCCAGAGTCCCTGTACATCAGACAGATCCAACGTAAAGCCGGCTCCATTTTAAAGGACACTTACCACCCCTTGCACAGGGAATTTCAACAGAGAATTTAGTACCACGGTGCATTTTTAGTTTTGTACTGTCTTTTGATTTGATACTGCAAAACAAGTCTACCTACGGGTACTAATAAAGTAACCTAACCTAACCTAACCTGTAATATGGTACTACAAGCAGAGTACTTGTGGAGGTGAGCCCAACTCTATCTAGCCCAGTGGTGCCAGGGTTCCGGTCCGCGGGCCAGACTCGGCCCGACTGTACGTCACATCCGGCCCGCGGGTGATAAGGGGAGAATTCTTTTTTATTTTTATTCGTTGGAACAACGCTCGCCAGCCTGCACCAGCCAGTATCGCTCCACCTCCTGCACCACATCCGGCTCTTTCCGCACTAGCAAGGTGACGTTCAGCGTCCCTAGAGCTCGTCGGCTGATCGGCTCGTCCAGGCCCCCTGCCCGGTCTACATAGCACCCGACTACGAGGAGGAGGAGGAGGAGGAGGAGGATAGGAGTCATGTTTATCTGATGGATATCAGACTGAATACAAACAGCCTGATTTCAGACTTCACCTCCTTTGAGTGATATTAAAGTCTCGTCTTCACCTCCTGCTGAGAAAACTCACATCAGACCCAGAAGTCATCATGTTTCAATCTCCTCCTCTAAATGTTTCTGCTGCTCAGAGTGGAAGAGCCACACAACCACAACAACACACCACCACCACAACACACCACCACAACAACACACTACCACCACAACACACCACCACAACAACACACTACCACAACAACACACTACCACCACAACACACCACCTCAACAACACACTACCACAACAACACACTACCACAACAACACACTACCACCACAACACACCACCACAACAACACATTACCACAACAACACACTACCACCACAACACACCACCACACCACCACCACAACACACCACTAACACCACAACACACCGCCACCACAACAACACACCAACACAACAACACACCACCACCACAACAAACCACCCACACAACAACACAACACCACCACCACACACCACCAACACAACAACACACCACCACCACAACAATACACTACCACAACATCAGAGAGATAGATAGACAGACCGACAGACGAAGAGACAGAGACAGACAGAGTCAGACAGACAGAGACACAGACAGAGAGACAGACGGACAGACATACACACAGACAAACAGAGAAACAAACCAACAGCTTCCTTCACACACTTTTCATGTTTTAATCTAATTATAAACTCTTTGAATCTCAGCAGGTCGCGAAAGAACCCCGAAACATTTAGTCATTAAATGGTGTCAGTGTGTGTGTGTGTGTGTGTGTGTGAGTCTCTGTGTGTGTTTGTCTATGTGTGTGTGTGTGTGTGTGTGTGGGGGGGGGCAGCAGATGGATAGCAGATTAGCACCACCCGTCTCTCCACACTCTCCCTTTCTTATCCATCTCCTCGTCCACAAAAGTTTCTCTCTTGTCTCCCTAAACCTCCTGACCCTCCCCCCCTCACTTAAGCCTCTTTTATTGCTCATTTCACCGCTATAAAGAGGAGGCGCACCGCCTCCTCTTTATAGCGGCCAGAAAGCAGCTGTAATGAATTCATAGGCTGTAAAGGCCTTGATCCTCCACAGGGAGGGAGGGGCTATTGTTAGGAAGTCTATTGGCTTGTCTATTACACACACACAAACACACACACACACACACACACACACACACATACATATACACATACACATACACACACACACTCACACACACAGCCGCTGAAAAGAGCCATTTGTTGCTAAAGAGCCATTTCATAAAGACAACCCACCCCCCTTATATACTCACACACACACACACACGCACACACATACACACACACACACACACACTCCCTCACACACACACACACACACACTCACAGCTCAACAGTAACAGAAGGTAGCGATTTGCTGACAAAGACAGGCCATGAAATTCAATTAGCAGTTTTCAATCTGTGTGTGTGTGTGTGTCTGTGTGTGTGTGCGTGTATGTCTGTGTTTGTGTACGCGTGTGCGTGGCGGTCATGCTAAAGGGGACGAGGAGACATATGAATAAGAATAAGAATGACATAATAATAATGATATAAATAATATTCAATTCAATTCAATTCAATTCCAGTTTTATAGCATATTTGTGTTTACAAAAAAATTTGTCTCCAGAGTGCTTTACAATCTCCTGTATAGAGCATCCTGACCCAAAACCTCATCGGACCAGGAAAAAAACTCCAAAAAAACCCTTCAGGGAAAAAAAAAAAGGGAAACAGGGAGAGAGCAGAGGAGGGGAGATCCTCTCCAGATGGGATGGGATGCAATAGATGTTGTGTGTACAGACATTCATATTTAGAGTTATACAATCAAGGAATCATTAGATGTTTATCAATAGTTCATATTTAGGCATATTCCTCCCAGAGGTGGGAGTGGAAGTCTCAAGTGGAGGGGTGGGGGCGGAGTCCCAGCAGCACAGGCACAGCTGGCAGACAAGAACTCACCATCCAACCATCGAGGTCCATCAGCAGATGGAATCTATAGATGCCATCATAGGGTCCGATGGACCCATGAGCGTGAAGTCAGAAAGAGGAGTTAGTCAAGTGAGTGAGAGTCATGTGTGATGGAAAGAAAAGAGAGGAGGAGAGAGAGAAAATCCTAGAGATCCCCATAACCCCCCCCACTCCCCCAGCAGCTATACCCAGCACCAGCATATCCAGGGGGCTGGACCAGGGGGCACCTGATTCAGCCCTGACTATAAACTCTGTCAAGAGAAAGTCTCAAGTCTCTCTTGAATGTCTTGACTGTGTCTGCTGAAGCTGGACTGAAGGGGAAAGCTGGTTCCATAAAAGAAAGCTTGATAACTAAAGGCTCTGGCTTTTTTTTTTTTTAAGACTCTCCTCTATTTAGTGGCCAGTAGCCCGCATTTAGTGGCGGCTCTCTGGTCTGATCTCTGTCTCTTTCTAAGCTCTTATGATGGTGCATCACCAATAAGGCTTTGTTAAGAGAGAATTTTAAAAAAATTGAGTTCTTGATTTTACAGAGCAGGAGCAGAGCAGCTAGCAGTGTAGTGCAGAGTAATGTTTTCTCTTTTTTTTAGTTTAGTGAGAGCTGCAGCATTCATTCTCAATCAACTGGAGGGACCTAGATTTATTAGCTGATCAGCCTGATAATAAGTTGCAGTAATCCAGTCTCCATATGATGAAGCGTGAACACTCTTCATCTTTTTTTTTTTTTGAGACAAAGAGATTTTTTTTTTTTATTACGTGGATAGAGATGGAAGAATGAGATTTTTTTTTTTTTATTTATGGGGGGTTGAAGATCAAAGAAGAAAACAACGAGAGATTCTTTAGGTGTTGTTGGATGGATACTGAAAATCTATCTACAGAAATCACATCACCAGATAATTGATCTCTGAGGTGCTCAGGGCCGAGTAGAATTACTTCGGTTTTGTCTGAGTTTAACATCAAGAAGTTGCCGGTCATCCATGTTTTTATGTCACTAAGACATATATTTTTATGTCACTAAGACATATTAATTCCAATCTAATTATTACAATGATAATATAGTTCAATTATAAACAATAGTAATATAGTTATAATAATAATATAACAATACTTATATAGCATTAATAACCAATGATTCCACTGGCATGATAAGTTTAAGCAATCGTCTATAACCTAAGAATTCCAGAAAGTGGGTGTTTATTGGGTGTTATCACCATTCTAATAACTCTTTTCTTTAAGGCTTCTAGAGCATCTGTGAATAAGAGTGAAGTCGATCGGATTAGTTTTGAGGGAGAAATTCATAAATGTATAACGGCAAAATGTATCAGCAAAAAACTCCCAAAATGCTCAAATTTCACGAATTATTTAACACCCCCTATGGTCCAAATCGCACAATATTTGTTGTGCATGTTCCAGGATGCAATGTGCACATAAACTGCAAGTTTGGAGCGATTACTTTCAATAATGATGAAGTTATAAGCTTTGGAAAACAAGACACGCCCCTAAGAGGTTCATTGGTCACTAGAATCTGAACCAATCAGTATTCACCTTAAGGCCTTTAGATCATAATAGTAATAACAATCATGACAACTACTATAGTTTAATAGTCAGAATTATCCTAAGATATAACAATAATAATAATAAAGTAATAATAACCACAATACAATTATCATAGATTATGAATATTATACATATATGCACAGATATTATAGAAATTAATATTATTAAATTGAATTCTTCCAGAAGTCAGAGTCCTGTTAGCTCCTGCAGGCTGACAAGGTCATGACCTCTAACCTCTGACCTTTGACCTCACAGGAAGCTGTCATCACGTCATGTGACAAAAGACATATTCATTAAAGATTCAGTCAAAAGATTAGCATCCGGCAGCCTCCTTGTCCATCTTCTCCTCCTTCTGCTTTTCCTCCTGCTCCTCCTCCAGCTCCTGCTCCCCCTGCTCCTCCTCCTGCTGCTGCTCCTGCTCCTTCTCCTGGTCCTCCTCCAACATCACTACAGCAGGTACTAAATACCAGCTGCTCTTTGTGCTACTATAGAGACTATATGTGTGTGTGTGTGTGTGTGTGTGTGTATGTGTATGTGTATGCGTGTGTGTCTGTGTTTGAGAGAGTGTGTTTGTGTTCTTGAGAGTGAGTGTGTGTCTGTGATTGTTTGTTTGTTTGTGAAATTAAATAAAACTGTTGTTTACATGTTGAAAAAAGGTTTTCAGGGTTGAATTCTCTAAAATCACCTGCAACACACGCACGCACACACATATGCACACACAGACTCTCTGTGGCACACTCACTCTCTCTCACACTCTCTCTCTCTCTCTCACACACACACACACACACACACACACACACCTGAGCTCTTTGTGTCTTTTGTCTTCAGACCCTGAACACAAACATCTTTGTGTTCAAAACAATCACAGCTGCTGTCAACATTCAAGTACTCCTCTTCTTCTTCATCTTCCTCCTCCTCCTCCTCCTCCTCCCCCTCCTCCTCCTCTGTATTTTGGGTTCTTCTGTCAACGCACAGATCACATATTTCATGATCACACGATTACATGATCACATGATCACATATCTCATGATCACATAATTCTTACATGGACAGTTAAACTCCGCCCTCAGGGTTCCTGGTCAGCAGGACAGTAATCTACTTCTCCGTCTCAGCTCCAGGATCAAACCATCGGTCTTCATGCAGGTTGTTAACATCTCATTGGACGCTGGTGAGACTCTGGAAGAACCTTTGATCTTCAACAGCTTCATGAGGACGCCGGCTGTCATCACCAGCATCAGGGTTAAGGTCTGGAGGCTGGTGGAGGAGGTCCGGAGGGCAGTGAAGGAGTTTTGGAGGGTGGTGCACAGGGTTGTATAACAGGTGGGCTACTGGGACAGGTGGGCTACTGGGACAGGTGGACTACAAGTACAGGTGGGCTAATAATTATAATCATAATTATAATTATAATAATAACGACAGTGGGTAAGACTTTGTACAGTGTAGCACATCAATAAGAGTTATTGCACATATTGGACAGGTGGACTACTGGGACAGATGGGCTACAGGGACAGGTGGGCTACTGGGACCGGGGGACTACTGGTACAGGTGGGCAACTGGGACAGATGGACTACAGGAACAGGTGGAGTACTGGGACAGGCTATGCTCAATGGGTGATGCTGGTAAGAGGTCAACATTGTGGTTGTTTACTTCTTTTCTTTGGTTCTTTGGCTTTTTGTTTGTTTGTTGGACTATTATCAATTTATTTTATTTTTAAAATGATGTTTCAGAGTGTTTTTCTATTTTCATCACAATAGTGACATAAAGGAGTCTTTAAAACCTCTCCTCTCCTCTCCCCCTTTCCCTCCCCCTCCCCCTCTTCATCTCAGCAGCATGTTAATTGCAGGGTTCGGGTGAAGAGGTGGAGGAGCGCTGGTTTCGCGGTGCGGGGCGTCCAGCAGGAGTCAACCCTGTCATTTTGCTCTCTGGCTCGGGGCTCAAACCGGCAGGGAAGCTAAAGATTTTCCCAGCATGCCAGAGTGGACCGAGTCCTCGGTGTGGTGGCTGCCTAATGGCCGCACACACATGCACACACTGACACACACACACACACACTTACACACTCACATACTCACACTCTCATACCACAGTGAGTTTAATTCTATTATCTGTCCGTCATCCAAAAACATCCATCTTCAGTCTCCTTGTCTCCTCTCCTCCCTTGTCTCCTCACTGACTCTCTGACTGACAGACTGACATTATAAAGCAGTTAGACACTCAGTGGGTAGAAACTACAGAGCAATTACACACACACACACACACACACATACACACAGATACACACAGGCCGATACACAGACCCACACACACACACACACACACACACGTACATACACTTGTACACACACAAGCCGATACACACACACAAATAGACATTTACACACACACACTCATATATACACACACACACAGGCCGAGACACACACAGGCCAAGAAACACACACATATATACACACACATGCACACACACATGAACACAGACACACACAGGCCGATCCAGACACACACACACACACACACACACACACACACACACACACACACACATACACACATACACACAAAGGCCGATACACACCGATACAATGTCGGACACCTCCGAGGAGGTGGAGTAGCAGCCATCTTTGACTTGAGCTTATTAATAAATCCTAAACTAAACTAAACCACAACTCGTTTGAAAGCTTTCATCCAACCTGGAAGACATTACAGCCAGGTCCATATTCAGAGTCTATATCAAGTTTAGTCCTTCAAATTGCTAATGTTATTATTGTTTCTATTTTAATATTCATGTGCACGTTGATAATGATCGATAAGGTTATTATTGTATTCCTCTCTAAGATCCTTGAGGAAGTAGTCAGTTTCAGTCAGGATTTAGAAAATACCACCGAAACAGAACATGACAGGGTTAGGACTCATCACAAGTTAGACCTTAGTGATGATAGAGGACTCATCTCTGTAGACCTTAGTGCAAATAAAGGTCTCATCTCAATATTAACAGGAAACACTCCATAAACTTCATAGTTATACAGATGATACTCTATAGTTATATATAGAGATCAAACCCGAGGAGAACAACCAGCTCTCTGAACTTCAAGATGTCTTGGAGAGAAGACATATGAGAGAAGACATAGCCTAGAGTACATGGAAAAGAGCACATAGGAGAGAGGACATAGGAGAGAGGATATATCAGAGAGAACATAGGATGAAGTACATAGGAGAGAGGACATATGAGAGTGCACATATGAGAGAGGACAAAGGAATAAGGAAATAGGAGAGACGACATAGGAGAGAGTACATCGAAAAGAGGACATAGGAGAGAGGACTTATGTGAGAGTATACATAGCAGAGAGGGCATAGGATAAAGTACATAGGAGATAGTACATAGGAAAGAGAACATAGGAGAGAGGACATAGGAGAGAGAACATAGGAGGTAGGAAATATGAGAGGGGACATAGGAGAGAGGAAATAGGAGAGGCAGCTCTGCTTGTTACAACTGATCCTGAATCTGCTGAAAAGCTTTTAAATTAAACAAAGAAGAAGTTCATCATGTTTGATTCCAGTTCGTCCATTAGCAGAGTGACTGTGAAGGACATGTGTGTGTGTGTGTGTGTGCGTGTGTGTGTGTGTTTGTGTGTGTGCGTGTGTGTATAGGTTTGTTTGTGTGTACGTGTGTGTGTGTGTCACAAGGTCGTCTCCCCGTCCTTGTGTTTAATTGACTTCTTCGTGATCATTCGTTTAGAAAAAACAATCTGTTGATGGATGAATATACTAAATATACTATTAAATATACTACTGAATATACTAAATATACTGATACACATACTACTAAATATACTAAATATATAACTGAATAAACTACTGAATATACTACTACATTTACTACTAAATATACTAACTATACTACGGAATATACTACTAAATATACTACTCAATATATGTATAATATGTAGTTATACTCCATATATAAATGAAGTATTACTAATAATATATATGTAAATGTAGTTTTACTATATATGTAAATGTAGTATTACTATATATATATATATATATATATATATATATATATATATATATATACATATGTAAATGTAGTATTACTATATATAAATGTGGTAATAGCATATATAAATGAAGTATTACTATATAAGTAAATGTAATGAAAATGCAGTATTACTATATATACATGTGGTAGTATCATATATAAATGAAGTATTACTATATATGTAAATGTAGTAATACTATATATAAATGTGGTAATACTATATATATGTAAATGTAGTAATACTATATATATATATATAAATGTAGTAATACTATATATAAATGTAGTAATACTATATATAAATGAAGTGTTACTAAAAATGTAAATGTAGTAAAACAATATATATGTAAATATAGTAATACTATATATATATATATATATATATATATATATATATGTAAATGTAGTATTACTATATATGTAAATGTAGTATTACTATATATATATATATATATATATGTAAATGTAGTATTACTATATATAAATGTGGTAATAGCATATATAAATGAAGTATTACTATATATGTAAATGTAATGAAAATGCAGTATTACTATATATACATGTGGTAGTATCATATATAAATGAAGTATTACTATATATGTAAATGTAGTAATACTATATATATATAAATGTGGTAATACTATATATATATGTAAATGTAGTAATACTATATATATAAATGTAGTAATACTATATATAAATGTAGTAATACTATATATAAATGAAGTATTACTAAAAATGTAAATGTAGTAAAACAATATATATGTAAATATATTAATACTATATATATATGTATATATATATATATACATATATATATATATATATACATATAAATGTAGTATTAGTGATTGTTTCATATATACTTTGTAAATTCGATGTGAAGAAGCTGCTTCATACCGATGAAGACGAAGACGAAGAGGAAGACGAAGAGGAAGATGAACACGAAGAGGAAGATGAAGAGGATAATGAAGATGAAGCCGAAGACGAAGAGAAAGATGAGGACGAAGAGGAAGACGAAGAGGAAGTTGAAGGTTATTGACGGTAAATAAACTGTAAACACAAAGACTTCTGGGAAATCAGAGCGGCTCGGGTTAAATGCTGGAAGAACTAAAGCTTTTAACATTTAACCTCCAACACACACGTACACACACACACACACACACACACACACACACACACACACACACACTCACACACAAACACACACTCATTTTGAAGATATTATATTTAAACATGAATCATTTTAAATTATCAATATGTAAATGAAATGATCAGATATTTTAAATATTATCTGAAAAATTAATAAACAAAACCTTGAGAGAATTTAGAGCAATTTCAAAAAGAATTATAATATAAATAATAATATTTATTTTTAATATTAAACCTTAAATCACAACTTGATTTAGTGACATAATTATTCTAATAATAATACTATTATTTATTATTGACATGGTGATAAACGTCCTTTTAGTTTGTTCTTATTTGCTGTTATTGCATAAATAAGAGTGCATACTGTATACAATGTAAATATGAATATACATATGTATACATCATATTTAGCGTAAATATAAATACTTATTTATACTGTAAATATATCATAATTTAGATATAAATACACATATATATACACAGTGTAAATACATATATATCTAATATAAATATAAAAATATACACATATCATATATAATTAAAAAAATACATATACATGTATAAAGTGTAAATATAAATACATATACTTATGCTTCAGTGGACAAAACCCTTCAATCACTCAACTCATACATTATATTTAGATGAAGATGAAGAACTAGAGCTCCATCTAGTGGTGAAGATATTATACCTCTGATTTATATGATCAACAGATATATGAATATACAGATGCATGATTCATACAATAATTAAGCTGATTTATACTATACATATAATTAAACATAATTGTATATATTACATTTATATATATTTAAAGATATCATTCATATAATTTGTATATATTTAAATATCTGATTCATATAATATATTTATATTTAAATATCTGACTTATCTGACTGAAATATGATTTAAATACATATATTTTGTGTTTAATGAAAAACCTGAAAAAGGAATGTGGTGGTGGAGCAGATCTTAGGAAGAGGACAACGGACAGAGGAAAAGGGCTGAGGAAGAGGATTGAAGAAAAGGACAGAGGAATAGGACTGAGGAAAAGGACAGAGGAAGAGGACTGAGGAAGAGGACATAGGAAGAAGGACTGAGGAAAAGGGCTGAGGTTTGATAGAGAAAGAGGACAGAGGAAGAGGATTAAGGAAAAAGACAGAGGAAGAGTAATGAGGGAGAAGAGAGATTGGACAGATTCATGTGTGGTTTGTTGTGATGACGTAACGACACACTGCAATTATGAGTTATTGATTCCTCCACAGAGCAGCAGCTGTAACAGTCAGCTTGTGTGTTTGTGTGTGTGTGTGTGTGTGTGTGTGTGTGTGTGTGTGTGAAACAGGTTTGTGAAGCTAAAGTCTCTACCTGCTGGATGGTTTGAAAACATACACCAAAGATAACGCGACGGACAGTAAAGATCCTGAGAGAACACAAAGGAAAGGAGTCAACGTGGTTAATATTAATCTTAAATATGAAATGTTCCAATGCGTTTGTCACGTAGCAGCTGCAATAAGTCTGAAGATTAATATTCGGATGTATGTTTCTCAAGAATAGATCATAACACAACACTCACCGTGTCATCGTATTGTCACATGAGTGACAGGCACAGACACCGCTGGACGGCCCTGTGAGCAGCGCCGAGGAGTTGGATTAAAACACAGAGTAGCACTTCAGTGGCACTTAAATGTCTCTTATTGTGGTACTTTTGTAGTTTGACTATGTTGAGGAAATGTTTCTTTCTGTATTCTTGTTGTTCTTAGTTTGTACTCTAGGTTGAATGAACTTATTGTAAGTCGCTTTGGGTAAAAGCGTCTGCTAAATGACGTGTAATGGAGTTCTTCCCATCCTGGATGGTTCAGAGCCGAGGTCAGGACGCCATGTGAGGAAATCTGTGTTTTAAAGGCTGAACTTTGCTTGGGTGAGTTCTCCTCTCTACCTGTGAGTTGTGGGAGAAACTTCCTGTGACTGCTGCATAATATTTAATTAATAATTATAATATCATTTCATGGTCAGTGGAACTGAAAGAGCTCAGGAGAGCGATGGCTCGCTAGCTAGCTAGCTAGCTAGCTAGCTAGCCAGCTAGCCAGCTAGCCTGCCCGTCTCCATAGCGATGGGAAGTATTGAGAAGGAACTCCAGCGTGGAGGTAAAGCACGGTGGAGTTAGCCAGCTAGCCACCGAGCTAACAGTTTAGTTTCCTGCTACGCTGGTGCTACTCCTGATGATGGAAATGTTCTACAGCTAAAAACAAAGACAGTTCATACTGAAGCTAGTCCGGTACAACCGTCAATATAATAAAATGGCCGCCGTGAATGTGCTTTGCTCCCCACCTTGTTACGGATCGTGGTGGCAGAGGACCCAAACGCAAAGAGTTTCTCGCACAAAACAGATTTAATCCACACAGGAACACGGACAACACACCATTGATGAACAAAAACGATCCGAGACCGGACACACAGAAAGACACAGACTAAATACACACAGGAACGAGACACAGGTGAAGACACAGGTGGAAACATTCCGGGAACAATCAAACAAGCACAGGGAGGAAAGAGCAGGGAAACAGGAAACAAGACAGACTTCAACATAAAACAGGAAACACACAGAACCTAACAGTACCCCCCCCCCTCTAAGGACGGCTTCCAGACGTCCAAAATGTTCAAAACGGGTGGGTGGAGGGGAGCCGGAGGAGGGACCAAGGGTCTGGCGGACGG
>CM070094.1:14309004-14409004 GCA_036178185.1 Liparis tanakae
AGGTCTTTAGCTGAATCGCGTCACAAGGACCAGCTAACATAGTATTATGGTGGCGTTTTGTGTTGCGTAATACGCACGTCACACCCGACATTTGAACACAACCCTGCAGCTCAGACTCATCGATATCTGAACCAATCAGCTTCATGACGTCACGTTAAAAGCTACACGTTTTGTGTATTGATCTCCGAGATGTGTAACAACTGTTTGTTCTCGTTTCTGTAGCGGGACATGAACGTCACACCAGACTTCTTTACAATCGGCGGATTTAACGAGTGTGTCTGATCATCGACGGGTCTGAACGCACCACTAGGAGTAATTACTCTGAATGCAGTTCCTGGTTTGTCAGAGTAACTTCTTCCAGCTGAACGTTATGCTTTAAGGCCGTTTGTGTTGCAGAACACTGACGAACAAGAAGCAACGTTATGTTGCGTGAACGCATCTCGCAATATCAATAGTCAAACTATTAGATTTATGAATGGAGTTGTGAATGGAGCTCCGGTGTGTGAGGGGGTCCCCGCCGGCTCTGTAGCCGGCTCAGGGTGTGCGTTCACCGGCTGGGGGAGCTCACCTGGTCCGCCACGTCCTCCGCCCGGCTCATCAGGTCTCCGTGTCCCATGTCTCGTCCCGGTTCAGGCTCCCTGCTCGGGTGAGAGTCCGGACGATGCTGCTGCTCCCACAATCTTGTGCGAAACTGCGCCCCCTGCGGACACGGAGGGTGCAACATGCCACGTGGACTTAAGACACATATATACACACGCACGTATATACACGCACGCACGCACACACACACACACACACACACCTATATATATATATATATATATAGGTGTGTTTGTGTATATCTGTCCTCATATCTTCCCTTATGTCCTCATATCTTCCCTTATGTCCTCATATCTTCCCTTATGTCCTCATATCTTCTATTATGTTCTCATATCTTCCCTTATGTCCTCATATCTTCTATTATGTTCTCATATCTTCCCTTATGTTCTCATATCTTCCCTTATGTCCTCATATCTTCTATTATGTTCTCATATCTTCCCTTATGTTCTCATATCTTCCCAGATGCCCTTAAATCACCTTTGACCTCACATCGGATCAGGAATAACTTCCATAAAAAGATAAGAAATAGAAATCATTTCTGTGAAGAATCGATGATGAAAATAAAGTTATATTTTTGGCTACTGTATCATTCAGACATAAATAAAGTTATTAACAAACAAGGAAGTGATAATAAACTTTATTGATCCCTGAGGCTCAACAACATTCATCAGAATATGAAGTCATTAAAACAATGAACACTGGAATGGATTCATAACTATATCAAGATTAATGAATGATCATTAGATGATGCCTTGAAAGAATCAACATTGTCTGTTTGAGCTCTTTTTATTTATATTATTAAATAAATCGGACCTTTCTTCAGTTTCTAGTAAATAATGATGCTGCAGTTCCTCCAACAGCCAGCAGAGAAGAGGAGACAACAGATGTAATCAGCTGTGATGCATTGTGGGATACAGTGTGAGTGCCTCACGAGAGAGCAGATCGGTCCTCACGCTTCCTCTGAGCTCTGTGGCCCTGAAACGAGAGAGAGAAGGTGTGTGTGTAAGTGTGTGTCTCTGAGAGAGTGAGAGAGAAAGGGAGTGTGTGTATGTGTGTGTGTGTTACCTGCAGGTTCAGGTAGTGTGTGTGTGTCCTGCAGTGTGTGCGTCGAGCCGTCGTCTCTTTGTAGAAGAACTTGTTACAAAGTTGGCAAAAGAAACCAGAAACAGGAAGAACAAAACTACTTCCTGTGGATATTTAGTGTTAGAAAATAAAAAATATATAAGTATACAAACAAATACACTTATGTATATATATATATATATATATATATATATATACACATACGTATATATAAAACACAAGTGACGTAAACACGAGTCACGTGTCATAAATACATGAATGTACCGTATGTGGTCTCAGGGTCGTATTCCTCTGAGTCAGTTTCCTGTGTGTCAGCTGCCTGCAACACAGACAGGCAGTCAGAGAGAGAGAGAGAGAGAGAGAGAGACAGACAGACAGTCAGAGAGACAGACAGTCAGAGAGACAGTCAGAGAGAGAGACAGACAGAGACCGTGTGTCTTTAAAGATCCATGCTGCTCACCTCATTAGTCTGTTGGTCCTCTGTTTCCTTCTCCTCTTCTTTTCCTCCATCACAATCTTCTTCAGCTATCTCCTCCTCCACTTCCTCCACCTCTTCCTCTAACACCTCTTTATTCTCCTCCACTAACAACTCCTTATTTTTCTCCTCTTGCTTTAACACCTCCTCCTCCTCCTCCTCCTCCTCCTCCTCCTCCTTAAAGCAGCCAACAGCATCCACAGTGATCAGCTCCTCCTCCAGGTGGACCTTGGAGCAGACGGACCTCCGTATCAACAATCAAGTACTAATTTGCACATGCTGGTACTAGTACCTCAGTGCCCTGTGTACTAGTACCCCAGTGCCCTAGTACCCCGTGTACCCTTTGTACTAGTACCCCAGTACCCCAGTACCCCGTGTACCCTTTGTACTAGTACACCAGTACCCTGTGTACTCGTACCTGCTCCTTGTGCTCTGCAGACTTCATGTGCTCTACAAACTTTCGTGGCGTCCTGAAGTGACGAGTGCAGACCGGACAGAAGGGACGACACAGCTGCTTACACACCTGCACACGCACACACTTCCTGTCAGCTCTTTACATTAAAAAACCTTCACATGCAGCATTAAAGGAGCTCTGGACATTCAAAACTAGCACTGTCTGTGATGTCATCACCTTGTGCTGTTTAGTCCGTCGATGGATGATGATGTCATCGCTGAAGTGAGTCTGACAGGTGTCACACCAGCGCTGAGCATCAGGCCGACGCTCCCTGGTGGACACGGAGGACATTTATTTGCCATGTGTGCATGGACCAACAGTCCACTATATTAACAATAATATAACACACTATAATAAGTGTGAGTGTGTGTGTGTGAGAGTACCTGTCCTGCAGTGTGTGTGTGTTGAGGCAGATGGAGTGTGTCATCTCCTTCAGTTTCCTCAGGTGTTCTGATTCAGTCATGTGTTCCTGAAATACCTTGAACACACACACACACACAGGTAATTGAGTACTGTAGTACTAGTGTACTAGTACTACAGTACTCAATTACTGTACTGTAGTACTACAGTACTGAGGTGTTCCTCACCTGCAGAGAGCGACAAGTGAGGTCACAGACGTGACAGTGGAGTCCACCTGTCTGTCTGTCACCCGTCTGTCTGAACTCTCTGCTCTCACTGCTCTGCTGGATGGTGACTTTCAGTGACCTCACAGTCTGCACACATACACAGGGAGTATGACAACACTGAATTCATGAGTGACCTCAGATGATGATGTCACAGTGATGTCATCACCTCAGCTGCTCTGCTGTCATCACGGAGTTCTGCTGCCTGCTGGACGGGGGGAGACAGCCTGGACCTAAGGGCCTCTGACACACACACACACACACACACACACACACACACACACACACACTTTTATTATATACATATATACACACTTTTATTATATACATATATACACACACACACAAACAAATCTGCTTCAAGACAACAAACCCACACACACCTGCTGGTTGACCACATGACCCTGGGGCTCTCTCTCTATTGGTCAGAGCTGCAGCCTCTTCAGTCCTGAGAAGAGAAATAGATAGACCAATATTACAATGTTATAATACTATGTTATAATATTTCATTGTTATAATATTGTAACATTCTAACAATGTTATAACATTATAACATAATAACATTACATGGTTCTAATATAATAACACTATAACATAATGTTATAATATTGTAACATTATTATTATGAACAGTGAAATCTGACCCATCCAGTCTCGACCTCTTGGTCCCTCCTGGCCCTCCCTCTGGTCTCTCTCCTCTCTCTTCTTCTGTGGTGGTGGCGCCATCGGCCTGCTGCCTGCTTTGTGCCGACTCGACCGGGACTCGAACCCACGCCACGCTGCTCTGTGCCGTGGGTACGAAGCACCTGGAGGGACACGAGCAGAGAGCAGCTAATCACCTGATCAGATCGATAACCAGTCACCATAGCAACAAGCCCTCACCTGTCTGGCCGCCCCTGCTGGCTGAGCATGTTGATCTTTGACATCTAACGCAGTGAGCACTCAAACGTCTCCATCTGAAACAAGGTGCAGGCATAATTACATATTTGTATATATATATATATATATATATATATATATATATATATATATATATATATATATATATATATATATAATGTTAATGTCAACAAAGTTTAGTAAATACGTTAATAACTGTAAACTGGTTTGAACTGGTTTTGGGAACAAGTCGGCTGATTTTAAACCGGAAGTCCTCGTTGTTTCCGCCTCGAGGACAGAACACGACCAGAAGTAAAGCAACGATCACAACAAGTGAGTCGCACTTCGTCCTCGCTACGGAAGCCGACTGGACCCGCGCCGCTCCACGTTCACACCGTGTGTAAATATATATGAACATACCGGACTGCTCGGATGAAGATGGACACGGACTTTAAAGTCGCAGATGTGTGACGTAACTGTCGCGCCGCGATAAAGCGGCTTTTCAGACAAAGAGAGACCGACTTTTACGTCCGATGTCCGGCAGACGTTACGATGAATTACATATACGACATTAATGCGTATTACTATTAATGCTTATTGGAGTTGAACTCACCGCTCAGCAGAGCTGCATCCGGCGGCGTCCTGTGGTCACACGGCGGCTGCGCTACTCAACGCCCCCTAGTGGCCGGAGGGGGTGCACACACATACATACATATATATACAGGACTGTCTCAGAAAATTAGAATATTGTGATAAAGTTCTTTATTTTCTGTAATGCAATTAAAAAAAAAAAGTCATGCATTCTGGATTCATTACAAATCAACTGAAATATTGCAAGCCTTTTATTCTTTTAATATTGCTGATTATGGCTTACAGCTTAAAGCCCCACTATGTAACTTTCTCACCTTAAAATAACAGCTTGAAAAAAATGGTGCCGCTGTTCTGTCATTTTTTGCTGCCTTGTAAAAATTTGCTACCCGCTGCATAAACTGATAGGTGTGTATCGATTCATGCTACCCTATAAAAAAAGCTACTTTATGGTTTTATACATCTGTACACCAAATAAAGGCATAAAGTAAGTATTTTTTTCTGTCATGAGTATAATTATAAAAAGTGTAATGAAATTGATTTATATCAGGGTTATATCAGGTGATGTCACTCACCGTTATCAGCCGTGCATGACGTGCATGCCGTGCAACTCGGAAAACCGACTCGGCGCATGCGCAATACCACAAGGTGACGTCACTCACCGTTGCAAAGACAGGGTTAGCTAAACATGATGGGCGTGTCGGAAAAAACTCGAAAAATCGACTCGGCGCATGCGCAATACCACAAGGTAGCGGTTTTTGACAAGCAGCATTAAATGACAGAACACCGGTACTTCCGGCGGAAGTAGTTCAACTTGCTGTCTGGCAGCTTTATGCAACGTCATATAGTGCCAGTCCACGCTCGCAGGTGACTTTTTATTTGCTCCGCTACGCGACTCGTAGAGACGGAGTGACATGCTGCTGTGTTGAACACCGGGCTGCCGGTGATCAGTGGCAGCGAGTCGCGTTCAGCGGCAGCCCGGTCGCGATCAGCTGGGAGCAGACGAGCCGGAAGAGCCATATATGGCTCGAGACCAGACGTTAAATACCTGAAGGGGGCGCTACAGGGGAAAAGTTACATAGTGTCGCTTTAAGAAAACTCAAACTCTAAATATTAGAATATCATGAAAAATTATACTAGTAGGGTATTCAACTAATCACTTGAATCGTCTAATTTACTCGAAACACCTGCAAGGGTTTCCAGAGCCTTGAAAAACACCGGACAGTTGCAGAGTTGTCCAAAGTCCTCTTTTCAGATGAAAGCAAGTGTTGTATTTCATTTGGAAGTCAAGGCGCCAGAGTCTGGAGAAAGGCTGGAGAGGAGCAAAATCCAAGTTGCTTGAAATCCAGTGTGAAGTTGATGGTTTGGGGAGCCATGTCAGCTGCTGGTGTTGGTCCACTGTGTTTCATCAAGTCCAGAGTAAATGCAGCTGTGTACCAAGATATTTTAGAGCACCACATGCTTCCGTCTGCTGAAAAGCTCTATGGAGATGAGGATTTCATTTTCCAGCATGATCTGGCACCTGCCCACAGTGCCAGAACCACCAGTAACTGGTGTACTGACCATGGCATTACTGTCCTCGATTGGCCTGCCTATTCCCCTGACCTGAACCCCAGAGAGAATTTGTGGGGTATTGTGAAGAGGAAGCTGAAAGACACCAGACCCAACAATGCAAATGAGCTAAAGGCCGCTATTGAAGCATCCTGGGCATCCATAACACCTCAGCAATGCCACAGGCTGATTGCCTCCATGCCACGCCGCATTGATGCAGTAATCCGTGTAAAAGGATTCCCAACCAAGTACTGAGTGCATTAATGGACATTTTCAAATGTTTGATTTTGTTTTGCTGTTATAAATCTTTTTTTTTACTTGGTCTGAGGAAATATTATAATATTTAGAGATAGGATATTTGAGTTTTCTTAAGCTGTAAGCCATAATCATCAATATTAAAAGAATAAAAGGCTTGCAATATTTCAGTTGATTTGTAATGAATCCAGAATGCATGACATTTTTGTTTTTTTAATTGCATTACAGAAAATAAAGATATTCTAATTTTCTGAGACAGTCCTGTATATATATATATATATATATATATATATATATATATATATATATATATATATATATAACACATGTGAATGCATATGTGAAATACTATGAATAGATGTAGTCTGTATTAGTAGTATTAAAAATGTCTCTGAAAAAAGCAGCTGGTTCCTGTTATAACTATAAAGATGTCAGGCGATCTGATTGGCTGCTGTGGGCTTGGAAGTTATTTCAAGGTTTTCAGTGAAAACCCGCCCGTACACACACACACACACACACACACACACACACACACACACACTCTAATATGTTCCAGTGAGGATTGCAACAAACACATAAACATCTGCTGTCTGATCTGTAATGTCTGTCTCCCTGGAATGTAACTCAGACAGACAGACAGACAGACATACAGACAGATAGACAGAGACACACACACACACACACACACACGTGTGTCTTTGATTTGCGTCTGTCGCACAGTCAAATATTTTTCATTCCGTCTGTAAAAAGTTTTGAAAAAGAATAGTGTTGAAAGCTGAAAGCTGTCTGTCTCCCTGTCTGTCAGACGGACAGACAGGGAGACAGACAAAAGCAACAGGTAGACAGAACATTCATTCACATGACAGGTAGGGGCAGACAGGTCTATGTAGAGACAGACAGGTCTACTGTAGAGACTTCTATACAATCAGAGGTGTAGCCCCCTGGTGGTCAGGAAAGAGAATGCAGCTTTAACACATGAAGCAAATTTAACTTTTATTGAGAAGATAAAGAAGCTGAAAGGAGTCAACATGTTCAACATGCTGACTGTGACATATCAACAACAACAACAACAATATTAGTAATATTTATAATAAAAACTGTTTTAATAATCGGTGGACACAAACTGGCCTCAAGTGTCTGACGGTGTCACGTGACAGGAAGTGACATCACATCTGATCAGTAAAGGTCCTGATCGTAGTTCATCAGGTGCTTCATCTCTGACACGCTATTGGCCAGGTAGGATGACAGCTCCTCTGAGAGACAGATAGGCAGAGAGACAGACGGACAGAGACAGAGAGACAAACAGCTGTTAGTTCCTCTCATCAATATTGTTGTGAATGAAACCTTCAGGAAGAGACCTGTCTCACCTTCTCACAGTCACCTGCCTGTCTCACCTGGTCCCGGTACCCCAGTCACCTGCCTGTCTCACCTGCTCCCAGTACCCCAGTCACCTGCCTGTCCCACCTTCTCCTGGTCACCTGCCTGCCTCACCTGCTCCCAGTCACCGGCCGTCTCACCTGCTCCCAGTACCCCCAGCACAGCGGTGGCCGACACTGAGCCCATGTTATTGCGAGCGATGCAGCGATAGGTCCCTGAGTCCTCTGGCTCCGCCCCCTCGATCTGCAGCCAACTGGAGACCTCGAATTTCAAGGGACCGCCTCTGGACTAAGGGCGAGAGACATACAGGTGATGGGACCGAAGGTGTGTTGAATGTCTTCGGAGGCGGGGCTCACCTGGACCGAGAGGTGGGGGTCGTCCCCGGGCAGCACCGTGGCTCCGCCCTCTTTCCTCCACTCCACCAACGCCATCGGGAACGCAAACACCTCACACAGAAAGACCAGCAGGCTGCCGGTCCGGTTCACCTGGCTGAGGGGGGGCACCTTGATAACCGGGGCTGGAGACAGGAGAGGGTGAGACAGGTATAGAGAGTGAGAGGCAGGTAGGGAAAGGGTGAGACAGGTAGAGAGAGAGGTAGAGAGACAGTTAGTGAGACAGATAGGTCAAGAGAGAGAGAGAGAGAGAGAGAGAGACATGTAGAGAGAGAGAGGTAGAGAAAGAGAGAGGGAGACAGGTAGAGACAGAGAGAGGGGGACATGTAGAGAGAGAAAGAGTCCTACCGGTCTTACAGGGCCCCCTCCCTCTGGTCTGGAGGTCTGGTCTAGAGAAGGCGGCCTCTTTGAACTGACACATGTTCATGTAAGTGACTCCATCAGCGCCACAGACCACCTTCTGGTCCTCACATACACACAGCGCCTCCTCTTGCTCCTCCTGCTCCCCCTCTGCCCCCCCTCCTCCTCCCCGCGGGTCCGCCAGACACCGCATCCCGGTCCCGCAAAGCCCGTAGAAGATGCTGCGGTCCCCCTGGTCGCAGGTCTGCCTCTCCAGGTTGCCGCACTCCGTGCAGCAGCCGCAGTGGTCAGGCACCAGCCCGGCCCTACAGCCGCGGGTCTGCGGGCACAGGTCCGGCTCACACGGCCCGCAGCCCCCCAGCGGGTCGGGGAGCGGGACTCTGCCGGGCGGCGCGGTGCTGAGGCCGGGCAGCTGGTCGGGGAGGACCCGGCATGTGTGGAGGTTTAGACAGAGAGCCAGGAGGACCAGTCCGCTCAGACCCGGCATCGTTACCGGTCTCCGGGTTCCGTTTAGCTCCAAACGACCCAGAACCAGAACCAGAGCCTGAGACCCTCACGACCTCTCACTCCCGAACCGGAGACGGTCTAAGTTAAAAGTTAAAAAACCTCTGAACTTTTACACAGCGGAGCTGCGCGCGCCGCTCCGCCGCAACACAGGCACGAGACTGACGTCAAGAGTGCCACAATAAAACACCGACATCCGGTCACATCCTTCAAAGTAAATACCTAAAAACCTGTTAACCGTGTACCGTGTACCAAGGATAATATTTAACCTGAACAGTTCCCATTAATATTGATCACGTGGTGCCTTCAAAGTTAATAAATACACACACACACATATATATATATACAAATATATACAAATATATATATACAAATATATATACATACAATTTATGTATTTAGCTGACGCTTTTATCAAAAGCGACTTAAGGTCTAACAAGACCACTACAGAGAAGAGTCCTTTATGAGCACTAAGGTCAATTAGAGTCGAAGCAGTTTTAATCATCTGAACTTTGGCGAAAACAAACATCTTCTTTTTGGAAAAAAAAACAAAACATATTGGGCTTTTATGTTGAAGGCACAGTCTCATTTCTGGTCTCGTTCACTGTCAGTTTACACGGTAGCTCGCGCTGCATGTTATTGATGTCCTCCGTTCAGCTCCCCTCCCCCCCCCCCCCCCCCCACCCACACACACCTCCCGGCGGAACGGGCATCTGGCATACTCATCATCCGGGTTTTAAAGTCTGAAAAGGTTCCCCGGGTCCTCCTGGAGGTTTACAGGTTCTTCACGGTCCTCCAAGAGCTCCACATGTCCTCCACGATCCTTCAGGAGGTTTACAGTTTCTTTAGGGTCCTTTATGAGGTTTACAGGCCTCCAGGAGTTATACAGGTCCCTCAGGGGCATTCAGGAGGTTTACAGGTCCTTCTGGGTCCTCCGGGAGTTTTACAGGTCCTTCAGGATCCTTTTGGATCTTTACAGGTCTTTCAAGGTCCTCCAGGAGTTTTACGGGTCCAGGTCTCTGGTCCTCTTGTCTGCTGATCCAGAACTCGAACCCACTGTGACACCTGGTGGCTGGAGGACGTCATCATCTCACCTCCAACAGAGCCATAGAGGATACATTTCAGTTGATTTGTAATATTGCAATATTTGTAATATTGCAATATTTCAGTTGATTTGTAATGAATCCAGAATGCATGACATTTTTGTTTTTTTAATTGCATTACAGAAAATAAAGAACTTTATCACAATATTCAAATTTTCTGAGACAGTCCTGTATATATATATATATATATATATATATATATATATATATATATATATATATAACACATGTGAATGCATATGTGAAATACTATGAATAGATGTAGTCTGTATTAGTAGTATTAAAAATGTCTCTGAAAAAAGCAGCTGGTTCCTGTTATAACTATAAAGATGTCAGGCGATCTGATTGGCTGCTGTGGGCTTGGAAGTTATTTCAAGACAACTTCACACAGAGCTGATGTGTTTTCAGAGAGGCTCCTACCTATAAAGGGCCAGCGAGGTATTTAACATTGTGTATGATAAATTGTTTCTTCAGCGAAACATCCAGATCAGTGAAAAAAAGGTGTATCTGTCATCTTTAACACTGAACAGAAGCAGAACCAGTGGCCTTGGTAAACTTACTGACATTCAAATATGTCACGTTAACCCTCTGGAGTCTGGGGTCATTTTCTCGATTTTACAAACAAATATAAATTCACCTTTTAAAGGCTTTTGAATATTATACATACCCATGTGTTATACATCAATGTGTTTTGGGATATACTTCTTTTGTTCAAGACACGTTTGAGACTTTGTTGTGATGAGAGAATAAAACAATCGTTTGATCCTACACTCTGCATCTGGGTCCTCAATAGTCCACTGGACAACCGTGGGTTAACCATACAGCGACCCGGGTCCGCTTTCTGACTCTGGGGTCCTGACAGTAACACACAAATATTCTATATAATATACATGTTGAGAAATAGAAAACAGAACACAACTATTGACACAGACTATTTCCAGCTATTTAGTTTTTATATTTCAGCTTTCAGATGTTAGCATTCCAATGCATTTTCAGCAGGAAATGCATTTTGTAGTTTCAGCTATGTTCAAAAATATTTGTATTTCAGACATGTTCAGCTGTTTCCAGACATTTTCAACTATTTTCATATTTTAGCTATTTTCATCTGTTTAGACATTATCAGCTATTTTCAGCAATTTTCTATGCATTTTGTAATATATATGTAACAGGTCCCAGTATATATTGTATTTTATATATGTAAAATATTTACATGACATTTTATACATCTGTGTATATATATATACATATGTATTATTAATAATGAATGTTGTGGAATAAAGTGAAAGAAAACTATTTGAACTGAAGTAAATATTCATTTATTACAGTTTTCAAGATGTTTAGTTATTACAACATGAACTTTATTACTTCTAATAACTAGTCCTCTATCTGGGTCCTCTATCTGGGTCCTCTGGTCTGGGTCTTCTGTCTGGGTCCTCTGGTCTGAGTCCTCTGGTGTGGGTCCTCTAGTCTGGGATCAATGTCTCTAGTCTGGGACTGGTGGCTCTAGTCTGGGAACAGTGTCTCTGGTCTGGGTCCTTTGGTCTGGGTCCTTTGGTCTGGGACCAGTGTCTCTGGTCTGGGACTAGTGCCTCTAGCCTGGGAACAGTGGCTCTGGTCTGGGTCCTTTGGTCTGGGTCTGGGACCAGTGTCTCTGATCTGGGAACAGTGTCTCATCTCTGAGAATAGTGTCTCTGGTCTGGGAATATTGTTTCTGGTCTGGGACCAGTGTCTCTGGTCTGGGTTCTCTGGTCTGGGACCAGTGTCTCTGGTCTGGGTCCTCTTGTCTGGGTCCTCTGGTATGGGTTCTCTAGTCTGGGTCCTCTGATCTGGGTTTTGTGTCTCTGGTCTGGGTGCTCAGGTCTGAGGCCAGTGTCTCTGGTCTGGGACTAGTGCCTCTGGTCTGGGAACAGTGTCTCTGGTCTGGGTCCCTGGTCTGGGTCCTCTGTTCTGGGACCAGTGTCTCTGGTCTGGGGTTCCAGTGACAGTCGTAGGTCAAACCAACCGGAAGACCATGGCATAACCACTCAGAGGTCAGTTTACACATAATTATAGATTCATGACATCATCATCTGTACAACAGGAACACGACTCCCCAAACAGGAAGTTCAACCAGAACAAAGAAAAATAAATGAAGCAACCTGATGTCACGGTATGACGCCACACTTTGACGTCATGCTATGACATCACACTATGACATCACACTATGACATCACGCTATGACATCATCACACTGGTTAGTGAAGTTTAATATTTCAATCTGGTTTGAAACAAATCAATAAAATAATACAAAAGCTTAAATGTGAGAGAAAACCCAACGATGACATCAACACTTTGTCTGAGTGTATATATATATATATATATATATATATATATATATATATATATATATATATATATAAATAATGCTACGTGTATATTCTGTGTTTAGAAAACAAAGATCAGTTGTTAGTAAATTTTTTGATGCATAATTTCACATTAGGAAATAAAAACAAGAATAAAACATTCCATTTCTATGTTTCCCATGAATAGTAATAATAATATTCATAAACCTTCACAATAAAACACTTAAATCACAAAGAGTAAATGTAGACAGTAAACTGAATATTATGCTTCAAAATCCATGTTCCCGGGTGGCGCACAGCACTAATATATAATATCAGCTCATTGATTACTGATTGGATCCAGGCTGGCAACAAGGAGACGCTTATCAATGCTGATTTTTGATCGGCTGACCTGAGACCAGCTGCATCTTTGTAGTTTAGTACTGTTAGCTTTAGCTGGAACAATAGTGAGCCACTAGCATTAGCTCTGTTGGTCTTCATCAATTACGTTTTCATTTAAAGATCAAACTAGCCTGTAAGCGTTAGTTGCTATCTGAGCTTCAACATTAGCTAGTAGCTCTCATCACATTATAACTGTCATTCAGAGGCAGCTAACACATAACTAGCATGTTAGCTGCTATCTGAGCTTAAGTGTTAGCTAGTAGGTCTCTTTATATTATAAATGTTGTTCAGAGACAGCTAACACACAACTAGCCTGTTAGCATTAGCTGCTATCTGAGCGTAAACCGCATTGATCTTCTGTTTTTTTATGAAAAACAAGTCATTTGGGATATTTCTGTAATAATTCAATGTTGTGCACGTGGTGAAATGTACAATTGTTGATCTGATCGGGTCGAGACGTTTACTTGTTGTCAGTGATGCTCAGTTTGATAAATGTTATTATTAATATATAAACTTTAAAGCGACACTATGCAGCCTGCGACCGGGCGGCCAAAAAATCTTACATTCAGCAGTTTTCTGGCCACAGACCCCCGATGTCAGTGGCGGAGGCGCAAATCAACATATTAAAAGTCATTGTAGCGGCACCATTTTTTTCAAGCTGTTATTTTAAGGTAGGAAAAGTTACATAGTGTCGCTTTCAGAAGACATCTCTTAATGGTTGGAGGTAAAGGGTGTGAAGTCATTAGCAGAGACTACATGTCCCATCATGCAATGGGGTCTTCAGTGGGCGGAGCCTCTGGTTCAGGGAGTATTTTCTAAATGTACAATTCTGATTGTGTTAAATATGAATTCATCAGTTAAATACATATAAAATAAATATTCCTGGCAGTGTTTAGAATCATCTCGAATTATCATGTAAATCAAATGAATACATATAATAAGGAAAGAATATAATTAATAAAAATAATTAATCGATGTAATAACTGTTCCTTTCAAAATAAATGTGTCACTTCACAAATTCAAAATAAAAGTCATCATAAAAATGTAAAAAGCTGAAAGAATTTCTTTTAAATCTGATGCATTTCAGTTTATAAAATATATCTCAATATTATTTTTGGGATTTTAAATTATCTTTACAATAATGTAACCATTTCTGCAGTAAATATCTTGTTCTGATCTGTTTAATAATTATTTATTTCATGAGAAACTTTAATTAATATCACAGTGACTATAAATATTATTATTAGATATAATTATTAATAAATAATAAAAAGAAATGAAGATTTGACTTCAAATGTGCAACTTTTGTTAAAATAATTAAAAGATTATTTTTAAATAAACATGAAATTAAAAATATAAACATGTGATTATGCTCTTTAACATTTCTAAGCAGTATAAGGTTAATAAAGTGTTTATAACACCACAAACGTGAGGACCTCATGACGTCATATCTTAGATGCGTTTAACGAGAGAAGAAGAATGACTCGTCAATACTTCACGATCAATAAACGTCCTCATGAATGCTGAAATCTCTCAGTGTTATAAACATTTACTAATTCTTCTTATACTCCCCAGAAATGATAAAGCGGTCAGTCAACACATTACCCATGAGCCTCGGCGGCACGCTTCATAAAGTACTTCCTGTCCCAGAGGCTTTACCTCTCTGAACAGCGACCAGGTCCCGATCGATCCACAAGATCCCGATCGATCAACAAGGTCCTAATTAATCCACAAGGTCCCGATCAATCGGCAGGTGATCGCAGCGCTTCAGGAGGTTAGAGTACGACAAAGATATCTACCAAAATAAAAGCTCATGCTCTTTAAAAATAAAATCCCTCTGGTGGGAGGAGGCGGACGGCTACGAGCAGAGCGAGAGAGTAGAGGGTTAGGGAGACAGATGGTGTGTGTGTGTCACAGTGTGTGTGTGTCACAATATGTGTGTGTGTCACAGTGCGTTTGTGTGTCAGTGTGTGTGTGTGTGTGTGTCACAGTGTGTGTGTGTCAGTGTGTTTGTGTCACAGTGTGATGCTGTCCTGAAATCCTGACGCCATCATATTCTACTTCCTGTCTAAATGGACGCTCAGTGTGTCCATCTGTGTTTAATATGTGTGTGTCTGTATATATGTGTGTGTCAGTGACTGTATATGTGTGTGGGTGTGTATATGTGTGTGTGTGTGTGTGTGTGTGTATGTGTGCATGTGTATGTGTAAGTGTATGTGTGTGTCTCTCTCTCTCTCTTTCTCAGACGACAGTGCTGACGGAGGGATCTGATAGGTTGAGCTGGCCAGTGATGTCAGTCGGGTACGGCTGCAGAAAGAAAAACACACACATTAATACACATTAAAAACACACACAATAAAAACACACATTTGTGACCACCCTTCTTCTTCTAATAATAATAATCGTCCAGGGCCTGGGTTGCCCTCATGTGGTCTTAAATATACCAGGGTCTGTATTGCTCTTATATGGCCTAAAAGAGTCCAGGGTCTGGGTTGTTCTCACATGGTCAGGGAGACTTTCCCATAAGCAAAAGGACCTGCTCTGAGGGGGAGCAGGTCAACAATGAAAAAGAGGGGGCCGAGGCCCGAGCCCTGTGGATCACCTCAGGAGACGTTGAGCAGTCTGGACTTCTTCCCAGTGAGACATATTCAGTTCTTCAGGTAGGCCTGAAACCACTTGAGTGCAGAGTCTGACTGTCCAATGGTGGTAAGGAGGCGCACTAGGAGGAGCGTGAGATCCACTGAGTCTAAATGTCGAGGTGGTCCTGAAGTGGAGAAGGAACTACTGTACTTCCTCAAACAACTTGGACCGGAAGGAAGGCTGAAGATCGACCCGGAGTTGGCCAGAACCTCCGGGTCTAGGGTTCTTGAGAAGGGTAGAGTAGGTGGGCCCGACTGAAGGGAAAGTCCAGGTCCGGGACTTCATTTATCTGAGGATTAGGTGGAATCTTGTTTTGTGGTCTTTGCTTTTTCAAGGTGAGTTGGTGAAGCTCAGGAAGCTAAGGCCCTGATCCTCCTAGTCTACTCTTGGCCAGCGAATTATATCTCTTACCACCACATGTACTTGTATCTCCTCCTCCTCCTCTACTACTACTACTACTACTACTACTACTACTACTACTACTACTACTACTACTACTACTACTACTACTACTACTACTACTACTACTACTACTACTACTACTACTACTACTACTACTACTACTACTACTACTACTACTACTACTACTACTACTACTACTACTACTACTACTACTACTACATTTACTTTTATTTCTTACTACTACTACATTGTACTTGTATCTCTTACCACCACATTGTCCTGTGTGGTTTCACTAATCTCAGACCAGCCAACTACATTAAAGTTGAATGAGGAACACAGAAATGAATCCAGAGATCAACTCATGAATATTAATGAGGCGGGGGAGTTCAACCCATCTGGAGGTTTAGGTTACGATGTAACTCTGGTTCTTGGTTGTATTTATCATGAGTCATAACATGTTATGGTTTTATTCTGTCATGTTTCATGTTTTTATATTTTGCTTGTTTTTCTTTGCCCTCTACAATAGAGTAATACATAGTAAACTACGAGACTATGATGGACCAAAATGGAGTACACTATAGTACAATGGAGTACACTAGACTACAGTAGATTCCAATAGAGCCCAGTGGAATCTAGTAAATTACAATATATTAAATTAGAGTCCAGTAGAGTACAATATAGTCCAGTAGAGTACAGTAGAGTAAAGTAGAGTACACCAGAGTCCAGTATAGTATACTAGACTACAGTAGAGTCCAATAGAGTACACTTGAGTTCAGTAGAGCCCACAGAGTACAGTAGAGTACACTATAGTCCAGTGTAGTACACTAGACTACAGTAGAACCCAGTAGAGTACACTAGCATCCAGTAAAGTACAGTATAGTCCAGTAGAGCCCAACAGAGTACAGTCGAGTACACTAGAGTCCAGTAGAGCCCAGCAGAGTACAGTAGAGTAAACTAGAGTCCAGTAGACTACACTTGACTACAGTAGAACCCAGTCGAGTACACGAGCATCCAGTAAAGTACAGTAGAGTACAGTATAGTCCAGTAGAGTCAAGTAGAGCCCATTGGAGCCCAGTAGAGTCCAGTAAAGTACCTGCAGGTTCTTCCTCCACACGTTCACAGCAGCGAAGGCGAGCTGCATCTGTTTTCTACGAGCGTCTTTGTGTCGCTTGTACGCAATTTCAATGAAGATGAGGAAGACCCCGGCAACGATGCCCCCGGCAACCAGCATGAACACACCTGGGGAGGACAGACAGGTTAACATCCTGTCTCACACCTGGGGAGGACAGATACGTTCCTGTCTCACACCTGGGGAGGACAGACAGGCTCCTGTCTCACACCTACCTGCCATGTTCTCGAAGGTGAGCGTAGCGGGCGCGTTGCTCCTGGAGTCACACTCCTGGTACCGAACCCAAGTCTTATCCAGATCCTCCATGAAGCCGTTCTCATGAGAGCTGAGCAGAGACAATCCAATCACATATTAGAGTGGGGCATCAGTAGGGTATCACAAGGGTATTGGAGTGGGGCATCAGTAGGGTATCACAAGGGTATTGGAGTGGAGTATCAGTGGGGTATCACAAGGGTATTGGAGTGGAGTATCAGTGGGGTATCACAAGGGTATTGGAGTGGAGTATCAGTGGGGTATCAGGCCTACCTGAGGATAGCCAGGGAGACGTTCTGTTTCCACGGGCTGTCTTTCCTCATGCCGATGCCAAAGCCAGAGCGGAAGAAAAGTTCTCCAGTCGTCACCAGGTCACATTTCTGAGAGGCCTCGAACTCCAGAACAGCGCTGTCCCAGATGAAGGCGTGCAGCAGACTGCAGGGGCAAAGGGGGGGGGGGGGGGGGCATGAGGACCACAGGGGCAAGAGGGGGCACTAGGACCACAGACCCTCAGACTCCAGACCTACTTGTCCCTGACGGCCTGGATTGCCTCCGCCGCGCTCTCGTAGTTGTGCTTCTCCATGTGCCGGTACATGGTGCTTAGCTCCACCTGCCGCCGGAAGTAGATGTCCACTGAGCTCTGCTTCACCGTGGCGTAGATGAACTTATCCGATGGGTTACGCAGCTAAGAGGACAGAGGTCACATGGTCAGGAAGAAGGTCACATGGTCAGGAAGAAGGTAATGTAGTCAGCAAGGTCAGATGGTCACATGGTATTGATCTGAGGGTCATCGTATTGATCAGTGGGTCATTGTATTAAGCAGAGGGTTATAGTATTGATCAGTGGGTCATCGTATTGATCAGTGGGTCATAGTATTGATCAGAGTATCATAGTAATGATCAGTGGGTCATAGTATTGATCAGTGGGTCATCTTATTGATCAGTGGGTCATAGTAATGATCAGTGGGTCATAGTATTGAGCAGAGGGTTATAGTATTGATCAGTGTACCCTGGGGTCGTTGATGCCAGTGATGCGCTCCTCAGGCCGGTCCAACACCAGGAAGGCTGCCAGGTTGGCAGTATAGGACGCTACGATGATCATAGCGAAACCTGCCCACACCATACCCAAAATCCTCGCTGAGAAACTCCTGGGAGCTCCTAAGAGCGCGAGAGAGAGAAAGAGAGAAAGAGAGAAAGAGAGAAAGAGAGATACAGGAAGAGAGAGCTGTTAAGACTGTAGCAGGACGGACTGGACTGGAAATTCCGGTCAGAGGACCAACCTTCTCCGATACCAGAGTTCAACAGAACTCCCCATGAGAACCACATGGCGGAGGAGAGGGTGAGGGCGTCTTCTTCTTCTTCTTCACTGTTTACTTTAAACCTTCCAAACGGGCTGAAGAGACACACATACGATTATTAATATAATATCATGTATATATAAAGTGGGGGAAAAAAGTATTTAGTCAGCCACCAATTGTGCAAGTTTTCCCACTTAAAAAGATGAGAGAGGCTTGTAATTCTCATCATAGGTAGACCTCAACTATGAGAGACAACATGAGAAAAATAAATCAGTCTGACGGAGGGATCTGATTTTTAAAGAATTAATTGGTAAATTCCTGGGTACAATAAGTATTTGGTCAATAACAAAAGTTAATCTCAGTACTTTGTTATCTACCCTTTGTTGGCGATGACAGAGGTCAAACGTTTTCTGTAAGTCTTCATAAGCGTTCCACACACTGCTGCAGGTATTTTGGCCCATTCCTCCATGCAGAGCTCCTCTAGAGCAGTGATGTCACTGTGATGTCTCCTCTAGAGCAGTGATGTCACTGTGATGTCTCCTCTAGAGCAGTGATGTCTCCTCTAGAGCAGTGATGTTACTGTGATGTCTCCTCTAGAGCAGTGATGTCACTGTGATGTCTCCTCTAGAGCAGTGATGTCACTGTGATGTCTCCTCTAGAGCAGTGATGTCACTGTGATGTCTCCTCTAGAGCAGTGATGTCACTGTGATGTCTCCTCTAGAGCAGTGATGTCACTGTGATGTCTCCTCTAGAGCAGTGATGTCGCTGGGCAACACGGACGTTCAACTCCCTCCACAGGTTGTCTCTGGGGTTGAGATCTGGAGGCTGGCTAGGCCACTCCAGGACCTTGAGATGCTTTTTCTGAAGCCCCTCCTTTGCTGCCCGGCGGTGTGTGTGGGGTCACTGTCCTGCTGACAGACCCAGCCATGGTTCATCTTCAAGGCCCTTGCTGATGGAAGGAGGGTTTCACTCAGAATCTCACGATACACGGCCCCATTCATTCTTTCCTTTACACGGATCAGTCGTCCTGTCTCCACCCCCATGCTTCACTGTAGGTATGGTGTTCTTTGGATGCATCTCAGCATCCTTTATCCTCTAAACACGATGAGTTGAGTTTTTACCAAAAAAGTTATATTTTGGTTTCAGTATTTGGTCAATAACAAACAAGCAAGATTTATGGCTCTCACAGACCTGTAACTTCTTTTTCAAGAGGCTCCTCTGTCCTCCACTCCTTACCTGTATTAAAGGCACCTGTTTGAACATAAGACATTCTCTTGATCCTCTTCTGGATCATCCAAATGCTCTCTAGCAAACTTCAGACGGGCCTGGACATGTCCTCTCAGCAGGGAGACATGTCCTCTGGCCCTGCAGGGTTTGAGTCCGTGGCGGCCTAGTGTGTAACTGATGGTAGCCGTGGTTACGGTGGTCCCAGCTCTCTGCAGGTCATCCACTAAGTCCCCGTTTGCTTCTGGGAGTTGTGTTCCCCGTTCTTGTGATCATCCTGACCCGACGGGGGGAGGTCTTGCGTGGAGCACCAGATCAACGGAGACTATCAGAGGTCTTCTATGTCTTCTATTTTCTAATAATTGCTCCCACAGTTGATTTCTTCACATCGAGCTGCTGACCTGTTGCAGATCCAGTCTTCCCAGCCTGGTGCAGGTCTACCATGTTGTTTCTGGAGTCCTCTGACAGCTCGTTGGTCTTGGCCATAGTGGAGATTGGAGTGTGACTGTTTGAGGTTGTGGACAGGCGTCTTTTATACTGATATGAGTTCAAACAGGTGCCATTAATACAGGTAAGGAGTGGAGGACAGAGGAACCTCTCAAAGAAGAAGTTACAGGGCTGTGAGAGACATCTTGCTTGTTTGTTATTGACCCAGGAATTTACCAATAAATTCTTTAAAAATCAGACAAATTGATTTTCTTTTTTTTTTCTTCTCATTTTGTCTCTCATAGTTTAGGTTTACCTATGATGAAAATGACAGGCCTCTCTCAAGTGGGAGAACCTGCACAATTGGTGGCTGACTAAATACTTTTTTCCCCCACTGTATATATAAAAATCATACATTGTCATTTATTTGCGTTTCACTTCCTAACTCGTTAGTTGGAATCTTTTCACTTCCTTTCTTGTTAGCTTGACCCTATTAACTTCCTGTTTCATCAGCTGGACTCTTTTCACTTCCTGTCTCATTAGCTGGTGTTTACCTGAACCGGTCTAATAGGTAAAGCATCACTGCCACCACATGGACCGACAGACCGACTAACAGCCACAGTGTGCTCTGGAACGGCTGCATGAAGGAGTCCAGAGTGCTGCGGGGGATTTCCTGAAGGACACAGAGACCAGTGAGACCATTGAGACCAGTTCAGACACTGGTTCATCATTGAAGGTTTGTTGGGGACCCGAAGACTGAACTCAGAGTGTTTGTTGCGGTTAGTTAAAAATGTTTTATATGTTTTTAAACTATATAATGAAGTAAGACGTCTGATGAAAATAGAACATGTTTCATTGGTAGAACTCTAACAGTATTACTAAGTACTCCTGTGTAAGTTCTTGTACTTGTTTCTGTATCTGAGCAGCGGGCCAATGGAAACTATTGATCTGCTGTGAACCGGTTCAGTCTGAACCTGGACCTGGTTCACGGGACATGTTGTCTCACACCTCAGTGGAAAAATCAATAAATATACATATTCATGTTAATATCACAGTATGAGAACACTGGATACCACGCCATCATTAATATTCCACAATGCACTGCGGTAGTGAGGACGGCACTAAACCTCAATAACAAAGTATAACTCCACTCAGATATGTCATATATGTACATTATTATTTTAGCGTCACTTTACTCGCTAAGTTACGTACTGTCTCTTTAAGAAGCAGCATTTACACTCTAACAGTGCTAACCAATAAGAAGATGCACTAGAGTCAGCTGACCTTCTTCACCAGGATGGTGAGGCCCTGGTACTTGAAGGGTTTGGAGAACTCGATGTACTGAGCACGCTCGTTGTTAATGGTGAGCGGAGCCACGATCATGTCGGCCAGGCCGCCCAGCAGTTCCCCCATCATGCCGTTCCACTCCTTCTTGTTGCTGTTGTTCACCTTGGGGGGGGGGGGGGGGGGGGGGGGGGGGAACGACATCATGTCTCTCAGCATCCACAAGGTTACACTGAGGGGCAGAGCACTGGTCTCCATGGCAACACGCCTCAGTGATGAGCTGGTGGGGAACAGGTCACATGGCCTGATACCATGACATCATCTCTTAATTCACACACACGCACATACATACACACACACGCACAAATGCACACACGTGCACATACATACACACACACACAATCACACACATACCCACACACGCAAAAACACACACTCACGAACAGACACACACACACACACACACACAAACACACACCGAGATGCACACACAGATATGCATACTTACACGCTCCTGTGTGCCAAACTTCCCATCAGCCACCAGGTGAACCTCGTAGGTGAAGTTCATGCTCATGGCCAGCTTGATGAGTAGGTCGACGCAGAAACCATAACAACACTGAGGGACGATGGGCTGACCTAGAGACACGCACACACATACACACACACACACACACACACACACACACACACACACACACACACACACACACACACACACGTTTCAGTGTGATCTTTGTGATGTTTGTGAGGACTGCGACAACCCTCCCACTCTGCAGCTGGGTCCCCGGCCTAAAAGGGTTTCCTGATGGGTGGGAGGAGCTCCGAGAGGGCCTAAAAGGGGAATGTGGCCCAGCAGAGATGGCTGCACCAGCCTCGTCCTGAGCTGCTTGTCGTGTTTGGTTGTGTTGTTACATTAAATAGGTTTTGTTTGGAAGATCAATGATTGGCCTCCCTTTTTGTTACCTGCTGTGAGCCAGGTGGTAACAGAGTGTTCAGCTTGTTCCTGTCAGCCAACTACATGAACCATGTATACAACATTATAATGTGTGTTTGTGTGAGTGTTTGTGTGTGTGTGTGTGTGTGTGTGTACCTGGTATGTGTGTAGCTGGTGTGTGTATTTGTGTACCTGGTGTGTATGTGTGTGTGTGTGTATCTGTAGTGTGTATGTGTGTCTGGTGTGTGTACCGTGTGTGTGTGTGTACCGTGTGTGTACCATTAGTGTGTGTGTACCTATAATGTGTGTGTATGTATGTGTGTGCGTGTAGCTGGTGTGTATGTGTGTGTACCTGTAGTGTGTGTTTGTGTGGGTGTACCTGGTGTGGTCCCGTTGGGTCCAGTACAGATCACCTTCTTGATCAGGACCCCGTTCACGGTGAATTCTTCTCTACACGTCCCGTCAGTCTTTGTTGGTTTCACATAAACAAACGGCTCCTGATGGATCGTCACGATCTGAACCACACAAATACTAGTTAGTACTAGTTAGTACAATAATTAACAGGAGTGTTAGTACTATGAGTAACAGTAGTGTTAGTACTATAATTAACAGGAGTGTTAGTACTATGAGTAACAGTAGTGTTAGTAGTGTTATTACTATCGGTAATAGTAGTGTTAGTACTATGAGTAACAGTAGTGTTAGTACTATGAGTAACAGTAGTGTTAGTACTATGAGCAACAGTAGTGTTAGTACTATGAGTAAGACTAGTTAGCACTATAATTGACAGTAGTGTTAGTACTATGAGTAATAGTAGTGTTAGTACTAGGAGGAACAGTAGTGTTAGTACTAGGAGTAACAGTAGTGTTAGTACTGAGTAACAGTAGTGTTAGTACTATGAGCAACGGAAGTGTTAGTACAATTAGTAAAAATAGTGTTAGTACTATGAGTAACAGTAGTTTGATTAGTATGGGTAACAGTAGTTCTTGTAGGACCTTTAGTTTAGTCGACATCTGGTATCCAACTGGTTTCTCTGTCTCCCCTCCAGGCCAGATGATCTTCCTCTGAGGGTTCATCACAACCTGAACACACACACACACAGGTTGTATTGTTGTTGCAGGTGACTAAATGATCATCAATATTTCATCATGTGTGTAACCAGGTTTGAAACCAGGTGTGTGACCAGTTGTGTGACCAGGTGTGTGACCAGGTGTGTGACCATGTGTGTGACGAGGTGTGTGACCAGGTGTGTAATCAGGTGTGTGACCAGGTGTGTAATCAGGTGTGTAACCAGGTGTGTGACCAGGTGTGTGACCAGTTGTGTGACCATGTGTGGAACCAGTTGTGTGACCAGGTGTGTGACCATGTGTGGAACCAGGTGTGTACCCAGATGTCTGACTAGGTGTGTAACCAGATTTGTAACCAGGTGTGTAACCAGGTTTTTAATTAGGTGTGTAGCCAGGTTTTTAACCAGGTGTGTTACCAGGTGTGTGACCAGGTGTGTGAACAGGTGTTTAACCAGGTGTTTAACCAGGTCCGTAACCAAGTGTGTGACCCGGTGTGTGACCATGGGTACTGTACCTGAGATCCGTTGAAGACCCCGACCTGGACCAGGCGACCAGGCTTCTGCTGGTAGTTCAGGATGCTGTACGTGGCGAAACGACGGTCACCATCATCATTGAACTCGATCCGCCCAGTCAGGCCGTCTGGGTACTTGGAAGACATCAGCACTCTGGAGAGCCAATCAGAGAGCAGGAGATTCAAGGTTTAGTTGTGGTTGTGAGGTCACGTGACACACGTCAACAACAGTGATCTGACTGGACTTGATGGGGGATGTAGGTCACCGAGAGCCAGAGGGACAGGAGCTCTATTGGCCCAGAAGATGAATCGAGATCAGATCCGTGAGGCTGAAGCTCATCTCAGTGGACAGCACAGCCCCTTGAGACCACAGCCCCCTGAGACCAGAGGCCTGTGGGACCAGAGCCCCGTGAGGCCAGGGCTGGAGAGCCGACACCATTATGTCAGAGGAACTAGCTTTAAAGTTCTCTTTTTTCTTCCTGTAGAATAGAATCAATGTCTGGTTCTGCACTTGATCCAGATATTGATCCCATCTGAACTACATCTGAAGCGAGCTTGAGGAGCTCTAGTTCACCTCTACCCTCCGGCATACTGACCGTTTGAAGAGTGGCCCCGTCCTCCAGATGTTGGTGTTGCCCACGCAGCCCCGCGGAGGCTCTGTGATGTTCTCCTTCTCAAACAGTTCCTGCAGAGACTGAGCCACCACGGCTACGGCATCTGTGATGTGAGCTGACTCGTTCTTACCGTTAATTAGCTGGAGGCCCAGCAGGCCTGCAGCACGCCATCAAACACAAACACACACACACACACACACGCACACACACACACGCACACACACACAGAATAGAGAGGTTACACACACACGCAGCAGGAGGCGTAATAGGGAAAACTGCCCTCATTCATACAGTTCATTAAAAAGTCACACACACTTTAATTAATCTCACAGAGGAAATTAAAGGAGAACTTCAGTGTCATTAAACACACACTCGGGGCTTCAGGCATCAGGTCAGTGTTCAGTACCACCAAATGGCATGCTGGGAGTTCACTCTGAGAATCACAGCCATTTGTCTCAGGGAAGGAAAAGTCTCACTGGAACATTGGGAACCTTGTTTGGTGTTTCCCTTCAGCAGAAACGTGTCACACTGCAACACCGCACTTCTACATGCAGCCAGCTAACATCGTTAGCATTCCCCAAGCAAGCTACTGGAACCAGCTGGCTAAAGGTAAGTCATAACAACAAGCAAAACAACTGGCTAACGATTACAAATGAAAACATGGAGAACATCTGGTTAACGCAGGGCTCTCAAGTTTTGAAGACAGGCAAGTGTGACATATCCATCAGCCTAACATTAACTCATAACAACAAGCAGAACATCTGGCTAACGTTAACTAATGACAACAAGTAGAACAGCTAGCTAACATTAACTAATGACAACAAGGAGATCAGGTGGCTATTGTTAACTAATAGCAACAAGGAGAACAGTTAGCTAACGTTAACTAATAACAGCGAAGAGAACAGCTAGCTAAAATTAACTTATGTCAACAATGAGAACAGGTAGCTAATGTAAACTGAAGGGCTCATCCTTTCTGATGAGGGATGCTAAGGGTGTTAGCAGACTGTTTTGTTAGCCGAAGCACCAAATGCAGATGTTTTCCTCCTAATGTGACAAGTGTCTGATGAAGAACAAACAACATTATAATCCATAATGTCACAGCAGTGCTTTATCGGTTTCTTCTCAGGGAATCGTTTCAGAAACAACCAGCGCTCAGAGACAGGGTGGACACAACAACAGGAACACAAAGTAGGCCTACCTCTGAGGAGTCACATTTGGGTTGAGTCTGTTGAGCGCTTGTTGTATCGGGTTGTATTATTCTTTAGCTATAGGTGTTCACGTTATTCTGTTCATAAACTGTCTTTAAAAACCCTGGAGAAGTTCAAGCAGCTCGATCGTTGTAGTCTACGTGTTCTGGTCTTAGTCTACCAGAGCCTCACCAGATCTCTGACCATGAGGACAATAAACACCTCAGTATTCACCTCCCTATAATATCATCATCATCCTCATCATCATCATATTATCATCATGAGATTTTATGTACACCTAGAAAAACACAGAACTCTTCCGGTCTCTAAACTGGTCGTCTCTGACTCTGGAGGTCTGGATGTTCCACTTACAGACTGGACTCACAGGTTGTTAGTGGGCTTTCCAAAGTTGTGGCTTTGTTATAATAATAATAATAATAATAATAATAATAATAATAATAATAATAATAATAATTAGTATTATTACTGCTTCTTTGGTTCTGTTTCTTAGGAATATCTTGCCTGTAAATCCACACTTGCAATTACAAACAGCCCCCTGATGGACTTCCTCTGAAGCTGCAACGGGACGCGGTCGCCCTTGAGTGAAGAATGAATCTGATTGGTCTAAAAGCCTGTCGGAGGAGAGCTGATGGAGCAGCTTTGCGATGAAGTCAAAGAGCACCAAGTCTTCTGTCTGAGGACTCAGGCCCCAAGGCTCAAAGTAAAAAGGCTTCAATCTGAAATGCTTTCCCTGAAAAGAAAACCTCAAAGATCTCTGGTAGACCAAGCAGCTGAGGACTATTCTCAGAGTTCAGTCCTGCTCCACTCTTAACGTCATGATGGATGATCTTTAATGACTCATCATTTTAAAGAGTGTAGCAGCTGGTGAGGATAAGGCAGCCGATTACCCAACAGTCACTTCTGTTACAACTGAAAAGAAGTCTGGAATTTAGGATCCGCAAGGATCTTTAGGTGGCTAGAAGTATGTGGACAGCAGGTGGTCTGGCTCCCTGTTGGAGGTCTGGTTCAGTAAGAGGGGTGAGAGGTCAGGGATCTGTGCGCGGACCACTCCAGTTCTTCATTGGCAACCAATTCTTTAAGGAGATGTTTTGTGTAAGGGGACGATCTAGACCACGATTCAGACCAGGATCAGGGTGTCCACATACTTTTGACCGTATAGCGAAACTCTGGCCGGCAACACCTGGCCGGCTGGGCAATCAGCTAACTCCATAAGCCCCACACACATCCCTGCAGTGGGCTCTATTGGCCAATGGCAAAGGGCAAAGGAAACAGGAAGCAGCGGCGGCATCTTACCAGTGTTTGTTCAGACACGCGTCGCGGTAAAGTTTTCAACCCCCCCCCCCCCCAACGGAACCTAAATCCCCCCCCCCCCCCCCCCATATCATAGTCTACTGAAAGACGGCGGGCGATGACACACACTATAGAAAATGAAACAAACAAAAAATGTTAGATACATTTAAAGCCACACAGTTAGAATGAGCAGATAAATGAAAAGACGGTTAGGAACCTTTAAACATGCTGTCAGCTCTGAATGTTTAAACGTTCAACCGGCGAGTTAGAAAAAAACAGAGAAACAAGCTGAGGAGCTGACTGATGAGGAGGAGTGTCCTTCATCAGAGACCTACAGCATGAGCAGACAGAGTGGCCATGTTTCCATCCAACGCTCAGAAACTACAGATGGAGAGGCTCCGCCCTCACCCATCTCCTCCCAGGGTTTGTTTCTACGCTGAGGGGCTGTGATTGGCTCCTGACGAGCCCGGGATCCTGATTGGTCTAAATAGTTTGGGCAGGCTGACTAGCCGTAGGTCTATTTTTGAGTTTGATGTATTTCCTTCTTATAGTCGCGTATGTTCGTATTAAATATATGAACGCTTTCTGATTTGTTTTTTCTGTTGATGAAACAGCTGTCACAACCTTCTCAACACACTGTTCGCAGTGAAGCTGTTTGTAGTAACTGAGTTAGTGGAGTGCCGCTCAGCCTCTTATCCACACGTCTACTTTCTGTCCTCTGGCTGCTCTTGTTTAGTCTGAATCAAACTTTCAGATGACTTGAAGTCAGCTCAGCGTGAAAAGCTTGAAGCTGAAGGTACAAATGCAGAAACAACAGGAATGCAGCTCATGAAAGCTTTGGTGTTTTTGGATCGGCGGCTGACTGGGACACACAGTGGACATTGTAAGAATGGTCTTGATGTCGGATGGAAGCAGAGCTGAGAGACAGAGCGAAAGTTCAAGAGCATTGAGGAAGAAGAGAGTTGACGGAGAGGAGGCAGAGGCTCATGTACCATCTGGAGCTTCACTCAGAGCTTTGCCGGTCATCTCTCTCTCTCCGACCAGCCAGACGTAGCCAGAGCCGGTCATGTTGAGCTGCCGGGCCGCTTTATAAACAGCGGCAGCTTCATCCTCACTGCGGACACACACAAGGAAAACAAGTCAGATACACAGGTACCCTAACACCCTCACAGGTTCCCTACTGCACTTAAAAGTACCCTAACACACTCACAGTTACCCTGACAAACTCGCAGGTACCCTAACAAATACAAATACAAGTACCCCAAAGCAATCACAAGTACCCCAATGATCTCAAAAGTACCGTGACCATCTCACAGGTACTGTAGGAGTGGTCAGTATATCGATGCGCATTCTCTCGTAGTGTCACTTCAATACTTCCTTTTATTGCAGAATAGGAACCGAAACATAAATGAAACTCAGGTTGATTTCACGCATGATTTGTAAGAAGGCAAATCAGTGACAGATGGAGAGAAAGAACACTATTCAGAGGATAAAGTTATGTATAAATAAGAAGTATACAATGTAATTTAGTATTTGGGGATTGTAACAGTAATCTGGCTGTCACCCGTGGGTTTCCCCCCAAAGCACTAAGGATTTGCCACCAACACCATGCTTCGGTAATACACTTTATTGAATTCACTCTCCAGCACAGCAGACCGCACTCTGCTCACTCTCCCCCAACCTCCAGCTCTGCTGGACTTTTATATGAGCAGCGTAGGCTGCTGACTAATTGCCAATTAGCCAGAGCAGCTGACTGATTAACAACCAGCCAGCAGCCAAGGCCAAATTTGCGACTCCGCACTCACGGCTGCCACAGGGATATTTTGCTCAAGACATTGGTATACTTTTCTAAAGATTTGATTTTGATGGTATCCTGATGATCTCACAAGCACCATGAGGAATTCACAGGTACACTGACGTACCCTCATGATCTCATACATAACCTGACAATTTCATAAGTACCTTAACAAACTCACAGGTACCCTGATAATCTCACAAGTATCTTAACAAACTTACAGGTACCCTGACAATCTCACAAGTACATAAAGAAAACTCATGAGGAACCTAAGGATCTCACAAGTACCTTGATCTCTCTGCTGTGTCCTCTCTACTAAGTACCTAGGCTCTATCACCGGTCGCCCAATGCTCCACTTAATCAGGTCAATATTAGCTCTGATATTGATCCAGAAGATAAGTTACCCTATTAAGAATGCAACTACTGTACATAGCAACAGCTTCACCAACACCCTATGATATGGGAACAACCACATAGCAACCACCCAAACCCCTTGATGGTTGTACAAACCTGGCAGAGAGGATAATGACTCGGGCCTCCAGGTCTTTGGCCTCCAGCAGCAGAGCCGTCATGTTGGTGTCCGGGCTGAACAGCAGCACCTTCTCCGCCTAGGACCACCGCGCAGGGCGACAGGAGGCAATGCAGGCGGCAGCACGACAGGTCACATCGTAGAACATTGAGAAACACAACAGAACAAAAACACAGGACACACCATAGGACACGCATTATTAGCAGGGAACCATCAGATCCCCCCGACATCCGGCCCCCATGACTCCGGCCTCGACCATGCTCCCTCTCACCCAAACCACATGGGGGAGGGGGGCGGGGCCAAAAGGTTTTCTGCTGCTGAATTGAAAGAAAACTCGCAGTCGAAGCTTGAATAAAAAGAAGGGGCAAACGAAAGTTATGCGTGGTGCGGTGGCACATGCAAACTGAGGCGCTTTTAACCAACCGACTAATCAGGGGCGTGCACATTAGAGAGCGCTGATGCAACCGCAAATAATACAAAAAGAGAAGGAAGAGGGGGAAGAGAGAGGCGGACACAGAAGGAGGAAAGAGAATGAAAAGGAGGTTTGATGAGGAGCACGAGGATCCTGGTGGGCGGCGTTCCTCAGATCTGCATCCAGAACCAAGCCCCAGCCTGGCTGCATGCAACGCGTCACATGGAAAAAGGAAGAGGAAGGGGGGGAGGAGGAGGAGGAGGCTTCTCTCCTGCCAACGTGAGCCCCTTCCCGATGTGCAGGACTCATGACAAATCAAAAGAACGTAAAGAAATGGCCACCAGGATCAGAGTCTATCTCTTGATCGGATTCTGGGGGGCGGACTGGCGCCGCTCCTACCGAGCAAGCTCATTGGTTGGGCGGCGTGCATCAGTTGACCATGCAGTTGATACCTTGGGGGTTCTTCTGAAGTCAAAGATCTGTTGGTCGAGGGTTTCATAGTTCCTGTTTTTAGTCTGATGGCAATGTGCACAGAGAAGATTACAGACACAGAAGATCACAGTCAGAACGATGCAGAGACGCACGCACACACACACACACAAACACACACACCTGACTGTCTACCTGTCTGTCCAGCTATCTATCTGTTCACCTGTCTGTCTACATGTCCGTCTGTGCACATGTCTGTCTATTCACCTGTCTACCTACCTGTCTGTCCAATTTCTGTCTATCCACCTGTCTGTCTACCTATCTGTCTGTCCACCTATCTGTCCACCTGTCTGTCTAACCAACTGTCTGTCCACCTGTCCCTCTAACCACCTGTCTGTCTGTTTTTTTATATCTTTCCCAGCCCTAATTATTGATCTGAAACTGAGTTATGATCATTGTCATTACTATTAAACAATAAGGGACAAAATTAAACTAACTTAAAGTTAAGTTACTTTTTAAAGCCGACGGAGAACAAAGAACAAAGAACCACAAGACGAACATCGCAGAACATCGTTCCTGTTCTTCTTGTTCTTCTTTCTCTTCTTGTTCTTCTTGTTTGTGTTCTTCTCCTGCTTGTTCTTCTTGTTCTTCTTTCTCTTGTTCTTGATCTTCTTGATCTTCTTCTTTTTCATCTTCTTGTTCTTGTTCTTGTTCTTGTTCTACTTTTTCTTCTTCATCTTGTTCTTCTTCTTCTTCTGATGTTGAGTCATGGTGGCGGAGGAGCTCCCATTAGTCCATTTAATCCGCTCCAAATGTTATTCTCATTAAATATAGATCCATACGCAGAGTGTGACCACCAGCAGCCTCATTACTTCATGGTGAATCAGATGTTTAATTCAGAGACGCTGCAGCTTTAACTAATGTGCTGTAATATTCATGTTCCTCCCCAACAGTCTCACAGGAAGTATCTTTACTTTATGAACTCAATTGTCTGGTCCGTTGTACCTCTGTGCTGCTCATTGATTGGCTAACACAAACACCATCCTGGATGCCAGAGCGGTCACACATGGACCAGAACTTTGTATCATCTGATCTTCATCCGGTTCAGACCCTCAGCTCTGGTTCTACCAGGACACTGTGCTCTTATGAACCTTGAGTGCTGCATAAATTCTTTTGTAACCTTAGACAGATATTTGCCTTGCCTCAATTCTGTCTCTGAGCTCCTTGGGCAGTTCCTTCGACCTCATGATTCTCATTTGCTCTGACATGCACTGTGAGCTGTAAGGTCTTATATAGACAGGTGTGTGCCTTTCCTAATCAAGTCCAATCAATTTATTTAAACACAGCTGGACTCTAATGAAGGAGTAGACCCATCTCAAGGAGGGTCAGAAGAAGTCGACAGCATGTGAGTTAAATATGAGTGTCACAGCAAAGGGTCTGAATACGTATGACCATGTGATATTTCAATACAAAAAAAAAGAATTGGCAAGATTTCTACATTCCAGTTTGTTTTTGTCAAGATGGGGTGCTGAGTTAATGAGCACCCCATTTAATGCACCCCAATTAATGAGAAATAAAATTAACTTTTTTGATTTTAGCAAATGGTTGCAAAGAGTGAACATTTTATAGGGGTCTGAATACTTTCCGTAACCCACTGTATATATATATATATATATATACATAAACAAATCTATATGTATATATATATATATACATAGACAAATCTATATGTATATATACACATATACAGGACTGTCTCAGAAAATTAGAATATTGTGATAAAGTTCTTTATTTTCTGTAATGCAATACAAATCAACTGAAATATTGCAAGCCTTTTATTCTTTTAATATTCCTGATTATTGCTTACAACTTAAGAAAACTCAAATATCCTATCTTTAAATATTAGAATATTTTCTCAGACCAAGTAAAAAAAAAGATTTATAACAGCAAAACAAAATCAAACATTTGAAAATGTCCATTAATGCACTCAGTACTTGGTTGGGAATCCTTTTGCACGGATTACTGCATCAATGCGGCGTGGCATGGAGGCAATCAGCCTGTGGCATTGCTGAGGTGTTATGGATGCCCAGGATGCTTCAATAGCGGCCTTTAGCTCATTTGCATTGTTGGGTCTGGTGTCTTTCAGCTTCCTCTTCACAATACCCCACAAATTCTCTCTGGGGTTCAGGTCAGGGGAATAGGCAGGCCAATCGAGGACAGTAATGCCATGGTCAGTACACCAGTTACTGGTGGTTCTGGCACTGTGGGCAGGTGCCAGATCATGCTGGAAAATTAAATCCTCATCTCCATAGAGCTTTTCAGCAGACGGAAGCATGTAGTGCTCTAAAATCTCTTGGTACACAGCTGCATTTACTCTGGACTTGATGAAACACAGTGGACCAACACCAGCAGCTGACATGGCTCCCCAAACCATCAACTTCACACTGGATTTCAAGCAACTTGGATTTTTCTCCTCTCCAGCCTTTCTCCAGACTCTGGCGCCTTGACTTCCAAATGAAATACAACACTTGCTTTCGTCTGAAAAGAGGACTTTGGACCACTCTGCAACTGTCCGGTGTTTTTCAAGGCTCTGGAAACCCTTGCAGGTGTTTCCAGTTAATTAGACGATTCAAGTGATTAGTTGAATACCCTACTAGTATACTTTTTCATGATATTCTAATATTTAGAGTTTGAGTTTTCTTAAGCTGTAAGCCATAATCAGCTATATTAAAAGAATAAAAGGCTTGCAATATTTCAGTTGATTTGTAATGAATCCAGAATGCATGACTTTTTTTTTTTTAATTGCATTATAGAAAATAAAGAACTTTATCACAATATTCTAATTTTCTGAGACAGTCCTGTATATACATAAATATGTGTATATATATATATATATATATATTTTTTTATATATGTATGTATATCAGGAGCTCACCTTGGTCTCGCGCTCCTCGAGCAGTGTCTCCAGTCTCTTCTGAGCGGCTCGTCCTTCATGGTCGTCGCTCACGATGAGGATGATGTGGTTCCACTTGAACTCCCTCATGAGGTCGAACCAGACGTGGGCTTGGTGGGAGTATGGGGGCACGGTCCTCAGAAAGGACAGGTGGATGCTCTGAGGAGGACACGGAGGGACCAGGTCACTCATGTCCTTTTTTATTTAGTTTCCCTTGTGCCCCCTGTTATGTGTGTGTGTGTGTTTGTGTGTGTGTGTGTGTGTGTGTGTGTGTGTGAGTGCCATGGGTGTGCTTTCCAGCACCTGGCCTCATCTCCACACCTGCACGCCGCACCTCACGCTACCTTACCATTCTGCCTGCACTCACCTCCTGTCCTACCCAACCTTGTTGTTCCTGTGTCTGCTCTTGGCTAAAACTGAACCCTCACAGAATAATCTGTCCAAACAGCTTCCCTCAGACACAGGTTCCCTCTGCTAGGCACTAGCATCCCACAGTGTCATAATTGGACGCCACGAGTCTGCCCTACGAATCGGTGAGGTTATTGATCATTCCGTCCCGTCATAGCCCAGAAGTCTTCAAACAACCTTGGCTTAAACTGAGCGATCCCCACATTGATTGGTCAACGGGATCCGTCGCTAGTTGAAGCACCTCCCACTGGATCTGCTGGCACGCCTACTATCAAGGCCCCGGACCTTACGTTAATCCCTCCTACTTACCATGACCTGGGGGATGTGTTCAGCAAGCAGCGGGCCTAAACACCGCCTCCACATAGACCCTATGACTGCACCATAAACCTGATCCCAGGGGCCCCCTTACCCTCTAGGTGTCTCTTTAATATATATCGACCAGAAAGAGAGGCTATGGAGAGTTACATCCACGACTCCCTAGCAGACAGTTTCATTTATCGATCCTCCTCCCCTGTTGATGCTGGGTTCTTCTTGTTGGGCAAGAAGGACGCACGCTACGCCCCTGCATTGATTCGCAAGGCCTTAATGAAATCACCATTAAGAACAAATACCCTCTCCCTCTCAATGACCCTGGCTTTTAGCCCCACCTCAAGGCCATGGTGTTCTCTAAACTGGACCCCCGCAATATCTTGGAGGGAGACAAATGGATAAGGGCCTTCAACACCCCTCTGGGCCATTTTGGGTACCTCGTCATGCCGTTCGGCCTCACCACTGCCCCTGCAGTTTTCCAGACCTTGATCAATGATGTCCTCCGCGACATGCTCAACCGTTTCATCTTTGTGTACCTGGACGATATCCTGATCTTCTCCCGGAACATGGAGGAACACAACCAACACATCAGGCTTGTATTGCGCCGGCTACCGGAGAACAAGGTTTCATCATCCAGGGACCAGGTGAGGGCAGATCCAGCAAAGGTAAAAGCAGTGACTCCGAGACTACAACAAAGTAGTTGCCCCCCTCACGCAACTCGGCTCCACTGCCGCCCCATTTTCTTGGACTCAGGATGCAGACTCTGCTTTTGCCAACCTGAAGAGACTATTCACTTCTGCTCCGGTGTTAATGAACCCAGATTCCTATCTGCCGTTCGTGGTGGAGGTGGTTGCTTCAGATTCGGGGGTCTGGGCTGTCCTCTCTCAGCGGCCCCTCAGGATCAGAAGCTACACCCGCCGTATTTCACGTGCAGAGCGCAACTACGATTTGGGTAACCGGGAGCTTTGGCTGTGGTTCTGGCTTTGGAGGAGTAGAGGAGCAGAGCAGCCATTTATAGTTTGGACCGACCACAAGAACCTTTCTTACCTTCACTCCGCCTAGAGGTTAAACTCCCGCATGGCTCGGTGGGCTCTGTTAAGTTGTGCCTTTGCCTATTCCTTGCCGCCCGTGGTCCCACATAGCAGTGGACTTCGTCACTGGCCTCTTCAGAAGGAAACACAGCTATACTAACGCTCATGGACCGTTTTTCCAAGGCGGCCCATTTTATGCCCCTCCTGAAATTGCCAGGATGAAGACCCGAGGAACACCTCCATGGAGAACACGATCGTATAGAGAATGTGAGAGGACCCAGGACAAAACCCTGAGGATCACCTCCATGGAGAACCCAATCATAGAGAGAACGTGAGAGGACCCAGGATGAAGCCCTGAGGAACACCTCCATTGAGAACCAGTTTAATTGAAAGGCCTGGGAAGGGTGACAATAGGTTCAGGTCGACCCTCTAATCCTGTGTAAAACTGTAAAAATAGGACTTACCTTGTCCGAGTAGATGGACATGCGCGTTGTAAGGCCGAGCACGGGGATCCGGTAGAACCCGGCGGTGTAGGAGACTGGCGTCGGAGTCAGGTGGTCGTTGGACTGAGGGGGGTGGCTGACCAGGATCGCATACACCTACAGAGGAAGGCTGGTCTGTTATATATGTATATATATATATATATATATATATATATATATATATATATATATATATATATATATTCCCCGGTGTCTGAGGGAGAGAAACCACAAGTCCTTCCTTCCTGCTGCTGTCAGGCTGCACAACATACTGTAGTAGATCGCTGGAGATCCTGACAAACTCAACACTTTACTTTACTGAGCACTTTACTTTGTTTTCCCCTTGTATATTTAGTATTAGTATTAGTAATAATATTTAGTTTTTAGTTTTTTTGTATTTAGTTTTGTGTTTTATAATTATTTTTATTACAGTTTTTCTCAATTGCTTTGGCTCAATTCTTGAAACAGAAATTACATTCTCAAAACTCAGTGCATTTGGTAAAATAGTCTATATGGTTCAGCACAACTACATAGATCACCTTCAAAAGGTCATTTGTAACCCAAAACAGTTAACTCAAGCTTCAAACCCAAATCAGTTTCTCATACAAATAGTCAGTGCTCCCAAAATGAAAACTTCCTTCTCGATTGCTTTGGTTCATCTCTCTCAAAGCTTTAAATACATTTGTCAAAATAACCTGGACGGTTTAGCAAAACACTATGGCACACCTGCAAAAGGTCATATCTCTCCCAAAACAGACAACTCATCAGTCAAAACTAAGTCCTTTTCTCATACAAATAGTCAGTGCCCCCAAAATGAAAAGTCCCTTCGTCATTGTTTAAACACTGCAGGTCAAAATCTTTAGATGTTTTGTCAGTATGGCAGTGGACCATAGAAATATCCCCTCATGTGCACAGTTCAATTTTGGCTTAGTCCTTTGACACTGAATGGTTACTGTAGTAGATGTTTTCCTTCCAGAATACTATGTGTATCAAATTCATTCAAGAGGAGCCAACAAGGTTTCACATCACATACTGCCATGGAAATTGTAACAGTAATTGTTACAGTAATTGTAACAAGTAATTGTGACAGTAATTGTAACAATAATTGTAACAATAATTGTTACAGTAATTGTTACAGTAATTGTTACAATAATTGCAAAACAGAAACAGAAAATGTGTACAGCAAAAAATAGTGTCAAACAAAAAGCACATCCAAAATCAAATGAAATATAGCCTACACTACTGTAACAAAACATAGAGTAGGAAAGTAAAGCAAAGCTGGAGTTCAAAGCTGGAGTTCATCCTCACTCTCCTGCTCATCCTCGCGCTCACGTCTGTCTGGCCACAGATCTTCGTCTTCCTTGGCCTCTTCCCCCTTCTCCACCACCACGCACTCTTGCTCCTCTTCCTCCTCTTCTTCCTACTCTTCCTCGAACAGGCAGTTGCCCTTGTTCGTTTACCTGGCCAGGTGCTTCCATGTTCATACTGTAAACCAGACCTGGGCGTTGTACGGCCCGCAGGCCACATCCGGCCCTTTGGTTGACTTTGAACGGCCCGTGTAAAGGTTAATTGGAAATTACAAAATTAAACATATTGTTATTATTATTATAAACATAAATAAACATATTGTCTTATTTTACCTCATGCATGGACTGAAGCTGCGTTGCTTTTATTTTGAAGTTGTTTTTATTCACGTACATGATGACGCAATACGTATATCAAGATGTGCACGTGCGCATGATTGGATCATTGTCGCTAGCAAGTCACAAGACGACTTTAGCCATCTTCAGAGATATTGATTACCTGATTGCCTGCATCAAAGTTTATTGGATAAATGTCACAGATGGTAAAAAAACGTTCACATTTTGTTTACCATTGTTTTGGGAAAATTTGATTGAATAAATGACATTTTTTGCAAGGCAAACTCACTTTTTCATTGCTTGATTATGATATATACTCTTACCAGCTTGTCAAAACAATGCTATTTACTGCTTTTTATAAAGAAATACAATTAATAATATGATAATATGAAGAATTGAGTTCAGCCTTTTGGCCGGCCCTTCACAATATTTTCAGTTTCTCATGTGGCCCCATAGAAAAAATAATTGCCCACCCCTGCTGTAAACTGTACTGAACTCTGTCAAGCCCTATATATTTGATGGAAGCATTTATACTCCTGGATAGCACCTGTCAGCTAACTAACATGACTGTGATTGGTGATCGGATGTGAGAAACTCCCGCTTGATCAGTAAAGTTCTAGTTGCGCCTGAAAATGAAGCCGATGGTCTAAGAGATCCATATTACAGAATATACCATGGTGTTTTTCATGGTATTATGTGCCTGAACGATTTTGACAGTGGAGTGAACTATTGTGCAGGTGATGATGTAAACAAGGAAAAGATGCCAATATGTTTTGCAGAGAACAACCACTTGACTGAGAAGCAACAGTAAGTTTAGACCAGCAAGATGTATTCAATCGGTAATGTGGCTAACTGAAGGCAATTGTACCTAACCGTTTGCACAGATGTGCTAAATCATTTGAAATGTGTGCAAGCTGTCGGCAATTGTACTACAGTTTTTCTCGATTGCTTAAACACATTTTTTTAAACCATGCCTCGTTTTCTCAAAACTCTAAACACAAATCCCAAAACCACTCACACAAAATGCAAAACCCTTTATATCTCGTGCAAAAGGCAACTTTGCTTTCAAAACAGTGTTATGTCACCTCAAAAGGGTGTTTTGTTTTCAAATGACAAACACAGCCCAGCATATACGTAGACATTCTAAGCATCGATAGAACACTGATGTGCTCAATGGAAAACACAACGATGAAATGGGAAAACACCAGTATGAAGGCCTTGTCAGAAGCATTGTGCCTTTTCATGTCCAGTGTTACTTTACACTTTCTCCTGTTGTAAAATATTGTAAATGTATAATATTTGAACTCAAAATATAAAACAACACACAAATATACAACAAAAACTTTTCTTTTTTTCTAATTTTCTCACAGAACAAAGAATAGAAAATAGACCACTAGAGTCAACAAAAAAGAAAGAAAAGTGTAAATAAAAAAGGACCAGAAAAATGTGTGGAACATGGCCTGGTCATCAATAGTGGCAGTTCTTATTTGTTTTATGGTTACTGTAATGCTTTATTTTCCAGAACCATGTTTACTATTGCCGTCTCCTGCTCCGCTGTAAACATACGCTCCCTCCACCACCCTGGGGTAATCTTTCAGTTCTGCAAACTATACAAATACAGTACAATGTAAAATAGTTATACAGTAAATACAAGAACACTATGCTCCTGATAAGGATTCAAACTAGTGTTTTCCTGTCAGAGTTCTGTTTCTTACCTATTCTCTCTTCTGAACGTACGGATGATGGATGCTACTGAAAAGCGGCTTACAGTATATGAGGTTGACCCTCTGGCCAGCCTCTTGCATGGGTAAACCATGGCTGACCACATGGTCAATTACAGTTTTTCTCGATTGCTTAAACACATTTTTTGAAACCGTGCCTCGGTTTCTCAAAACTCTAAACACAAATCCCAAAACCACTCACACAAAATGCAAAACCCTTAATATCTCGTGCAAAAGGCAACTTTGCTTTCAAAACAGTGTTATGTCACCTCAAAAGGGTGTTTTGTTTTCAAATGACAAACACAGCGCATCATATACGTAGACATTCTAAGCATCGATAGAACACTGATGTGCTCAATGGAAAACACGATGATGAAATGGGAAAACACCAGTATATACAACCATTTTTTTTTGTTTTTTCAATTTTTTTCACAGAACAAACAATAGAAAATAGACTACTACAGTCAACAAAAAAGAAAGAAAAGTGTAAATAAAAAAGGACCAAAAAAATGTGTGGAACATGGCCTGGTCATCAATACTGGCAGTTCTTATTTGTTTTATGGTTACTGTAATGCTTTATTTGCCAGAACCATGTTTACTATCGCCGTCTCCTGCTCCGCTGTAAAGATACACTCCTCCACCACCCTGGGGTAATCTTTCAGTTCTGCAAACTATACAAATACAATACAATGTAAAATAGTTATACAGTAAATTAGGGCTGGCCACGTTAACGCGTTAATCGTGCGTTAACGCATCACTGCGTTAACGCCGACAATTATTTTATCGCGCGTTAACGCAGGTTTCATTATTTATTATTTATTCCCCGGTCAACACAGCTCGGCTCGCGCGGGAGCGCGCTGCGGGCACCGACATCCATTAGAGATCAGCTGTGTCGCGTGCACATATCCCCCCCCCCCTCCTGTCTCTCTCTAACAGGACGACATGTTATGCTCTTTAGTTCATATGGAGCAACATTTAAAATACAAGTGGCTATACACTACTTTGAATTCATTATTGGATTTTGCTTATACAAATGCAATTAATCGCGATTAATCGCGCGATTAATCGGGGACATCATGCGATTAATCGCGATTAAAAATTTTAATCGTTGGCCAGCCCTACAGTAAATACAAGAACACTATGCTCCTGATAAGGATTCAAACTCGTGTTTTCCTGTCAGAGTTCTATTTCTTACCTATTCTCTCTTCTCTCTAACGTCCGGATGATGGATGCTACTGAAAAGCGGCTTACAGTATATGAGGTTGACCCTCTGGCCAGCCTCTTGCATGGGTAAACCATGGCTGACCACATGGTCAATTAGTGTGGCCCCAATCTCATCTGAGATCACACCACTCCTTCTCACTCGTCCTCCTCTTCCTCCTCCTCGTCCTCCTCCTTGTCCTCCTCCTCGTCCTCTTACCCTTACTCTTCTGCCTCTCTGGTCTCCACTACCTTCCATATTTTCATCCATTCTTCTTCAAATCAAGTCAAATCATGTAATGTAATTTTAAATCAGGAGGTCACCTGTGGCCCTTATATCTCTAAAGCCTCGATTCCAAATTGCACAACAGCCGTGGAAATGGAAGTTTTGCCAATTGAGTAGCAGTGTGTTCTGACTGAACACAAGGAGGCGTTGGCATTGGTGACGTGTGTAGAGTAGAGAGGATCGTGTTTAGTGTTTTGAAGAAAGTGTGGTTAACAATTGAAATGTGTGTCTAAAGCTATATAATTGTGCTTGTAGTTTAGCAGAATTGGTTTAGGAAGTTGGCACATGAGTTACAGGTTGTGGTCGTTGTGTTAGAAGTTCCACTTTTTGTGTGTAATCAATCGAGAAAAACTGTAAAACAATTGCAATTTGATTAAAGGAATGAGAAATTCCAATCTGTTGTGAACAAGTGCCCAGTGGTTTGGAGGTTTGCACGAGTTGTTTTGAGAATGTCATTTCTGTTTCAAGAATTGAGCAAAATCAATCGAGAAAAACTGTAATGCTGTGATGTCCACCGCTGCTGTGATTTAGAAATGTCCCCACTGTGGGACGAATAAAGGTACATATCATATGTCTCTTTAATTACATCATCACATTATAGAGGAACAAATCAGTACAAATCAGACTTTTGTTATTTATCTGAAAGCTTTAGATTTTTGAGTTGATAAAAGTCAGTTGAATAATAATCCATTAATCAAGAGAATTAAAATTTCTGTAAACCAATTGCTGGTTCCTAAAGTAATATTATTAAAGTATTAGTAATAATGGCCATAATGTAATCATTTTAGTAGTAATATAATCAATCAATTAATAGAGAAAATAAAAGTATTTTTAAAATGATCTATTTTTACTGTGCAACATAATAATAATATATTTGTATTTTCAATTTCTTTGAGTTTTTGACATCCAAGAAGGAGAGTGTGAGTCTGTGTGTATGATTGTATGATTGTATGAGTGTGTGTGTGTGTGTGTGTGTGTGTGTGTGATTGTATGTGTGTGTGTGTGTGTGTGTGTGTGATTGTATGAGTGTGTGTGTGTGTGTGTGTGTGTGTGTGTGTGTGTCTATAATCCCTCCATCGTCCCAGAGGATGGAGGGATTATTATATCTCAGTTTCTGGAGCGAGTGGATGTTAATCTGACGTCCATTTTTCTCTCTCTCTCTCTCTCTCTCTCTCTCTCTCTCTCTCTCTCTCCCTCTCCCCCCTCTCTCTCTCTCTCTTTCTCTCACTATGTGACGGGTCATGTGACGAGTAATGTGACGGCTGAGGAGGACTCACCTGGTTGGAGATGAGATCCTCGCAGACGGACAGGGCCATCTGGATGGCGTTGGGCTTGTGTGTGACGGAGATGGCGTTGAGCCTGAACTTGTCCTTCCCATACAGCGCGTTGGCCTGGCTCACCGCCTCCTTGAACACCTGCTCGTAGCGCTTCTGACTCAGCACGGCGCCAATGTTCACCAGCCGGGGCTCGCAGCCGCCACGGGCCACGGAGCAGCACTGCAGCGCGGTGAGGAGGAGCACGCCGCGGAGATCCACTGAAGAAGACGAGGAGGAAGGTCAGAACAGAGACAGAAACACAACAGGAACCAGAGACCTCCTGACCTCCTGTGCTCATAACAGGAACCATAGACCTCCTGAGCTCCTCTGGTTGTATAGAAGTCTATGCTTCATGTGTTAAAGCGGCATTCTCTCTCCTGACCACCAGGGAGAGACTCCTCTGGTTGTATAGAAGTCTATGATTTAGGGCGCGGCTACAAGGTGATTGACAGATCTCTACTAGATATACGGCGTCTCTAGGTCCCCATATGGTCACTTCCTCTTCACTGGTTGCAAAAGACAAGACAGCGACAGCCAGAATGGAGAACTGGAGGATTCATAAATATTCATATTTTCTATCTATTTAATCTTCTTTGACAGACGATTATATAACAGAATATTTAATCTGAGTTTTAATCCACAAAAAGCAAAAGAAGGTTTAAAGAGGACAAATGAACATTATAAATTATAAACATTCTGAACATTATGAATTCCCTTCATTTTCATTCACATATCCCGGGTCAGGTCTCGGTGGAAGCAGGTCCAGCAGCCTGATACAGACTTCCCTCTCACCTGCAACATGTTCCAGCTCATTCTGGGGCATCCCGAGGCGTTCCAAGACCAGCTGGAGATATAATCCCTCCAACGTGGCCTGGTCTTCCCCGGGGTCTCCTCCCATAGGACGTGCCAGGAAAACCTCTAAAGCGTCCAGGAAACCTGAACCACCTCAGCTGACTGAAGTCTGAGGTCCATACTCTATCTCTAAGGCTGAGCCCTATGGTTGAGGGTCAGAACGTAGACCGACCAGTGAATTGAGAGCTTCTCCTTTGGGCTCCTCTCCTCTTCACCAAGGCGTTCCGGTGCAGCGCCCATTTTACTGCTGCAGCCGCAACGATCCGCCTGTCCATCTTCCCCTCACTGGTGAACAAGACCCCTGAGTTACTGGAACTCCTTCGCTTGGGGCGCTCTGTCCCCACCTGGAGGAGCAACCGACCGGTTTCTGAGACCCCCAAACCTGACCTGCTCCACCTCCAAACCTGACCTGCTCCACTACCAGGCTGTGCCTAGATATCCTGTCCATGAAGATCACAGACACCGGTCATAAAGGGCAGTCCTGGCGAAGGTCAACACCCACTGGGAAGGTGTCTGACTTAAGAATGCTAACACAGCTCTCAACGAGTCGGGAACCCTATACTCCTGCAGAACCCCCCACAATAAACCCAAAGGGTTGCGGTCTTAAGTCTTCTACAAGTCCAAAAAGCACATAAAGACTGGTTGGGCAAACTCCCAGGACCTGCGAGGGTGAATCTGCACTGCTGGTCTTTAATCTGAGGTTCGACCAACGATCAGTTCCTCCTTTCCAGCACCCTGACATAAGCTTTCCCCGGGAGGCTGAGCAGTGTGATACCTCCATAGTTCGAGCACACTCTCTAGTCCCCCTTTTTTGAAAATGGGAACCACCACCCCGGTCTGCCAGTCCAAAGACACTGTTCTTGACCCCCACGCGACATTGAAGAGTTGTGTTAACCAAGACAGCCCAACAATGTCCAGCGCCTTCAGCATCTCAGGGCCGATCTCATCCCTCCCGGCACCTTGCCACCAAGGAGCTTTTTGACAACCTTAGTGGCCTCTTTCAAGGATATAGGTGCAATTTGACTCCATTCCACACCGCTATAGCTACGAGCTACGGGCGTGACAGTCTGATAGCCGTTTGTTGTCAGTGCGGCCATGATAACGGCTTTTACAGAGAATATGACCAAAGAGGTTTTTAATGTCCTCATTATGCTTCTTTTTTTCCAGTATCGGTTCAGGTACCGGTATCGTTTTTAAAGTACCGGTTTAGCACCGGTATCAGAAAAAACACAAATGATACCCATCCCTACTTATGAGCCACATCATGTTGTTACATGGTGTTCATATGGACAAACCGTGGCTAGCACAGAAGTCCAACAGCAAAACACAACAAATAATAGGAAATAAATTATTGTTAGTATGAATATTCTTATTATTAACATAAACTGGACACTAATTAAATTTGTGATGACCAGCGGGTGAATAAGAAATGTCCTAAATGAATAATGATCAATGAATAATTATACATTGATAATTACCAATTAACATAATGATCATGAATTAATACTGCTAAAAGTAAAATTGATGCATTTCTATTTGTGATAATAATAACAATAATAATAATAATAATAATAATAATAATAATAATAATAATAATATTGATGCATCTATATTGAACAATATAATAATGATACATTAATATTGGTAATTTTAATAATAATACATTAATAATGATCACCACTTGGTGAATAACTAATAAACTCACTGATTCTCCGCGACACCGTGAACGCGCTGCGTCGCTCCGTTGGTCTCCTGTTGATCTGTGATTTATTTTCCGGGGATTCCTCCCGGTGTTCCCGGTGCTCCTCTCCCGATCCCCGTCACATGTTCCGGTCCGGTGCTCTGATTCTGTGGTCGGTGTAATCAGATGACGGTGATGAGATGTTTCTCACGGTTCACCCCACGGAGCGCGTGACATTCCGTCTCGTGCCCGCTCCTGTTGATCCTCGCGCCACCTCCTCCAGCAGGAAGATCAATGACGGTGATTATCGGCTGGTCTTCATCACTCCTCTTCCTCTCCGGTGGGGCGCGCGGACTTTCAGATGACCTGAAGCTCGCGAGCGCGCGGTCCGTCCTTGGAACCTGACGCTCGCTCCCGTGCGCTCTGAGCTCGGAGGAGAGGATGCGCGCGTGGCCGCCGGAGCACGTGCACGAGCTTATCACTTGATGTCGGTGGAATTGATAAAGCAGCTCGTGCACGTGGGACGCGTTCTCCGTGAATGTCACATTGAAAATCATAAATAATATTTAATAAATTATTTCAGTTTGTTTCGTCATTTGACGACATTTAAATATTAAATTATTAATCGGATCAATATTTCTAAATATTTACTTTGATTACAAAAACAAACACCATCTTCATCACTAGACGTCTTTATCACTATAGAGATTGACATAATTAGAGGTCTTCGTCAGTAGAGGTCTTCATCAGTAGTGGTCTCTATCAGTAGATGTCTTCATCACTAGAGGTGTTGATCAAGTGTTCATCAAGTCTTCATCAGGAGAGGTCTTCATCACAAGATGTATAGAATCTAGATCACTAGAGTTCTTCATCATTAGAGGTTTTCAACAATAGAGGTCTTTATTACTATATATCTTCATCAGTAGAGGTCTTCATCAGTTCTTCATCAGTAGAGGTCTTCAACACTTCTTCTTCTTCTTCTTCTTCTTCTTCTTCTTCTTCTTCTTCTTCTTCTTCTTCTTCTTCTTCTTCTTCTTCTTCTTCTTCTTCGATTGTTTCTGTTTTTTAATCACAATCATCACCCAGCATGCCTTGTTGCCACGGGAACAGGGATGCAGGCCCACATCCTTATTGTGGTTGCCATGGAAACAGGCATTTCTTACCCACGCCCCCCATCTGCTCAACACACACACCTGGTAATTAACACACACACACGGCTACACACTGAGGAGGCGGGGCTTGTGAAGACATTTGTAATAATTCATGTGAGCGTAACCCCAAGATGACGCACACATGCACACACACAGATTCTGTCTGTTAACTTCTGTCCGTTAGTTTAGCTTCTGTCTGTTAACTTCTGTCCGTTAGTTTAGCTTCTGTCTGTTAGCTTTGGTCTGTTAGTTTAGCTTCTGTGTTTTAGCTTCTTTATGTAAGCTTATGTCTGTTACCATATTTCTGTTAGTTTAGTTTCTGTCTGTTAGTTTAGCTTCAGTCTGTTAGCTTCTGTCTGTTAGCTTCAGCCTCCCAGCGGGAGCTTCTTGGGGACATCACTGATCTCAGCTGTGAACCTGAAGTAGGACACTATGAGCAATTTTTTTTTCTCTCTGGTGCTCATGAGGAGGTTCAGTTTCCAGGCCAGTGAGTCCACACACACACACACACACACACACTCAAACACGCACGCGCGTGCACACATGCACACGCATTCAATGATGCTCTTTTTGTTTCCAGATGAGCGTGATGTGAGGCGCACAGAGATGCATGCTGGGACACCTTTGTAGTTCTGAATCCCTGGGGGCTATATCAGTGTGTGTGTGTGTGTGTGTTTGTGTGTGCGTGTAGCTGGTATCACAAGTGTCGGGAAAAATCAGTCACCCAGCTGCCTGCAGCTCAGAGACCAGCTGAGGAACACTGCCACAGAAACCTTTAAGTCCAACCAAGACAACAATTTAAGTTCACGGGGTAAAGGACTATTTCATGGAATAATAATAATATAATAAAACAAGTTTCTCTAGCTGCGCGTCTCTAGCTACACATCTTCTGGCTACGCAACTCTAGCTGCGCGTCTCTAGCTACACATCTTCTGGCTACACAACTCTAGCTGCGCGTCTCTAGCTACACATCTTCTGGCTACGCAACTCTAGCTGCGCGTCTCTAGGAGGGCTGCAAGAGGGGTGTGCGTGTATGGGTGATGTCATGACCCCAGACACCAGGACGCTAGGTGTTACGACGTGTGTGGCATTTCCACAAGAAGTATAACATAGAAAACGCGGTTATTTATTCCGTGGCTGATGGCGGAAAATATTTTTCAACGGAGATAAGCCACGCCCCCCTCACCGACACCTATGACGCGTTTAACCCATAAGTCAACTCAGGAGAGTAAACCGCTGTCAGTCTGTTTGTGACGGATTCATCCACATGACTTGAACAGGGTTCATCCACATGCTGACCAGTGAACAGGTTCATCCACATGCTGACCAGTGAACAGGTTCATCCACATGCTGACCAGTGAACAGGGTTCATACACATGCTGACCAGTGAACAGGTTCATCCCCATGCTGACCAGTGAACAGGTTCATCCACATGGTGACCAGTGAACAGGTTCATACACATGCTGACCAGTGAACAGGTTCATCCACATGCTGACCAGTGGATCTCCAGGACCTTTCCATGACTGTAAACCAAATTTCATGATTAAACTTTTTGTGAAAACTCTGTCTATACATGGTGAAGTGAGAAGATGTAGTATTTAAACTTACAATGAGAATTCCAAAGCATACAGTATATATTCCGTGTAAATTAAGATTTGAATATAACACATTTGCATTACTTTTCCACCTATGAGTCTGCCACTAACCCTCATTCACACAGAGCACTCGCTGCCTCCAGCATTTTTCTTTTTGTAAATTGTGTTTATTTTCAAAAGCAGAGTATACAGTTATACATTAAACACATTATCTTTAATTTTTTCACCCATCCCAACATAGAACAAATCGAACAAATCGCACTGCTTCAATTTTCAAAAAATATATTACAGTATTAATAGTATTGTATAAGTATTGCACAAAAGTACGAATAGTGTAGGAGGTAATACAGTCTAACAGGAACCAGAAATTAGTGAATTATTGCTATTATTAGTTCAGCGTCTAGACAACTTAAATAGCTTCTTTTCCCTTCTTGTAAAACAAAAACAAAAAAACATCAAAGGTCACAGAAATAGTTCAATTTAAAGAAAGAGTTTTCAATTCATCAAAGTATTTGATAATCGGACCCCAAGTAGATTGAAATTTCTCCGGCTGTCGCCGCAATGAGAACTTGATTTTAAGAAGAACACCAGATCTTTGAACCACAAGGAGGAGCTGAGAGGGCGAGGTGACTTCCAGTCCAGTAGGATTCCCCTTCGTGCCAAAAGGGTTGAGAAAGCAATTATATGTGTGTGTTTCTTCATCAGAGTCTGCTCTCCACTCCCCTGAGCACCAAAGATGCACATCCATGCGTTGGGTAGAATAGTTAGATTAAGTGAATTTGACAGGACTTTGAATATCATCTCCCAGTAATTTGCCAGTTGGGGGCAGAGCCAGAACATGTGGATAAGATCTGCTGGTGAGTTGTGACATCTATTGCAGCTATCTTTAACACTATTGTACATTTTTGAAAGTTTGACGTTAGAGTAGTAGACACGTCACACGGAGAACACACGATGCACACTATGCTAAAAAACACAAACATCCGGGGCTTAAAAAAGGTCCGCGCTGAAGAAACGAAACGGTGAGGCGCGCGAATGGTCACAGCTATGGAGGACTAAAAATGACTTAAGTATAAATAAATAAATAAATGAATAAATAAAGGAATAAATAAATAAATCCTTAAATAAATGTATAAATGATTAAATAAATGTATACATAAATAAATAAATGTATAAATAAATAAATAAATATGGGAATGAATGAATATAAGTTATAAATCAACAGGATAACATTAAATAAATATATTTCTACATTTCTGTATTTCTTCATTTATTTATTTCTCTATTTATGTGTCCACACGTATTTATGTCCCTAGCACTTGGATCTGTAGACGAACAGCATTTGTAACTGCCGTAGATATTGTTTTATGTCGTTGATAATAGGTTTGGTTGAGTGTATTATTTGTACAGCTTGTTTATTGAATGTTTGTTTTCTATTTGTATTTGGTCGGAACTGTTTGTGTGACCTGTGTTGCGCTGGGACGCATTTGATTGTGACAATGACAGAGGAACATGCGGTAATTAGTAAGTGCAAGTCAAGAGAGTATCTAAGTAAAGTGACCCATTCCCTCAAGGTGTAGTGCAGCCAGTGAGGTACGTTTGTTAATGTTAATGTTTCCGTTGCGTACATTTGTCAACTGTTTTTATGTTATGTCAACGCGAACAATGTTTAAATGTATTTTGTATAGTTCGACGGTGGATTGAAGGTGGACGGTGACGGCGGTTTAAGTGAAGTGCGCGCGCATCCATCCAATAAACATCAGTGACGAAAGAACAACGGTGGCGTCTAATTCCTGGAGGGAGTGATAGCGTTTATTAATATTATGCGTTCTTGTCTGTACATTCTAAATACTACTGTTGAGTCATGGAATGTAATTTAAGGATGTTTTCAGCCGAGAAGTTAGTAGTTTAAGCATCAAATCTGTGGTCGGTTTATCGAGATTCAGCCTGATAAGGATCTGCGACGGAGATTTGAGGTCCTGCTCGGGGACACTGAGCTCCGGGCGCCGGGCGCTCAGCGCGCTGCGTGGCCGCCGACAGCAGCCTGGTCTCGGCAGGACTTTTTTAAATGCTCCGCTGGCTCTGATGTCTCCGTAGCGGCTAAACATGAGATATACATAGGTTTGGGAGGATCTAAAGAGCACAATAGTTTATTATTTATTAAAAGATAACGTTACGTCAATTTGACTGAGGGTTAAGATTCATAACTTCATATTGTAGCGACCCTGGGTCAGGAAAGCTACGAGACGTTGTATAGTTATTACCGTTTATTCGTAGCCTACGCCAATCGACAGTGAACACCGCAACACATTCTACTCCACTGTAAAGTATGTTACAGTGAATAATTGGAGTAAATTCATGAGCAACAGCAGTTGATGTGGTGACGTCACAAGACCAGAAAGACCGTCCTGCGTCCTCGATAGTCTGGACTCCCAAGACCAGACTCCAAGACCAGACTGCAAAAGAACACGAGTCTGTTCTCAGTGTACTTGGAATTGATAAACGGCTGTAGTCAAAAAGCTGTCTCAGCTAACTCCTGCTAACGGTGAGCTGAGCGAGTCAACTTCAGCATCATGTGCCAGGCAGGAGAAGTAGTAGAGCACAACACACCAGGTGCATCACACTCCTGTGACCAATCAGGCTTTAGACAGAGGTTCGGACCGCCCAGCTCATTTGAATATACGGACACGTAAATGTCACACATAAATAAATAAGAAATACGTGTGGACACATAAATAGAGAAATAAATAAATGAAGAAATACAGAAATGTATAAATATATTTATTTAATGATGTCCTGTTGATTTATAACTTATATTCATTCATTCCTATATTTATTTATTTATACATTTATTTAGTTATCTATACATTTATTTAAGCATTTATACATTTATTTATACATTTATTTAAGGATTTATTTATTTATTCCTATATTTATTCATTTATTTATTTATACTTATGTCATTTTTAGTCCTCCATACACAGCGGCCAGCTGCTGATTACGGAAGAGCTCTGCTGTGCTCCGCGCAGACATATCCACGCACACTACTCACTAGCTCCCCCCCCTGACATCTTCTTGGCTTCTTGTACAAAGGGAAGAGCTATGTTAGAAAATATAAAATGACTTTAAATTAAATACACCGTGGCAAACTTCATTCTATGTTTGTCGTTGTCTGGTTTAGTAAATGTGATCACATGTTTGGTGCTTCACCACTCTAACATTGATGCCCTGCAGTGACAATAAGCTTTAGTTCTGTGTTTGTTTTGATACCATTGTTTAAGTTGAGATTTACACAAAGTATTTATTTTATTTAACTGCTACTATATACAAATGCTGATGTTAAGTGTTTGTTTGCACAACAGGTTTTATGGCACTTTAGTTCATATGGCAGAACATTTAAAATAAGTGTCAAGTTCTAGGAGTTGACAAACTGCCCTGAAAGTGTTTACTGGTGTCTCTCTAACGGGGACGACACATGTTATGGCTCGTTCATTCATATGGCACAACATTTAAAATACAAGTGCGCTATACACTACTTTTGAATTAATTATTAGAGAGAGAGAGAGAGAGAGAGAGAGAGATTTTAGACGTACGAGCTCAAGCTGTTCACAAAGTCAGTGAAAGAATATGTTTGCATGAAAACAATATTTTATTTCTCAAACCAAATGAATTAAATAAAAGACCTAAATGTATTCTGATGATGATGATGATGATGATGATCTCTTTGTTAAGATCATAAATAATAAACACCTGCTGCCCTCTGCTGGACAAAGATGCTCACAGCAGATCTGAAGTCATATCAAATATATCTTCTTCACAAATCGTTTTTCCAAACCTTCCTCTTGCTGACCGACCTGATGAATGTATGAATACATCTTAATCTTCAACAGCGTCCACGTGGTGCGTTTAAAGAAGCTTGGCCATCTGAGAACCGATTTGTTTCTCATCTTGCATGAAAAGAGCTGATCTGAGTATAGCACTAACATGTTCATGGATGTGTTCACAGTGAAACCAGGAGGCCTTTTTATTAACCGTCAACAAAACTGATAGCTAACAAGCTCACAGGATAACATGCTAGTTGACTAACAAGCTAGTAGACTAACGAGCTAAAAGCATAACAAGCTATCTATATATATATGGGTGGATGACATGACACATGATTTTTCTGTAATTAAGAGTGAATGTTTATTTAAAATGCATTTTGTCAAGCATATTATGGTACTTTATTTTAAACTTATGATTTTGTATGAAATATCTGTTATGTTTTGATTATATTTTAAGGTGAATACGTAAACTGCCCTGCGGTGTGACCGTAACAAAGGTGAAGCATTAAACTTACACATAAACAAAATAAACCAGAAATATATGGAGCAACTAATAACTGCCTTGGCATTATATTGTATATATTTACATTATTGATATTAGGTTTTAATATGTGAAAAACTAATAAATTTGTGTTTACAGCAAAATAATTTTCGTAACGCAAATGCTGTCCTGTGGCATGACCTGATTTTTAAACGGCAGTTACATGAACAACTATAGGGGTCCTTAGTCAACCCCCCCTACCAGGAAGCCCCCCAGATGTTAGAATGAACAGTGAATATTGAAAGATGAGTATTTTTTTTTAAAGTATTCATTTCATAAATGTGACTGTTTCTGTCAGACAATGAATGTGTCATTTCTTGAGAGTCCTGTAGGGTGGCAGCTGTAGGTCAAAATTTGTAACAAATATGTTTCTTAAATTAAGCATGAAAGATGAAAGTGAATAATCAAATAAAAAAAACAACTGTGAAAAATAATCATAATCATCTAGAGAAAATTAAATACTCGCTGAGGGGGTCAAGGAACAAATTCTTTTCTACCTGGGACCCGGTTCTGACATACTTGGGTAAACTCAAAACTATGCCTGATTCCCTCTTGCAGTATCCTCTAGCAGTATCTTTTGTGTCCCTAAATAATTAGGCACACAATAGACATGGCCTTTTTTATTTATTTTTTATTCATTTATTTCCTTTTCCTTCTTTTTTATTCATGTTTTAATCAGATTGTTGGATAGGCGATAATGTGGGCGCTCTGGTTTCTGCCTACTGGCTAGAACTGCTGGCAACCAGCAACCAGTTTGTGGATATGACTGTGATGTGATGACTGTTTGTTGTTCAGAGTGAAGCAGGTGTGTTTATGTTCAGATGTACCAGAGATATGTGTGTTTAGGTGCATGTATGTGTGCAGTCGTCTGGCTCGGCGAAATGAGATGACCTCTTTTTATTTATTTTTATGTATTTACTTTCTTATACTCTAGTTGGGTGTACCAGTGGGAGGGGTGGGTGGGGGGGTATGTTGTATGTTAAGAAAAAGATGGAATTGTCAGTTGAAATGCATGTTTACCATGTTATGTGTCTACCAACATTTCCAAATAAAAAGAAATATAAAAAAAAAAGAAAAATAATCATATGCGGAATTTTAATGAACATTCTGAAAGAGTACTTCTTAAACTTTAAACACACCTAATTTGTACTTGAAATCAATAATAGTAAAATATTTAAACAGAGTTACCAACTCTCACGGTTTTGCCGTGTGACACATGCTTTTGCACGTTTTCACACGCTCTCACGCCACACAACCAATTTCATGGCAAAAGAAATTCTGATTTGGGCGGAAGCGTGTTGGTTCCTTTTCAAACTCCGCGACGATGAACAAACTATCGGCTATTTAATGTGTTAATGTGCCGCAGCGCGCAAACATGAGCTGTCCGTGGAGGAATCAAGCGCTCCCCTGAGTTCTGCTGTGAGGTGCCACTTATCAGACAATCAAAAAGAAGAGTGTCTGGTCTCAAGTCTTTGGTGTCTGGTCGCTAGTCTCTGGTTCCTGGTCTCTGTTCTCTAGTCTCTGATCTCTAGTCCCTATTCTCTAGTCTCTGGTCTCTAGCCTCTAGTCTCTAGTCTCTGGTCTCTAGTCCCTGTTCTCTAGCCTCTAGTCTCTAGTCTCTGATCTCTAGTCTCTAGTCTCTAGTCTCTGGTCTCTGGTCTCTGGTCTCTGGTCTCTGGTCTCTGGTGTCTGGTTTCAAGTCTTTGGTGTCTGGTCCCTGGTCAGACCTTCTTCTTCCTCACATTGCTGTATGGTGGCTCACAGTGCTCCTCCCGATCTTCCTCCCGTGGCTCCTTCTCCCCATCTTCTTCTTCGCTGGTGCTTTGTGCTACAGGAAGTACCCTCTGGGCCCTTTTGGGCACGGCATAGTCGTCCACCCGGGGGTCGTAGGGGTACTCGTAGCCTTTTGGGTCAGCCGCTGTCCCCATGAGCCTCCACGCATCGCCTCTCATTTCCTCGAGGTCGTCGTACGTGGCGCTGGGGGGCAGCCGGGCGGCGCAGCCTTCAGGCTCGTCATAGATGTGCTCCGCCTTCCCGGCCGCCGGCCCAGCGCCGGCGCTCAGGAAGACGTTCCTGATCTTCATCTCGTCGATGCTGTCGTAGAGCGGGTCGGCTATGGCCCGGCAGGGGTCCAGGATGTCGGACATGATGGCGCTGGCGATGGTGTCGAAGGGAAGGGAGTACTCTGGCTCCGGGGGGGCGGTCCGGGAGTACGTCTGGTCCGGGTCGTGGCCGGAGCCGGGGTGCTCGGGGGGCCTGGAGTGTTTGAGGGGCCCGGGGGGCTTCTGGTGGGGCAGCGGGCAGCTGGAGATGGTCTTCACCTGGTTCTTACGGGGGAGGCTGCGAGTCTCCAGAGTCAAACTTTTGACTCCTGTCAGCACTTTGTCTCCGAGAGGCTCCAGATGAGACTGAGAACAGAGGAGCAATCAGTGGTGTAATGACTCCCACTGGCCAGCAGGGAGAGACGTGTACGTCCATACAGTATGCATTATATACAGAATTATATCATAGTATCATAGCAGTATATATAATATTATTATATCACAGTAGTATATATAATAGTATTATATCATAGTAATATATTTCATAGTAGTATTATAATGGTATAATATTTGTATTTAATAGTAGATGAAATAGTACTATATATACTACTATTACCTTATCATCTTCCTCACACTGTTTATTCTGACTTAACCCCACAACACCATCAATAAACTCCACAAGCCCATGGACACCAACCTCACCTTCTTCACCACCGGCCAATGGAACTCACTTCCATCCTTCTTCAACCACAAAATCATCCAAATACATAACCAGCTGGCTGCCCCTCCCCCTCCACTGCATCTCCCCCAGCCCTCCCCCACCTCCAATCCACTCTCTCATCCTTCAGTTCAACCAGTCAAACTGACCTCTCCTCCATCGTCTCCAGCATGAAGACCGCACCTGTGCCCTCGAGCCCCTCCCCTCTTCATTAGTCAAGGCCTGCCTCCCCTCCCTCTCACCTCTCTTAACAAACCTTATCAACTCCTCCCTGTCCTCTGGCCCAACAAAACCCTCAATAAACTTCAGTATGTCCAGAACTCTGCTGTCTGACTGCTAACCTCCACCCTACGATCACATTACCCCGGTCCTACACCACCTCGACTGGCTCCCGGTTAATTACAGGATGGACTTCAAACTACTACCTACACCCTACAGAGCCCTAAACCACATGGCCCCTCCCTCTCTCTCTGACTCCTCCCCCTCCTCGCCCCAACCTGTTGCCTCAGGTCCGCCGGTACAAACACTCTAAAGACCATCAGGACCAAGCGCCGGACCATGGGGTGACCGGACCTGGGGTGACAGAACCTGGGGTGACAGAACCATGGGTGACCGGACCTGGGGTGACAGAACCTGGGGTGACCGGACCTGGGGTGACAGAACCTGGGGTGACCGGAGCTGGGGTGACAGAACCTGGGGTGACCGGACCTGGGTTGACCTAACCTAGAGTGACCGGACCTGGGGTGACAGAACCTGGGGTGACAGAACCTGGGGTGACCGGACCTGGGGTGACAGAACCTGGGGTGACAGAACCTGGGGTGACAGAACCTGGCGTGACAGGGCCTGGGGTGACCAGACCTAGGGTGACCAGACCTGGGTTGACCTAACCTAGAGTGACCGGACCTGGGGTGACAGAACCTGGGGTGACCTGACCTAGGGTAACAGGGCCTGGGGTGACAGGGCCTTCTCACCTGCTGCCCCCCCCCCCCCTCTCTGGAAGGCTCTCCCCATCCACATCCGTAGTCTGAATTATTATTATTAATCATACAAATATGTGTCAGACGGTGTTTATGTCCTACCAGCTGTTGGCGCTGTTGTTGTTGTTGTTGTGAAGCAGCGCAGCTCTCCTTGTCTTTGTGATGTGGAGTTTCAGTCACCATGCTGTAAACACCGCCAGCTTCCTGCCAACAGGACACATCAGAATTAAAATGTACAGAGCAAAAAATAATAAAGAAATGATCATAAGATATTGTAATGAACTCAAACTAATCTCTTAAATTCTCTTCACCAGAGTTATAGTTATGTATAATATTTGTGTTGTGTTCTTAAAACTTTACTCAGTAGAGACTTTATAAAAAAAAAGACTTTATTCTGAAAACCTTGATTTTATTCTGAAAATAATGGCTTTATTCTGGAAATCTAGACTATATTCTAAAAATAATGACTCTATTCTGGAAAAAATGTCATTATTTTAAAAATAATGACTTTATTCTGGAAATCTTGGATTTATTCTAGAAATCTTAACTTTATTCAGAAAATCTTGACAATTCTGCCTTCATGTTAAAAGTCCCGACTTAATTCTAAAGTCCTGAATTGTTCAAAAATATTTAGTCTATTCTTACTTTTTTTTAAGTTTCTCCCTTAAATCCTCTTCAATTCTAAAAGCCGTGACTTTATTTTGAAACAGTGGACAGAACACCTGTGAGCTCACCAGAGCAGCAGGGCATTGTGGGACATGGCCGCGGAGTTGAGGCAGCGGTGGCGTCCTGGTCTGAACCAGGGGTGGGTTAAGGGGCAGGGGGGGCAGGGTCTTGTCTTGGGGGGTCTCTGAACCAGTCCGGCAGGAGGTCTTCCTCTGGGGGACGGAGGTCCTCTGCAGGTTGATGGCAGCTTCCACAGCCTGAAACAGGAAGTTCCCGTGCTCGGTGTCAAACTCAAAGCAGCCCTCACCGGAGTCGCACCGCCGCCCGGCCTCCAAGGAGAAGGTGGTCTGAAAGGGACACATCGAGATTAAGCCCGGATTAAAGGCAGATTTGATCTTGACTTCATTATTTGTCCTGACTTCATTCTTAACCTGACTTTATTATTCCTTAATCCTGACGTTATCTTTTCTTAATCCTGACTTTCTCCTTTCTCAATCCTGATTTGAGACTTTCTTGATTCTGACTTTATTATTAGTTAATCCTGACTTTATTCTTTCTTAATCCTGACTTTATTAACTACAGTGTGTGTGTGTGTGTGTGTGTGTGTATGTGTGTGTCTATGTATGTGGGTTTGTGTATGTGTGTTTGTGTGTGTGTGTGTGTGTATGTATGTGTGTGTCTGTGTGTGTGTGTGTGTGTGTGTGTGTGTCTCACCTTGTCCCGTCCGAAGCGTCTCAGGTACCTGTACGGCCAGGTGGACATGACGTCTCCGCTCTTCTTCAGCAGCAGCAGAGCGTCAACATCGGCTCGCAGGAAACCGTCAAGACCTTTAAGTCTGGAGCGGTGAGAGGCCTCAGTGCTCCTGACACACACTCTGAAGCCACACACTGACACACACACACACACACACACACTGATCAGCCTTAGAGTAAGGAGATGAGTGTCCTCTGTAGAGCTCAGCCTTAGAAATAGGGTAAGGAGATGAGTACCTGTCTCTCTGCCGCTGTACAGAGAGTTGTCCTCCATTCCTGCATCTTCGTCCCCTCCTCTTCCTCTCAACAGGCTGCTTCTCTTCCCTCCAGCTTCTGTCCTGTTCATCTGTCACATACCGATCAACTTATTGATCACATATCAAAGCTAAGTTATTTGAGAAACAACAAACACAGAAGGAACAAAAAGAAAACATGGTCGACGGAGAGGAAGTGGTCTCAGTCAGACCTCTAACAAGCCCAGGATAGACCCTGAGGAACTAGAGGAGGTGGTCTCAGTCAGACCTCTAACAAGCCCAGGATAGACCCTGAGGAACTAGAGGAAGTGGTCTCAGTCAGACCTCCAACAAGCCCAGGATAGACCCTGAGGAACTAGAGGAAGTGGTCTCAGTCAGACCTCCAACAAGCCCAGGATAGACCCTGAGGAACTAGAGGAAGTGGTCTCAGTCAGACCTCCAACGGGCCCAGCAGAGACTGCTAGAGGCGGAGAGGAGTTCACTTCCTGTCACTCAGAGGAGGAAAGAGGAAGCACCACAAAGCTATTTATAACTGAGAGTGTGTGTATATATATATATATATATATATATATATATATGTGTGTATATATGTGTGTGTGTATATGTGTGTGTGTGTGTGTATGTATGTTTGTGTGTATATGTGTGTGTGTGTGTGTGTATATATGTGTGTGTGTGTGTATATGTGTGTGTGTGTGTGTGTGTGTGTGTGTGTGTGTGTGTGTGTGGGGGGGTACCTACAGGGAAGGCTATCTCACACAGGGTGTGGGTCCAGTCCTCCAGCTGCAGTCGGTCTGCTGCGAACACGTAGATCTTCTCGGTGGTCTCGATCAGAAAGGGTCCTGTGTCTCTCGGGCACCCGTCCATCTCCACCTCCGAGACCCGGATACAGTCAGACAGACGGATCACCTGGAGACCGAGACCAGGAGAGACCACTAGAGACCACTAGAGACCAATAGAGACCCATAGAGTATAAACCAGTTTAGACCAATAGAGACCAGTAGAGTAGATACCAGTAGAATGACATAGTTCAGTAGAGCCCAGTCCAGTAGAGCCCAGTAGAGCCCAGTAGACCCCAGTACTCTACCTTCTTGTTTTCTTGCTGCCTGCGACTCTTCTCCACTGTAACTCCGTCTTTACAGTCAAAGAACTCCAGTCTGGAAACTGAACGGGAACTTTCTCTGAAGAGGACACACCAGACCCGCTTCCACCGCTACACACACACACGCACACACACGCACACACACACACACACACACACACACACGTATTGTTAACATAAGTTCTGTAGTGTTAGCATTAGCTCTTTAGTGTTAACTTAACGTTAGCTCTGTAGTGTTAGCGTTAGCTCTGTAGTGTTAGCATTAGCTCTGTAGTGTTAGCATTAGCTCTGTAGTGTTAGCATTAGCTCTGTAGTGTTAGCGTTAGCTCTGTAGTGTTAGCATTAGCTGTGTATCATTGGCGTACCTTGCCAAACCTCTGCTGATGCAGGTGCAGCGTCCCCTGTCTCCTGATGTCTTCCTCCATGACCGCTGCAGCTCCTCCTCCTCCTCCTCCTCCTCCTCCCTTCTGTCTATTCACCTCTTCTCTGACTCTCTGCTTTCTCTTGGTTAAAGTCCCCTCACCGCTCCTCTTCTTCTTTTTCCTCACTCCTCCTATCCTGCTCCTCTTTACCTCCTTCTGTTCTTCCGTTGCCCTTCTCCTTGCACCTCTTCTTGTTTCGTCTCCTTCTTCTGATCTCCTCGTCTGGTCTCTGGTCTCTAGGAGAGGTTCCCCCTATCCTCTCCTCCTGCTGTGGTGCACCTTCTTTTCTCGTCCTCCTCGTCACGTCCTCCTCGTCGTGCCCTCCTCGTCACGTCTTCCTCTCTGTGGTCTCAGTGTGATGCAGAGACACAATCGGTTTCCTGTTTTCGGTCTGTTGCAACATGTAATGCAGAAGTAACGCGTGAACGTTTGCTGCTCCTTCCTCCAGCTCTCACATCCTCAAGACCTCACGTCTTCATCTCCTCAGTCACGTCCTAACATCCTCATGTCCTCATCTCTTCACGTCTTCACCTCCTTACGTCCTAACATCCTAACATCCTCATCTCCTCACGTCTTCACCTCCTCACGTCCTAACATCCTAACATCCTCATCTCCTCACGCCTTCACCTCCTCACGTCCTAACATCCTAACATCCTCACAACCTCACATCTTCGCCTCCTCACGTCCTCACGTCCTCATCTCCTCACGTCCTCACAAGCGAGAGAGGAAGTCGGCCATGACCATCTTGCGTCCCCGGTCTTTGGATCACCTTGAAGTTAAAAGGCTGTAAAGCCAGAAACCCCCGAGTGATCCGGGCGTTGGTATCTTTCATGCGGTGGAGCCACTGGAGCGGGCGTGGTCCGACCAGAGGGTGAACGAGCGTCCCACGAGGTAGTAGCGCAGAGAGTCGACCACCCACCAGATAGCCAGGCCCTCCTTCTCCACGTGCTGTACCTTCCTTTCCCTCTCCTACAGCTTGCGGTAGATGTACAGCCCATCGGTTCTCAAGATTACGTGTAAGGCTGTAGCTAACCGCAACCTTATCCGCCCCAGCGGAGTAATTACTGCTCTGCCTTCCTGAGCTTTATTTGTGTTTTTCATTCAATGTTAATAATTTGTTCTAAAACTACAGTTTATACAGTGAAATATATAATACAAGTATATAAACGTTCCACCTCACACAGATAATCCATCGTTGATCCATCGATGGCTTTTGGTCTGAAGATAATAATCAATCAGATAATAATCAATCAGATAATAATCAATCAGATAATAACAAGTAGCCAGGGTTCGGAGCTCAGCTTTGTTTATTAAAATAAGAGAAGAAGAGTTCTAATGTTTACGATTGTGTTCACGTCTTCATCGTACAAACTCCTAGTGAGGAAGAAGAGTGAATACTCAATGAGTCAGATCTCCTTCTCCTTCTTCTTCTTCTTCTTCTTCTTCTTCTTCTTCTGATTCTCATTCTCATTCTCCTTCTCCTTCTCCTTCTTCTTCTTCTTCTTCTTCTTCTTCTTCTTCTTCTTTTTCTCATTCTCCTTCTTCTTCTTCTCTCCTGAGTGTCGGCAGGCTGCTGTAGGTGTTGGTCCAGTATGAGACGTATTCTGATCTCAGGTCGTAGCTGAAGAATGAAACAAACCAATCAGTGAACCATCACCACAGCTTTGTTTGTATAGAACAATAGAATACAATAGAATAGAAAACAAGACCGGAGAGGAGTCTAATCGACCTGTAGAGGAGAACAGTAGAGTTCAGTAAAGTACAGTCGACTACACAGTAGAATGCACTAGAGTATATTAGAGTACCGTAGAGCACATATAAGTACAGTAGAGTACATTATAGTACACTCAAGTACAGTAAAGTACAGCAGTGTACAGTGTATTACATTGGAGTACACTAAAGTACAGCAGTGTACAGTGTATTACATTGGAGTACACTAAAGTACAGTAGAATACACTAAAGTATATCTGAGTACAGTAAAGTACAGTACTAAAGTAAAGTATAGAACAGTAGAGTACAGTAGAGTGCAGTTGAGTACATTATAGACACTAAGGTACAGTATAATACAGTAAAGTACAGGACAGTAAAGTACATTATAATACAATAAAGCACATAACAGTACAATAAAGTACAGTTGAGTACAGTCAAGTGTATTAAAGTACAGTATGATTCATTATAGTACACTAAGGTACAGTAGAACATAGTAAAGTAAAGTAGAGTACAGTATAATGCAGTAGAGTACCTGACGGAGGTCTTGGAGATCTCGTGGTTGATGGCCAGGTAGGGTTGGTGTTGTGTGGTGAAGGCGGGCCAGGGAACTGGGACTTTACTGGCTCCCTTACTGGGATCACTGGGCAGGAGGATAGGGAGAGATTAGACCAGCTTAGACCTCCCCAGGCCAGTCCATGTAAACCGGTTCAGGCTACTTCAAACCAGTAGAGACCAGTAGAGACCAGTATGTCAGAGGCAGACCTGGCCTAGGTGTGTTGACTCCATGTGTGTTTGCAGTGCATGCTGGGACTTTACCCTGTCCTGGCAAAGTTGGTCCAGTACGCGATCATGTACCCGGACAGGGTCCGGTGTCGGGGGAAGTAGACCAGCGGGGTGGCAAAGGCTTTACCAAACAGGTACTGCAGGTCCTCGGCGTGCTCAGCCTCCACCCAGCGAGGCAATCCTGGGATACGAGTCTCCATGTTGAACAGGTAGGAGTAGGTACGGGCTCCACTAGGGACAAACGACAACACAGGTACAGGTCCATGATGGACAGAGGATCCCAAGACCTAAGAGACCCAATGAGCTTGATCAGAGGACCTCAGAGACCTGAAGAACCTGGTCAGAGGACCTCAGAGACCTGATGAAGGGGTGACAGTGACGAGTTCAGACTATTTCTAACCCGGTTCGTATGGATGTGAATGAATGTTGGTGGTGGTCGGAGGGGCCGTAGGCGCAGATTGGCTGCCTCGCTTCCGTCAGTCTGCCCCAGGGCAGCTGTGGCTACTGATGTAGCTCACCACCACCGGGATGACTGTGTGTGTGTATGACTGGACTCTGGACTCTGTAAGCGACTTTGGGTACTTAGAAAAGCGCTATATAAATCGAAATCATTAACATGTTTTATCCCCACTGGGTAAGCAGGTCTGTCTTTCAATCAGGGTGTTGATGGTCCAATCCCCGGCCTAGTCGCTGTGTCCTTGAGAAAGACACTGAGTTGGTCCTGTAGTTCTACGTGTATGAACGTAACATGTCAGTCGCTCTGGATCAGAGCATCAGCTAAACGTCATGTGATCACAAGGACCGTCAACTGGATTCCAACCTCGTTGGGAAGCCAGTGCGAAGACATGAGGACTGGGTCAGAAGACCACTTACTGGTGAAGACTGGAGGACATAAAGAATCTGGTCTATATAAGATAATATAATATATCAGATCTGAGACTTTAAAGCTGGTTGGTTGGACCAACCGGAGCCTACCTGGTGCTCTTGGCGTGGAGCTTGAGGGCAATCTGCGTGGGAACCAGGAACAGGAAGTCCGTCTCAATATCAGCCACCGTCTTCTTCACCACCGCCGGATCTGGCGCCGACCCCCAGTGAGACGAGTATACACCGTAGGCCGAACTGACGGCGGCGACCCCCTTTTCTTTGGTCAGTCCGGCCAGGACACCCCTCACGTCCTCCCTGAGGACCAACAAGACCACCACAGGTTCTGTCTCTGGTTCTGGATTAATTCAGGACCTGAAGGTCTCTGGTCTCTAAGGACTCATCTTTATTAATGCAACTGTTAGATTCCCTGTCTGTTCCTAGTGTGTGTTCCCCGGTATTGTCTCCCTTCCGTCTGTGTTGTGTTGTCTGTTTACAGGTTCCGCCCCCGGGTTCTGCCCACTGCCACGCCCGCTTCCGTGTCACCAGCTGAGACGCGTTTCGTTCAATCACCAGAGGTGGTTATAGGGACTGTGTTTCCTCTGGTGCGCTGTCAGGTCGTTCGGGTAGTATGAGTCTGAGAAATCCTTGTGTTTCCTATCAGTAATCCTTGTGTTTCCTATTAGCAGCGCACAGGCTCGGTTGAGTTGCCCTCCCGACGCCGGATCGACAGAGAGCGGTCGAGTTGCCCTCCCGACTCTGGAGTGAGACTTTCCGTTCTACAATCTGTTTGTTTGTTTTGTTTTTGAGCATCGGGAAAATAAATCCTGTTTGATTTTGAAACTGCTGTCTTGCGTGCGTTTGGGTCCTCCATAACACTTAGATCGTATCAGCAACATAAAATAATATGAGAATGATGTTGACGGTATGTGGAGGGAGACAGACAGACGGACAGACAAGGAATACTATGAAGGCCTGATCCCCAACTCTTGGCTCCACGCCCCTCATGCCACGCCCTCAGGCTGCCACCAGACAGGCCACGCCCACAGGCTGCCACCAGACAGGCCACGCCCCCAGGCTGCCACAAGACAGGCCACGCCCCCAGGCTGCCACCAGACAGGCACTCACACAGTGGTGTTGGCGTTCCTCTGGTTGATGGAGGGGAGGTCCACGCCGGCGAAGATGTGTCCGTCCATGCTGTTGACACCGGCCATGAAGTCGAACTGAGCCGCATTGTGGAACAGCCGGCTCGGCTCCTCGGGGATGAAGTCGCCGTCCACCACCGGAGCCAGTTCCATGAGGTCCATGACCACACCTGCAGGGGGGCGGAGACCCGGGGTGGGGGGGTCGAGGTCATCGGACACGGCTTTTGATCACAACGACAGTTGAAGTCACTTGAGACTTCCTTATTTTTCAAATTTCTCCTACGAATTTAAATGTCTGACAACAATCAAAAGGTTTGAATAGCTTGCATCATGATCATCACGCATTATTGGTTTGTTAACAGGCAGCAGCACGGCCGCCCTGCTCACTGGTCCTCGCATGTTTACCACACAAAGAAGAACCTGTGTATTATCTGCTTAGTATGAAAAGCACCATACAGAGGTATGTTTATACATGTTACCAGGCCCAGTGCAATACTAATCACAACGTATACAGGACTGTCTCAGAAAATTAGAATCTTGTGATAAAGTTCTTTATTTTCTGTAATGCAATTAAAAAAAACAAAAAATGTCATGCATTCTGGATTCATTACAAATCAACTGAAATATTGCAAGGCTTTTATTCTTTTAATATTGCTGATTATGGCTTAGAATATTTCCTCAGACCAAGTATAAAAAAAAGATTTATAACAGCAAAACAAATTCAAACATTTGAAAATGTCCATTAATGCACTCAGTACTTGGTTGGGAATCCTTTTGCACGGATTACTGCATCAATGCGGCGTGGCATGGAGGCAATCAGCCTGTGGCATTGCTGAGGTGTTATGGATGCCCAGAATGCTTCAATAGCTGGAGAAAGGCTGGAGAGGAGCAACATCCAAGTTGCTTGAAATCCAGTGTGAAGTTCCCACAGTCAGTGATGGATCAGCAATGCCACAGGCTGATTGCCTCCATGCCACGCCGCATTGATGCAGAAATCTGTGCAAAAGGATTCCCAACCAAGTACTGAGTGCATTAATGGACATTTTCAAATGTTTGAATTTGTTTTGCTGTTATAAATCTTTTTTTTATACTTGGTCTGAGGAAATATTCTAATATTTAGAGATAGGATATTTGAGTTTTCTTAAGATGTAAGCCATAATCATCAATATTAAAAGAATAAAAGGCTTGCAATATTTCAGTTGATTTGTAATGAATCCAGAATGCATGACATTTTTGTTTTTTTAATTGCATTACAGAAAATAAAGAACTTTATCAAAATATTCAAATTTTCTGAGACAGTCCTGTGTATATATATATATATATATATATATATATATATATATATATATATATATATATATATATATATATATATATATATATATATATATATGATTAAATGTATTCAGGCAGGGTCCTCGGCCTTAAAGCACTCACCTTTCCCCAAAAGCAGCAACACGTCGATCTTTCCCGCCATCGTGAGGCCGACCGGGTCGCTCAGCTTCAGACACGCCAGCATCTCGTCCTCGTTGCTCCGCCAGCAGCCGACTTTACGGGCGATCTGACGGAGACAAAGGCGTTTCAGGAAATTCAGAGGACATATAGAGGACATATAGAGGACATTCAGAATCAGAGGACATTTCAGAGGACACACAGAGGACATATAGAGGACATTCAGAATCAGAGGACATTTCAGAGGACACACAGAGGACATATAGAGGACATTCAGAATCAGAGGATATACAGAGGACATTCAGAGGACGGGCTGGACCTTCTTGGTGAGGGCCATGGGGTTCTTCTGCAGAGCCCACGGACTCAGAGCTACTCCACACTGAGAGATCACCCTCCGGAAGAGACCTTTGCTGTGGGGGGACAGCATCTGAGGGAGACAGACAGACAGACAGAGACCTCTGACCTTTACGCTGTTGTGTGACCTCTGACTTTTGTGCTGTGGTGTGACCGCTGACGTTTACGCCAAGGTGTGACCTCTATATGTGACCTCTGCCCTTTACACTGAGGTGTGACCTCTGACCTTTATGCCAAGGCGTGACCTTTGACCTTTACACTGAAGTGTGACACCTGACTTGTATGCTGAGGTGTGACCTGACATTTACGCTGATATGTGACCTCTGCCCTTTACACTGTGGTGTGACCTCTGACCTTTACGCTGAGATGTGACCTCTGCCCTTTACGCTGTGGTGTGACCTCTGACCTTTACGTTGTGGTGTGTCCTCTGACCTGGAAGCTGGCACTGGCGGCTCCGGCTGATTGGCCGAAGATGGTGATGTTTTCGGGGTTTCCTCCGAACACCGCGATGTTCCTGCGGACCCACGAGATCGCAGCGTGCTGGTCCCACAGGCCGTAGTTCCCTATGAGACCAGGACCAGATACTGACTTCAGACCAGGACCAGATCCACGACTCTGCTGTGAGTCTGTGCAGGTTTTAGTCGACAATGAGATCCTCTTTGAGTTTCTAGTGTCCTGGTCCTTGCATTGTGGTTATTCCTATTATTGTGATTATTATTATGCTTATTAATAATCTGAGATGAAGTCAGGTCTGAGATCTCAGCAGCGGAACTAACACCGTATGACACGATGCATGATGGGAAATCACCAGACGGCAGCACAATGAGGCTCCCAGTGTGACCCAGAATGCTTCACTTCCCTCTGAGCGTCTACCTGGCGGAGCTCAGATTGTTTATAATAACCTTTAACTGAGTTTCCAGCCTGTGATTGGTCGGACAGCAGCTCAACGACAGCCTGTGATTGGTCGGACCTGGCATGCGGGCGTCTCCGGAGCTCAGGAAGCCCATGGTGCCGACCCGGTAGTTCACCGTGACCACGATGACGTCACCCCGCTCCGCCAGCTCCTTGCCATCGTACAGAGACTCCCCGAGGATCGCCACGTCGTTAGAGGCCCCCAACAGGAAGGCCCCCCCGAAGAGGTAGACCATCACGGGGAGGCCAGAGGACACTGGGGAGGAAGAGGTACCACCATCATCTTCATTATCACCATCATCATCTGTGTGTGTGTGTGTGTATGTGTGTCTCTGTGTGTATGTGTGTATATTTGTGTGTCTCTGTGTATACTTACGTTTCCTTCCCTGGGGAACAAAGATGTTCAGGTACAGACAGTCATCGCTGCCCTGGGTTGTTGTCTGCAGCAGCGTGACCTGCAGGCAGCGGTCTCGGTAGTGAAGAGCCTTCAGGACTCCTGGAACACACATGTTCATATTCACACATGTTCACACACATGTTCATGTTCACACATGTTTACACACACAGGGCTCTCAAGTGTCACGCATTGAGCGTGAGACTCACGCATTTCGGTCTTAACTCACTCACTCCCGCCACACAATAAAAAACGCGGCTATTTAATGTTTTAATGTGCCGCAGCGTCGACATGAGCTGGCCGCTCCCCTGGAGTTCTGCTGTGAGGTGCCACTTATTACCCAATCAAAAAAAAGAAATGGGCTACACAATAGCACAGAAAACAAACCTATCTGTTGTATCTGGGTAACATTTAATCCAGCAACCAATGAAAATAAAGCATCCTAGAATTGCTCGCCTGATATCCTAAAGTTTCGTTCTGAGCAAACACACATGTTCATGTTCACACACATGTTCACACACATGTTCGTGTTCACACACATGTTCACACACATGTTCATGTTCACACACATGTTCACACACATGTTCATGTTCACACACATGTTCACACACATGTTCATATACATGTGCATATACATGTTCACTCATATGTTCACACACATGTTCATATACATGCTCACACAGATGTTCATATATATGTTCAGTTTGTTCCTTCTTCACTTCTATCTTTAGGTAACGAGACGCCTACCGCTCCATCCGGGGTGAGGTTTAGGTTTCTCCCACTTTCCCGGGACATCCGCAAAGGGGACTCCTTTAAAGACGTCCACGGTCCGAAACAGACCCATCCTGTAACTCTTCCCCTCCACCCGCCCCCCCTCGGTCTGCACCACCTGCAGCTACACACACACACACACACACACACACACACACACACACACACACATAAACACAGAGACACGCACACATACAAACACATACACACACGTACAGAGAGACACATACACATATTTCAAAATATATAATACATATCTATCTATAGCTATCTATATATATATATATATATATATTATATATGTATTTTGTACATATGTATGTCTGTACAAATTATATATAAATTCAAACAGATATTTTTTAAATAATATATATGTAAATATATTATATTATCGTATATAAAATATATTACATTCCTAAATATATACATATGTTCATATTCATCCACATATATGATATATAAGTATAAATACATATATATTTATTTTAATATATCTATATTATAAGCAGTGATCCTGATGTCCCCTTGAGCTCCATTAATTCAATTCAATTCAGTTTATTTGTATAGCCCAGTTTCACAAATTACAAATTTGTCTCAGAGTGCTTTACAATCTGTACACATAGACATCCCTGACCCAAAACTTCACATCGGACCAGGAAAAACTCCCAAATAACCCTTCAGGGGGAAAAAAAGGGAAGAAACCTTCAGGAGAGCAACAGAGGAGGATCCTCTCCAGGATGGACAGATGCAATAGATGTAATGTGTACAGAAGGACATATTTAGAGTTAAAATACATTCAAGGAATCTGACAGAGTTTATCAATAGTTCATATTTAGGCATATTCCACGATGGAGAGTTTGGAGACCTCCCAAGTGGAGGAGTGGGCGGAGTCCCAGCAGGGCAGTGGCACAGCTGGCGACAGGAACTCACGATCCAACCATCGAAGGTCCATCAGCAGATGGAATCTATGCCGTCTCATAGGGTCCGATGACCCCATGAGACGTGAAGTCAGAAGGACTCCAGAGCAAGCAGAGTTAGTCATGTGTGATGGAGAGATGAAGATTCATCCATAGGAGAAAGAAAAGAGGAGAGAGGTGCTCAGTGCATCCTAAACATCCCCAGCAGCTATAAGCCTATACCAGCATATCCAGGGGCTGGACCAGGTGAACCTGATTCAGCCCTGACTATAAGCTCTGTCAAAGAGGAAAGTCTTCAGTCTACTCTTGAATGTGGTTACTGTGTCTGCCTCCCGGACTGAAGGTGGAAGCTGGTTCCATACAAGCGACACTTGATACCTAAAGGCTCTGGCTCCCATTTTACATTTTAAGACTCTCGAACTACAAGTAGCCCGCATTTAGTGAGCGCAGCTCTCTGGTGGGGCGATACGGTACTACAAGCTCTTTAAGATATGATGGTGCATCACCAATTAAGGCTTTGTAAGTTAAGAGAAGAATTTTAAAAGTGATTCTTGATTTTACAGGGAGCCAGTGCAGAGCAGCTAGTGCAGGAGTAATGTGATCTCTTTTCTTAGTTTTAGTGAGAATACGAGCTGCAGCATTCTGGATCAACTGGAGGGACCTAAGAGATTTATTAGTGCAGCCTGATAATAAGGAGTTGCAGTAATCCAGTCTCGAAGTAACGAACGCGTGAACCAATTTCTCTGCATCTTTTTGAGACAAGATGTGCCTGATTTTTGAAATATTACGTAGATGGAAGAATGCAGTCCTTGAGATTTTCTTTATGTGGGAGTTAAAGGACAAGTCCCGATCAAAGATAACGCCGAAATTCTTTACAGTGGTGTTGGATGCTAGAGTAATGCCATCTACAGAAATCACATCACCAGATAATTGATCTCTGAGGTGCTCAGGGCCGAGTAGAATTACTTCAGTTTTGTCTGAGTTTAACATCAAGAAGTTGCCGGTCATCCATGTTTTTATGTCACTAAGACATGCTTGAATTTTAGTGAGTTGGTTAGTCTCCTCTGGTTTTATCGATAGATATAGTTGAGTATCATCTGCATAACAATGAAAGTTTATAGAGCGTTTCCTGATAATATTGCCCAAAGGAAGCATGTATACGGTAAATAGAATTGGTCCAAGCACAGAACCTTGTGGAACTCCATGACTAACGTTGGTGGTCATTGAGGCTTCATCGTTTACAAATACAAACTGAGATCGATCTGATAAATAGGATTTAAACCAACTTAGGGCGGTGCCTGAAATACCAATCGACTGCTCCAGTCTCTGTAATAGGATGTTATGGTCAATGGTGTCGAATGCAGCACTAAGGTCTAACAAGACCAGTACAGAGAGAAGTCCTTTATCTGCTGCCATTAAGAGGTCATTCGTAATCTTCACCAGTGCTGTCTCTGTGCTGTGGTGTTTTCTAAATCCTGACTGAAACTCTTCAAATAAACTATTCTGATGTAGAAAGTCACACAACTGATTTGCGACCACTTTCTCAAGGATCTTAGAGAGGAAGGGAGGTTAGAGATCGGTCTGTAGTTAGCCAAAACCTCTGGATCCAGAGTGGGCTTCTTCAGGAGAGGTTTAATTACAGCTACTTTGAAGGAATGTGGTACGTGGCCTGTTAACAAAGACACATTAATAATATCCAAAAGAGAGCTGCCAATTAAAGGCAAAACATCTTTAAGCAGCCTAGTCGGGATAGGGTCCAAGAGACAGGTAGACGTGTTAGAAGTAGAAACCATTAAAGATAATTGGTCACGGTTGATGGGAGAAAAGCCATCCAAATATATACCAGGACATACAGGGGTTTCCAAAGCCATTCCACTTGAGGACAGATTGGCACTGGTTAAGGGCAAGAGATTATTAATCTTGTCCCTAATAGTTAAAATCTTCTCATTGAAGAAGTTCATAAAGTCATTACTACTGAGCTCTATAGGACATAAAACATGAGCTAGCCTTAATGTTCTTCCTTTATCATCTTCATCCTCATCATCACCCTCATCATCATCATCATCACCACACCTGTGACCCTCTTGTGGAGGTGTGATCTTCACAATCGGCGTTTCTCAATAAGCGTACTTGTGCGTACTTTCTTCTACTTGTGGACTCGTGGCCTCTGTGGCCGGTTTGTTATGATTCAGCCTAATAAAGATCTGCGCCGTAGATTTGAGGTTATGTTCGCGGACCACTGAGCTCCGCAGAGCAGGCGGTCAGCGTGCTGTGTGGCCGCCGACAGCAGCCTGATCTCGGCAGGACTTCTTTAAATACTCTGCTGGCTCTGATGTCTCCGTAGCGGTTAAACATCAGATATAATTCGGTTTGGAGGATCTAACGAGCACAAAGAGTGTATTATTTATTCACAGATAACGTTACATCAGTTTGACTGAGGTTCAAGATTCATAACTTCATATTTGTATAAAATTTTAACGTTGAACTCATGGTGTTTTCTGATTGGCTGTTGTGTAGCCCATTTCTTCTTTTTGATTGGCGGATAAGTGACACCTCACGGCAGAGCTCCAGGCGTTTGATTCCTCTACAGTGAGAGCGGCTCATGTCTGCGCGCAGCGGCACATTAAAACATTAAATAGCCGAGAGTTTTTTTAAGCGTGAAAAATACGATGTGTGGTGGGAGTACGGGAGTTAAGACCGAAATGCGTGAGTCTCACGCTCAATGCGCGAGACTTGAGAGCCCTGTATTTATATATAATCGAAATATGGATAAACAATATAAATAATATAAATAAATGTTTTTATTTTGTACACAATATTAATACAATTATATGTGTATGATTATTTTATTTTTAATTGTGTGTATATATATATATATATATATATATATATATATATATATATATATATATATATATATATATATACACACACACACACACACACATATATGTATATATAATCCACATACATAATTCAAAATAAAATAATGATATATAAAGAACAATGACAAAAGCAGGGTTGTCATATTTCCTTTGACTGTAAAAAAATTATTTACAGTGAATAATTGGAGTGAACTCAGGAGCAAGAACAGCTGATGTGGTGACTTCATCAAGTCAGCTGCTTTTCCAATCACAGACTCCAAAAGAACCCAAGTCTGTAGTCGTGTACTTTGAATTGAGAAACGCCGAATGAGATGTACAGCCGATTCTCGAGCCGTTTCTCAATATGCGTACTTGTACGTCCTCTACTTGTGTCCTCGTGGACTCGTGAAACGTCATTAGTCTCAGCCCGGCTACATGTTCACATTCAAAGTTCTCTTCTCTCAAAGCACGGTCAAAATGCCCGGGTGTGACTTGATCCTCACATTTTCCGGAGGATGCATCAGAGGAGACTTGTGCGTACTCTGGCCAGCATATATCCCAGAATGCATTTCACGAGCAACCGGAAACAATAGCGGAGGAGAACATAAACTACTGACAGTTGACGTTATAAATGCTACTGTTGTTGAGTCACGGAATGTCATTTTAGGATGTTTTTAGGCAAGAACTTAGTAGTTTCAAAATCAAATCTGTGGTTGGTTTGTTATGATTCAGCCTAATAAAGATCTGCGCCTTAGATTTGAAGTTTTGCTCGCGGGACCAGTGACCTCTGCAGTGCCGGGCGGTCAGCGCGCTGTGACCGCCGACAGCAGCCTGATCTCGGCAGGACTTTTCTAACGAGCACAAAAAGTTTATTATTTATTCACAGATAACGTTACATCAGTTTGACTGAGGGTTAAGATTCATAACTTCATATTTTAATTAAACTTTAACATTGAACTATAGTGCTGTCTTTTTACTTTTGATCGACTTGTTTGCAATTACATGTGTAATATATATATTAGGGCTGGGCACGTTAACGCATTAATCGTGCGTTAACGCATCACTGAACTAGAATGGGCACTCGGTAGAGCGCATATCTTCGCATATCACAAGATTGAATTATGAACAATTTGGCACTAGTTTCACGCAAATCGGATGCCAATTAACCGAGATATCGCAAATTTACGTTTTTCACCTTTTCGTGACCTTGACCTTTGACCCAATCACTCCCAAAAAATAATCGATTGTTCCTTGGGTCATGACCAATCATCCCACCAAGTTTCATAAGAATCGGCTCAGTTTTGTCTGATTTAGACAAATAACAAGTTTTTCACCTTTTTGTGACCTTGACCTTGACCTTTGACCCAATCACTCCCAAAAACTAATCAATTGTTCCTTGGGTCATGACCAATCATCCCACCAAGTTTCATAAGAATCGGCTCAGTTTTGTCTGATTTAGACGAATAACGGACGGACAAACGGACAAACGGACGGACATATTCACAAATAAATACACGCCGGCCAAAACATTACGTTCTGCATTTTCAATGCGAAGGTAATTAACGCCGACAATTATTTTATCGCGCGTTAACGCAGGTTTAATTATTTATTATTTATTCCCCCGTCCCTCGGATTTTGCGTATACAAATGCGATTAATCGGGGAAATCATGCGATTAATCGCGATTAAAAATGTTAATCGTTGCCGAGCCCTAATATATATATATATATATATATATATATATATATATATATATACAAATATTTAAATATATATACATATATATATATATACACACAATATGTATATAACATATATACATTTATTATGTATAATCTAAATATGTATAAACAATATATATATATATATATATATATATATATATATATATATATATATATATATATGTTTTTATTTGTTACACAATAGATATACAATTATAATATGTGTATGATTATTTTATTTTGAATTGTGTGTATGAACATAAATATATATATATATAATATATATATATATATATATATATATATATATATATATATATATATCACACACAATTCAAAATAAAATAATTATAAAGAATATTGACAAAAGCAGGGTTGTCATATTTCTTTTTACTGTAAAAAGCAATTTACAGTGAATAATTGGAGTAAACTCAGGATAAAGAACAGCTGATGTGGTGACGTCATCAAGTAAGCTGCTGTTCCAATCGCAAAAGAACACAAGTCTGTATTCAGTGTACTTGGAATTGAGAAACGTCTGTAGTCCTAGAAACACTGAACAGCTTTTTGACTCAGACTGGAAGTCAGACCATATTGAGGGACGGACAAACATGTATGGCACAGTACACATATGTGATGAACTCACCTTTGCAGCTGAGGCCGAGTTCAGACAGACAGCAACCAGAAGCATCAAGAACATCATCATCCTTTTCATCATCTGCCTGTGTGTGAGCCGCTGCTGTATTTATACTGTTCATGTTCCTCTTATCTACAACCCGAAGATAAGAGAACCATCTACCAGCCCTGCTTCTGAAGTCTGTGCTTAATGTGTTAAAACTGCATTCTCTCTCCTGACCACTAGACCATAAAGCAGGAGATGCTTTAGCCCGGGGCTACAAGGTGATTGACAGGTCGACACCAGAGACGTATACGGTGTCTCGACTCCTCAGTCCAGATATGGTCACTTCCTGTTCACCGATTGGAGAAAACCAAGAAGGCTATGGCCAGAATGCTGAATTAAAGGTCCACAAACCAACAATAATATGGTGCCATGAGCTAGTGGGGTAATATGTAGTGGACTGTGGTCTATAGTGGACTATCGTGGTCTATAGTGGTCTATGGAAAATCAATGTCTATAGTGGACTAAAGTGGACTATAGTGAACTATCGTTGTCTATAGAGGTATATGGTGATCTATTGTGAACTATAGTGGTGTAAAGTGGACCATAGTGGTCTATAGTGAACAATCAATGTATATAGTGGACTATGGTGGTCTATAGTGAACTATCATTGTCAATCATTGTCTATAGTGGTCTATCATTGTCTATAGTGGACTCTAGTTGACTATAGTGATTGATAGTGGACTATAGCACTCTATGGTGGACTACAGTAGTCTCTCTAATTGAGGAACAAACTGTCTTCAACCTTGAAGTTGAGTTTTTAATCAGCCTGAGAAAATACACAGTTGCTGGTCTGACCCCCCCATACACACACACACACACACACACACACACACACACACACACACACACACACACACACACACACACACACACACACACAGTTATTGATTAACCTGAGAACAAACATGAAGAAATTCATCTCAGCATAAAATGTTTACTGTTGATGACAAAAATCAACATTCTGAAGTTTCTGATCACAACCATAAACATACAAAAAAGTTATGAATAGAACCCAGTAGAACATGAATAATGTATAGAATATAGTAGATAGTAAGTACTGCCTTTAAGTTCTATCCAGAGTGGTACTAGTACTTCAACAGAGTACTTTCAGTTTTCAATTCAATTCAGTTTATTTGTATAGCCCATTTTCAAGAATTACAAATTTATCTCAGAGTGCTTTCCAATCTGTACACATAGACATCCCTGTCCCAGAACCTCACATCGGATCAGGAAAAACTCCCAAACCACCCTTCACGGGGGAAAAAAAAGGGAAGAAACCTTCAGGAGAGAACAGAGGAGGATCCCTCGCCAGGATGGACATATGCGATAGATGTAATGTGTACAGGACAGATTTAGAGTTAAAACACATTCAATGAATATGACAGCGTGAATGAATAGTTCGTAGTAGGCATATTCCACGATGGAGACCTCCACGATCCATCAGGCAGATGGAGGTAGTGGTGGAGGGACTTTCTGCTGTATTAGAGGTCAATATTTGCTCCATTAATATTCGATGCACTTTATAAATGTCGATAAAGAAATTTCGCGTCGGTGAAAGCCCGTTCGTCCTATGTTCTCCTTCGTTCCTGAACGCCTCGTGACGCGCCAGACAGCTGCATGTGGGCGGGGCTTCGTGTTGCTCAACATGGCTGCGCCCTGCTCGGATCAACAGGTCTGAAGGTAAACGAGTAAACACGTTAACGCACCGGAGCACCGAGAGCTACCGGGAGCTACCACGCTAACACAGCCCAGTGGGTAGAACGTTAGCTTAGCATCAGGCTGTCATCTGGTAACCAATGCTAGCTGTTAGCTTAGCTTCAGTAGGAACTCTGTGCACAACTTTAGATAGCTCTGTGACGTCACATTATTACATAATAGTGACGTCACTGACAGAGAGATTACATAAAACAGTATTTTAACTACTGCCACATGTACTTAGACTCAGTGACACAAGTACCAATACCAGTGTGCAAATACTCTGTTACAAGTTCTGCATTTATAAACTAGTGGGGTGAAAGAACAGAATGAAAACAATGACCCAGGTGTGTCCTCACCTGGGTCACATGATCATCAGCTTCACGTCTCACCTGTCTGTCTCCAGGTGTCCAATATGTCCAGCCTGCAGAGTATCAGTGAGCTCCTGCTCTCATTGGACAGTCCAGAACTGCAGGAGGCGGAGCAAGTCAGAGCAGCCATCAATCAGCAGCTAAGCACAGGTGAGTCTCTATCCATCTCTACCCGTGTCTATCCATCTCTACCCGTATCTATCCATCTCTACCTGTGTCTACATACAGAGATGAGCCCTTTATCAGCACTAAGGTCTAACAGGACCAGATAGAGATGAGTCCTTGAATCCACAGTGCAATGCATTGTGGGTTTTGAAACGTGTGGCGTGAGCATGTGTCTGTCCCCCCAGACCGAGGAGGTGCGGTCCTGTCCTCTCTGGTGGACTACTACCTGGACTCGTCCTCCCCTCAGGTGGTGCTCCTCCTGTCCTCCATCAGAGAGCCTCATCACAAGGTCAGCTGACTTTGCATATTGATGTTAGTATTATGAGATGTTGATCTGTTGTTGATGCTCACGGCCTCGTTGTGACAGCCGCTGCTGGAGAAGCTGAACGAAGCTCTGAACAGAGCTGGATCCAGACTGACTGGTCTGACCCTGCTGGGTCACCTGGTCCGGAACCAGCCCCCCTGGGTCCATCACATCAGCCGCTCGGCTCTGCTGCCGTCGCTGCTGCGCTGCCTCAAGGTACCACAATCATGCTAGTACCAAACTGATGTACTCCGACTACAGCACTGATGTACTACTACAAAACTGATGTACTACTACTCAGACGGACTCCGACGTGGTGGTCCTGGTCTCCGGGGTCCTGGTCCTCATCACCCTGCTGCCCATGATCCCTCAGGCCGGGAAGCAGCACATCTACGACTTCTTTGACGTGTTCGGACGCCTCGTTTCCTGGAGCTACAAGAACCCTGGTGACACACGCGCATGCACACACACACTGTACTGTCTCTTTAAATGACAGGTCTGAGGTCATGTGTCTTCAGGTTCTGTGCTCTGATTGGCTGTCGTCCCTGCAGGTCATGTGCTCGCGGTCCACATGGTCCACCTCCATGCGGCCGCGTATTCTCTGTTCCACCGGCTCTACGGGATGTTCCCCTGCAGCTTCATCTCCTACCTGAGGCTCCACTACAGCATGAAGGAGAACCTGGACGCCTTCCAGGAGGTCGTCAAGGTCAGGGGGTGGTGGGGACAGGACCAGGAGAGACTGGGAGAGACTATTTATTCTGGTGAAATATTAAATCGTCCTGCATTGATAGTTACCATGGAGACACGGATCATGTGACCTGATATAACACACATTACACTTCCTGTTTACATGGAGGAACCCTGAAGTATTGAGGCTGGTCTATTGGTCCCTAAATAACAGACCAGTAGACCATGTCTCAGATCTACTGGTCCCTAAATAACAGACCAGTGGACCAGGTCTCAGGTCTACTGGTCCCTAAATAACAGACCAGTAGACCAGGTCTCAGGTCTACTGGTCCCTAAATAACAGACCAGTAGACCAGGTCTCAGTGGGAGCAGCTGATCTGGTTCACACTTCAGTCAGCAGCAGCTGCTGCATCTCAGATAACATGTTTATGTTCTCAGGACTACTTACCTCCTCAGCTTCATATGGAGCTCTGTGATTGGCTCTGTAGTGAAATGCACCCTGGGAGTTGTAGTTTACAACGATCCACTTCAAGTGGAAGAAGTTACCTGAACTCACCTGGAGGCTCCTCCCCCTGTCGCCATTGTTGTTACTGTTTCATTTGAAAGGTGTTTAATACTCTGCTACTGTCTCTCTTCCCGTCTGTCTCTCAACCCGTCTGTCTCTCTAACTATCTGTCTCTCAGCCAATGTTGGAACATGTCAGGGTTCACCCAGAGTTGGTCACAGGGACTCAGGACTATGAACTGGACCCATCCAGGTGAGTCCACAGGTACCATGTGAACCTGTTCATGTTCTCCATGACATTAACCCTGTGTCTCAGGTGGAGGTGTCATGACATTAACCCTGTGTGTCAGGTGGAGGTGTCATGTCATTAACCCTGTGTGTCAGGTGGAGGTGTCATGTCATTAACCCTGTGTGTCAGGTGGAGGTGTCATGTCATTAACCCTGTGTGTCAGGTGGAGGTGTCATGTCATTAACCCTGTGTGTCAGGTGGAGGTGTCATGTCATTAACCCTGTGTGTCAGGTGGAGGTGTCATGTCATTAACCCTGTGTGTCAGGTGGAGGTGTCATGACATTAACCCTGTGTGTCAGGTGGAGGTGTCATGACATTAACCCTGTGTGTCTCAGGTGGAGGTGTCATGAGGTCCATGACATCGTGATCGAGTGCTCCAGAGTGTCTCTGGACCCTCTGGAGTCGTCCTGTGAGGAGGACATGTACTCCTCCATCAGAGACCTGCCCCCCTCCCCCCCCCCCCCCCTCAACCTCACCTGCAGTCCTATAAACACAGAGACTGTTAGCAGCTCAGGTAACACACACACACACCTGCAGCTCAGGTAACACACACACACACACACACACACTTTATGATTCATCCTCACTGCTGAATAATTAATGAGATTACCTCTTGAAGGAATAAAAGATATTAACTATTGATCCATGTGATTGACAGGTGGGTCCGTTTGCTCTCAGCTCCTCTCTGAAGGTCTGAACAGCTCCTACATCCAGGTGAAGCTCCTCCTTCATGAACTCATTCCTTCTGGCAATATCTCCTTTGTGTATTCCTTTGTTAACTCCTCCCCCCAACTGTGTTTAGGCTGATGATGTCACATGGAGTCCCTCCTCACAATGTGGTTTTTCGACGCCCCCTCCTGAACCTGCTGCTACAGGCTCCGCCCCCCCAACCAGCAGGACCGCCTCCATCTCAGGTGAGACAATGTAGGTTGTAGACCTTCAGACAATGTAAAACACAGAGAGATAATGCGAGACAAGACAATAAGACCATGTTAGACAATGTGAGACACTGAGACACAATGTTGTGTGTCCAGGTGTGAAATGTCCCTCGTCAGCCTCCTTCCCAGCGACATCACTGACTAAAGAAAACCAAGATGGCGGCCACAAGGAGCAGGTGAGCGCAGGAGGATGTAACGCTGACCCCACCGGGAGACTTTTATTGTGAAGGGCTCTCTTTCTGCCTCACAGGTGAAGCTGGTCACGCAGCTTGAGTCGTCCATCCAGCCAATCACAGAGCTGGAGGGAAGTGGTGATGTCATCAAAAACATCACAGAAAGTGAGCTTGTATTTCTATTGATCACTTCTTTAATCCTGCTCCTCTCCTTGTCCCCTCCTTGTCCTTTCCTTGTCCCCTCCTTGTCCCCTCCTTGTCCTTTCCTTGTCCCCTCCTTGTCCCCTCCTGGTCTTCTCCTTGTCTTCTTTGTCCCCTGCTGGTCTTCAGCAGGTATTGATCCTCATGTTTATCTGTGGTTCTCTGCAGATGTGCAGTCCTCCTCCTCCCAGCCGGCCCTCCTCACCTCCACCCCCCGTCGGGAGGAGCCCTCTCCTCCTGACTCCCTCTGCTTCACCCCCTCTCGCCCCTCCTCCACCACCCAGACGCCAGAGGGAGGTTCCGCCCTCTCCGCTCAGAGCTCTGCCTCTCCGTACGAGCTCCTGTTTGAACTCGCTCTGCCGCGAGCCGCCGCGCTCTTCATCGGGAGGATGACTCAGGTAAAGATCAGTGGGTTAGTCACACACACACATATATGTTTATATATATATACAAAATATATAATATATGAAATAGAGATAGATTGATCATAATATCAACTAATGTTTTTTTTTACAATTTGTAAAATGTTCTCAAATGAAATTGGAGCAATTAGCTATTATTGATTCAAGAAATTATTGATTATTTAATTATTAGTGATGAGGAAACATTCAACATCAAACCTGAGAGGATCCAAATATTCTGATCTCCGATTTACCTGCTAGTTATTGCATCGAGCAACCTCTATTTTAATCATGTTAAGTCAGGGACCAGGACCAGGTACCAGGACCACTGAGCTCAATCATTGTGAAAAAGACACCAAATCAGATGGTTAGTATAAAAATAAATTCACAAATATATATTTCTAATAATGAAACTGGGTTAGGCCATTGGAGGGGAACGAAGTTTGTACTTGATGCTCGGTTCTGTTTACGTGTAGCTCGACATCAGTCTGACCCACGTGACCCCCGGCTCCTCACAGGAGGAACACAAACCTACAAACAAAGAACAATAAAGTTGCAGCAACTAAAGCTCAGGCTCACATAACAGAACAACCTGAAACACTCAGGGGAACAAAGGAAAAGACCCATGCAATAACACTCAATAGGGTCGAACATATAAACCGGATATGCTTAGTGCTAAGCTAGCGGTAGCTAAGTTAGCGAGAGCTAAGCTAGCGGTAGCTACAGTACCGTTGCTAGCCATGTTGGTGCCCTACGCATAACTCCTTCATGATGCCCCCTCTAAGATAGGAAAGTGACCTGCGGCGAGCGTTGTCGACGGGGGGGGGGGGGGTATCAATTTGTACACGTGACTCTTTTAGTTTTGTTGATGAATATGCTGTGTCCTGTAGGAAGTGCTGCAGAAAGCTGAGAAGGGAGGAGGAGGAGGAGGAGGAGAGGAGGAGGAGGAGCAGACCTCCATCTCTCCTCTGGAGGTTCTGGATCAGCTGATTGTTCACGGACACAACGCTCATCAACACCTGGGCAGGAGGTGAGACTCTGACCAAGTTCACCTGAGGCAAAATCTACTTATCGTGTGTGTGTGTGTGTGTGTGTGTGTCAGGTTGTCAGCAGTGAATAAGTCCGTGGATCGGAGTCATTTTGGAGGTAAACAGCAGAGCATGAAAACTAAAGGTACCAGAAACTAACAGTGATGAGACTCAATGAATTAATAATTTAATCTCATTAATGTGAGTAATGTCACTAACATGCTTAATGTAATTAACATAATGTACATTATGTTAATGACTTTAATCACGTTAATGAGGTGTATACACCCTCATTAACATAATCAACAGTTGTAATCTAATTAATATTATGCATTAACATTATACACCTCATTAACATTATTCACTTCATTAATAGTATTCACTTAATTAACATAATGTACCTCATTAACATTATCTGTCTAATTAACAACATAACGCTCATTAACGTAATGCACATCATTAACATTGGAGTGGCACTCCGTATACTTCTGGGTCTTTTGTACCACACTTTTGAGATCAGTCTTAAAATCTATTAATTGACACGCGAGTGAGACGAGTAGTTCTTCCATACAAAATTGACACTTGACAAATTATTCAGCTTTCAAATACTAAATTACATATGTTGACCTGAACATTCTTTCAAATCATAGTGAAAAAGATTTATCCTTAGTTACCTTTTTAAATCTTTTTTAACTAAATTATTATAACAAATGAAATCATGCATTTGGGTCTTACAAACATTATTCACACCATTTACATTATTTATTTCATTAACATTATGCACATAATTTACATTATTTATTTCATTAACATTATGCACCTCATTAAGTTGATTAATTTCATTAACATGATTCACCTCATCTCATTAACATGAGTCACCTCATTAACATGATTCACCTCATCAGGCCCCGCCCAGGGGGAGGAGCTTCAGTCCCTGAGGAGTCAGCTGTTATTGGTCCACAGTCAGCTGCAGTACGAGCGGTTCAAACGCCAGCAGCACGCCGTCAGGAACCGCCGTCTGCTGCGGAGAGTCATCAACGGCACAGCGTTGGAGGAGCACGCTGTCGCCATGGTAACGTACCTCAACATACGCCTCATGAGCATGTCGTCGTGCAGCGTGGAGTCGTGACCTCTACATGTGGACTTCTTACAGAAGGGTCAGCTGAGCGTTCAGGACGAGGAGATCCGCTCTCTGAAGTCCAGCCTGCAGGACGAACACAGACGACACACACACCTGCAGCACGACGCACACACACACACAACCCAGCTGCACACACACAACCAGCTGCTGCTGCTGCAGCAACAGGACGAGCAGAGAGACAAGCTGAGGCTCAAGGTGCTACACACTGTACACACATACTCACAACGTCAAGTTTGACTGTTTGAAACTACCTGTGCTGTGATTGGCTGTTTAAAACTACCTGTGCTGTGATTGGCTGTTTAAAACTACCTGTGCTGTGATTGGCTGTTGCAGAGCGAGCTCCAGGAGTGTCAGAACAGGTTAAAAGACCTGGAGGCGGAGCTTCAGAAAGCCAACAACAAGTCTTACAATGCAGAACACCAGCTGACACAGCTGTCACTCAAGGTGAGTCCAGCTGCTGTAAACAGGAAGTCATCATGTGTCTGTCGTCCAACAGGAAGTCTGTGTGTGTGTGTGTGTGTGTGTGTGTGTGTGTGTGTGTGTGTGTGTGTGTGTGTGTGTGTGTGTGTGTGTGTGTGTGTGTGTGTGTGTGTGTGTGTGTGTGTGTGTGTGTGTGTGTGTGTGTGTGTGTGTGTGTGTGTGTGTGTGTGGGCAGTTGTGTAGCAGTGAGCAGCTGCAGCAGCAGATCTTCCTGTTGAACCAGCAGCTCGTTCTGCTGAGAGAAACTAACAAAGCTCTGAATGAACATCTGGAAGGAGGACACACACACCAGGACACGGTAAGGATACACACACACAGAATGGGACACAGTGAGGAGACACACACACACACACACACTAGGACATGGTGAGGACACTCCCACGTACACACAAAACGGGACACAGTGAGGACACATATTCTCACACACACACACACACACACTCAAACACACCCACGTCCTCCACATAATAAAAGTAAAGAATCATGAAATGGGTGAGTGGTGTGGCGTTCAGGGACCATCTTGTTCCTCTTAGTGCTCAGTCAGTGTGTGTGTGTGTGTGTTGGTCAGGAGGAGGCCATGCTGCAGTGCAGTCTGGGTAATGAGTTCCAGCGGCTGAAGGACAGTGACGTCCAGCAGAGACAGAAGCTGGAAGCAGCCAATCACAGGACGGCAGAGTTGGAGGAGCAGCTGGCCAAGAAGGACCAGCTGGTCCTGGACCAAAAAAAGCTCCTGGAGGACACAAAGACCCAGAGCAGGTAAGGGCCCTGCAGTCAGATCTAGTCATGTGATGGGAAACGGGAAGGTCCTGAGGACAGGTGGCTGGCCCCCTGTCCTCAGGTGAGCGCCCCCCTGTATGACCGCCTGTGTTTCAGAGGCGAGCTGGCGGCCTGTGAGAGCCGCTGTGAGGCTTTGAGGAGAGTCACCCAGACGCTTCAGACGGAGACGCTTCACCTGTACAGCCAGATCCACCTGGAGGCACACAGCCGGCCTCAGGGCTTTAGGTAAACTAGAATGATGATGTCAGTGATGATGTCTTTGATGATGTCAGTGACGATGTCATCTCTCTCGCCTTCAGGCCAAACAATGCCAGCGTTGCTGTACCAGCTCCTCAGGGCCACAAGCCCCGCCCCTTCTCTTCTTCTGTTGGTATAGTGAACGGAGCTGCGGCGACCTTCTCCACCTCCCCTCTGCACCTCCCCTGCTGCTCCTCCTCCCCCATGAACCTCCTCTCCTGCTCCTCCTCCCCTCTGGCCGTCGGCTCCTTCCTGGAGCAGCGTGCACGGCAGCTGTTCAGACCGACCAATCACAGCCAGGAGGAAGGGGAGGTAGAGGTAGAGGGGGAGGAGGAGGATGGGGACGAAGACAACGAGGAGCAGGAGGCCCAGCCAGGTAGCCCTCCTCTGTGTCAAGAAGCAGAGATCCTCCTTGCAGGTAGTCCTCAGCTGGAGCCCTCCAGCCGGACTCGAGTTTGCAGCCAGAACTCCAGCCGGACCTCCTCTGGACCTCCAGCACCTCCTGCAGACCTGACGCTCGCTGTCCGGCAGAGGAGGCACGAGCTCAGCATCATGGACTACGACGAGACGCTGCACGAGTAGTGTGTGGGGGGGGGGATGTTGTCGAGTCGGATGGAGGGTGAGATAAAAGCTCAGGACCTTCAGTCGCCTCCAATAAGGAAATCATAAACGTTATGATAACTCAGTGATCATTAAATAAAACATTTAGACATTTAGGCTCTTTTAATGTGAAACTTGAGCTAACGGCTAACATGCTATGCTACGTGCTTTGTTTGAAGATTTTATCGAATCAATAAATTCAGAATAAAACTTTATCCATACTTTGGCTGGTTTTGCTCAAATTAGCTTTACGCTTATGTTGAATTAGAGGTCCACGACAGAGACAGGTCCAGGATGGGGTCTTGCATCCGAGATAAACAGAAATAAAACGTGTAAAACCTCTTTAATCAGACTCATTATTGATGTCATATTGTTGAATATAAGACAAGGAGCAAACAACATATACAGGAAGGTAGGGTACAGGAGTGAGTCATGGATGATTTGTCCTAGTGGAAGGATGTAGTAGATGATGATGATTGGCTGGCGAGACACAGCCAGCTAGTGGTCCAGAAAGTAGACGGTAGCGGTGGATAGCAGGTGCAACAGGTACGCAAAACAATCCAAGACAAAGGGTTTGCATAAACATTCAAAACAGAAGGAATGGCTATTGAAATTAACTACACTATTAAATAAAATTAAAATGAATGAAATGTATGTTCAATTGTAAATAAGGTAGAACATCAAACAAAAGAGTGTCTATAAAAGCATTATTAGTATTAGTATTAGTATTAGCAGGCACGTGCACAGACATTTTGGGGGGCCGGTGCTCAAACAAAAAAAAAGGGCACTCAATGCCAAAAGAAAATTCTGACCGAGTTAAAAAATAAGCAACAATACACTGATGATGCAATACATCGTTGACCTGCATTTCCTCTGGCAGCATCAGACCGCTAGCTTGCATTTTCTTTATGAATAAAGATTAATTATTATATGGCAACAACAATACAAGCTTTCTGATTGGCTAATGGGTCGTCATGCCAGCCACGTATTTCCCTCCTCGCCAGTCTGATTCTGATCCGTATTGCCCTCTTACGTCATTTTCAAAAATTTTAGTCCGGCCACGCAAATCCTAGACTAGTCTGTTAAATAGAATGGAATAAGAATTCTCTCTCTCTCTTTCTTCTCTCTCTCTCTCTCTCTCTTCTCTCTCTCTTCTCTCTCTATTCTCTAAACATAACTGACCAGCTGCAAAGCTTTGAATTCACGGTTTTCGTGAGTTTTTGTTTGTTTATTTTTTTAGGAAACGTGGGATCAGTTGTGACTTGTGACGTCATGGTTTCAGTAGCGCTGATGTTGTGGTTGATTTATCACAAAACAACCGTCATGACCTGTGTGTCTGATGCTGCGGGTCAGAGGAGAGGGAGGTGCACCGTTTGGTGGCGCGAGGAGACCTGCGCGAGCACGACGTGGAGGAGGGGCGCGGCGGGGGGAAGGGGGGGCGGCGGGGGCTCGTGTGCGTCGCGGATTATGTCGGGGCGAAATTCTCACAATAACTAAAGTAAATGCCCCGTCGGATATTAAAACACACTTGACTTGATGACAGAGAGAGTAACTTTTATTCATGAAATACTGATGAATGAAAAAAGTGTCTCCGGCAAAAAGGGCACTATTCGCATCCAAGGCAAAGGGGCTGGTGCTTGAGCACCACTAGGGCTCTATCTGTGCACGTGCCTGAGTATTAGTATTATTAAAAATGGTACCAGGCGGAGCGGCGTCAACTCATCAGAATATTATACCATATTGTTTATCTGCCGCAGTCACATGGCTCTTATTGTGAAAACCGGAAGTCCTCAGAACATTGTACGATAACTTGGCCGGGTATTTCTGCTTCCGGTAGTTAAAACAGAGAACGGATGTGGCAGTTGCTTGGCGACGCCAGCAGATACTCGCTGAATACGAGCAACAGGTGAGACGGTCCGTTAATTATCCACTTAAATGTTACTTTAAACATAACGTCATGTCGTGAAACTAAACATAGAACCTTTGGAGCTCAATGTAATTTTCATGATTAACTAGCTTTGCTTTTAAAAAGCCTTAATGCTGTTATTTAGACGCTCTGGTCCGGGTCCTGGTCCCTGTCCTGGTCCCGGTCCTGGTGCTGGTCCTAGTTCTGCCCTTCACTATAAGATGTCACGCTTCAACAACAATTCCATAAAGTTCCTTAATTTCCATTTCAGTGAATATTATCACCTGTCAATCACAGGTAACAGACGCTGACGCAATATACACGTTGTTTATTACAGAGTTCAATACAAGGATTATATTATTATTATTATTATTATTTGTATTATTATTATTGTTATGATTTTGATTGAAGCTGTAAAAGCAGAAAACATGACTGAAAAGATGATGCAAAGCTTTATTTTAAACAATGAGAGCAATCAAAAATAAAGATTAAGTTAAAAACCAGGACATGAATAACATTTCAAATCATCATCTTTACCGTCCCTCACATGGCACTAAGAAGCCCCTGGGGGTGGGGCAGGTTCTCTTCTTTACTTTGAATGAAGGACATGATCAGATGTTTAGGAGTTGGCATCCAGACATGTGATGTGTTCAAGGTCCACAGGGAAAAGCAGCACCTCTTGATGGATGAGACCGTGAAACCTCTGAGGGTTCCTCCTCACATGGCCGAGTACGCCGACAAGCATGACGTGTTCCACCTACTGCAGGTAAGAAAGACCACGGAGGACCACGGAGTCTGAGTCTGAATGTGTGTGTGTGTGTGTGTATGTGTGTGTCACAGAGCATGCTGTCCAGCCTCCTGGTGGACCAGCCTGAGGATCCCATTGGTCATCTGACCCGCCTGCTGCAGAGGACCAATGTGGACAGTAAGTCACTTCTCCAGCAGGTGTAGGGCATTCTCCAGCCACCAGGTGAAGCTGTGACTCCACTTCCTGTCTGTCCTGAGTCTTAATAGAGAATATTGATTGTGTAGTTCTACATGCTCCCAGTTGAAGTCCGAGACATTGAACGTGTCTGTCAGTCCCCAGGGTCCTGGTGCTCGGCCCTCCAGCTGTTGGTAAACACACAGTGGTGAGTGAGTGATGTCATCATCACACCACAATGTCATCATCACACTTCCTTCATCTCTTCTTCTGTGGTGCTTCTTGTCGTCCTTCAGGCCACAAAGCTGAGTGCTGAGCTGAGAGCCGTCCATGTGACCACAGAGAGTCTACTGCAGGACCAATCAGAGCGCAGCATCCAGGTACACACAAACACACAGAGCAGGTACACACACAGGCAATAGTTGTGTGTGTTTCATCACAGCTGAATAGAAACAATGTGACCTCTAACCTCTGTGATGTCATGTAAACATCTTAAACACCGTCTCACACAAGTCTCCAACATTTTGAAATGGACATTTACTTAAACGTGTGTGTGTGTGTGTGTGTGTGTTCAGGAGCTTCCTACTGATCAGCTGGTTGGACAGATTCAACAAAGACTAAATGAGATCGACTGCTTCAACAGAGTAAGTTATCTGTATAACAAAGTCCTGTGTTATTAGTGTGTATTAGTACTGTGTTATCAGTGTGTATTAGTACTGTGTTATTAGTAATGTGTACTGCTGCTGGTGGAGATGGAGGTGTTTTAGTGAGTGATGGAGCTCAGACTCTGATCTGATTGGTCCTCTGGTCGCTGTTGGACTACAATTCCCAGCAGGCCGAGCGTCTCCCCAGAGACCTGCTGATCATGAGCATCACACCTGTGTCCTGTCATCGCTGTGTTCAGTCGTGTAGTATGTGGTGTATAGTATGTGGTGTGTAGTGTGTGGTGTGTAGTAAACCAGCGTTCAGCCTTCGTCTTTTCATCTAAACTCTTTCAGCCCCAGCATTTAGCTTTTTGTTTGTGTGTGTGTGTGTGTCTGTGTACGCCCATGTGTGTGTGTCTGTGTTCATTTGTCAATTGTCTATTATTGGCTGCAGGCTAGTCTCACACACAGCAGCATTGTCTTCTTCTGTCTGTCAGTGTGAATGGAGGAAAGGAAAATGATTGACAGCTCCCATCACCACCCGCCTCCTCCTGTCACTTTAAATACTCAACCTCCCTGTCTCTCTCTCTCTCTGTCTGTCTGTCTGTCTCCCTGTCTCTCTGTCTCTCTGTCTGTCTCTCTCCCTGTCTCTCTGTCTGTCTCTCTGTCTGTTTCTCTGTCTGTCTCAAGTCTTCTTCTATACAGCATGATGTTCATTTAGTAATTTTGGTAATCAAGAGTCTAACAGACCATAAAGCAGGGGGCGCTTTAGGGGCGGGGCTACAAGGTGATTGACAGGTCTCCACATGACACAGTCCATGTTCACTTCCTGTTCTCTGGTTCCAAAGCATCGAGCGGCTGTGGTTCAGTGGTTTACAGGTCAATCAGAGGATCGGCGGTTCGATCTCCGGCTGTGCTAGCCCTGGTCCATGTGCCCTTGAGCAAGGCACTGAACCCTGAACCTGACCTGGTTTATTAATCGGAGAACTAAACGTTACCTAACCATTTTGTGTGTGTGTGTGTGTGTGTGTGTATGTGTCACAGGGCTGGGTGCTGGAGGGCTTCCCTCAGACTCGCCTGCAGGCTCTGAGTCTCCAGCAGGCCGGAGTTATCCCTGAACATGTTGGTGAGAACTAACTGTGACTTCCTGTTCACCAATCTGTGTCGACCAATCAGAAGGATGGAACAGGACATTCTTGAGACTCCATCCACTCATATGTTCTGAATGACAACCATCTCACCCAAAAACACATACCACATTGTGTCTGTGTGTGTGCGTGCGTGTGTGTGTGTAGTGCTGCTGCAGGCTCCTGATGACGTGCTCTCTCAGAGGGATCAGGGTAAGCTGGTGGACCCGCTGACTGGAGGTGAGTCCGGTTCACTACGAGCTATGTGTTGACTCCAGAGGGTTCAACAGGAAGTAGTTGGTCACCGTCATTTCCTGTCTGCAGACGCGTACCATGAGACCTTTGTGTTGCCGCCCCACCGCGCCGTGGCTCGCCGTTTGGAGGCGCCCAGTCTGCCAGAGGGGCAGCGAGAGGCTGAGCTGCAGCGCCACCGCTCCGAGGTCACAGGTCTGAGCTCGGCCTATCAGCACGTCCTGAAGGTTGTCAACGCTGACCAACCACACGCTGACGTCTACCATCAAGGTACACACAGACACACACACACACATCCCTGTGGAGTTCTCATGCAGGATCGTAATGTTGTGTGTGTGTGTGTGTGTGTGTGTGTGTCTCAGTGCTGGCATTCGTCCGGACTCGCCGTCGCTGCAGAACTCCCAGAATCCTCCTGTTAGGTCCTCCGGGGTCCGGAAAGAGTCATCAGGCCGGACTGTTGGCACACAAGTACAAGATGGTGGATGGTAACCCCCCCCCCCCCACACACACACACACACACACACACGCACACACAGATCATGAGTACTTCTGTTCACATGACATTGTGTTCATCTAGTCACATGACATCTGTTCTTCATCTGGTCACATGACATCTGTTCTTCATCTGGTCACATGACATCTATTGTTCATGTGGTCACATGATGTCTATTGTTCATCTGGTCACATGACATCTATTGTTCATGTGGTCACATGATGTCTATTGTTCATCTGGTCACATGACATCTATTGTTCATGTGGTCACATGATGTCTATTGTTCATCTGGTCACATGACGTCTATTGTTCATCTGGTCACATGACGTCTATTGTTCATCTGGTCACATGACGTCTATTGTTCATCTGGTTACATGATATTGGGCGAGACAACATGAAGTGACTTGAATGATTCATTATGACCTCATCTCCATCACATCTCATGTCTCCCGTCAGTGAGCTGCGGTCGGCTGCTGAGGTCTGTAGCAGCTGATGGTTCAGGTCTGGGAGAAGAGATCCAATCATACCTAGATGGTGGGAGGCCAGGTAACCAGACACACACACACACACACACACGCACACAAACACACACAAACAATACACCTGGCAGCTTCCTCTAGGTTTTCTGGTGAAACACTGCGTGGTGTTGTCAGACTGACACATGCAGAAAAGCGTCATACATCTTATACATCGTCATACAATTCTTCTACCGGTCATTAAATGTTGATGGAGCTGCTGGTTCAGTTCCAGACTCCATGGTGCTGCAGGTTCTGGAGGAACGTCTGAGCCGACTTGACTGTAGCCACAGAGGCTGGATCCTCCACGGCTTCCCCCGAGACCTGCAGCAGGCCAAGAGCCTGCAGGAGTCACACCCGCCCAACAGGTCCTAATGCCTACTGTGTGACCTTTGTATGACCTGTATAATGACCTGTGTGACCTCTATATGACCTCAATGGTGACCTCTCTCTCAGGGTGTTCTTCCTGGAGTGTACCAGTGAGGTGTGTGTGGAGAGACTCACTCTGAGAGCTACAGACCCCGTCAGTGGAGAAAAGTCAGTGAACCGCCTCACTGGCTCAACATTCAAATACACATTATATATATATATACTGTATGCATATATACACTTATATGTATATATAAAAAAACACTATATAATATACACTTATATATATACGGATATACAGTGGGGAAAAAAAATATTTAGTCAGCCACCAATTGTGCAAGTTCTCCCACTTAAAAAGATGAGAGAAAATCACTTTGTCTGATTTTTAAAGAATTAATTGGTAAATTCCTGGGTACAATAAGTATTTGGTCAATAACAAAAGTTAATCTCAGTACTTTGTTATCTACCCTTTGTTGGCGATGACAGAGGTCAAACGTTTTCTGTAAGTCTTCATAAGCGTTCCACACACTGCTGCAGGTATTTTGGCCCATTCCTCCATGCAGAGCTCCTCTAGAGCAGTGATGTCACTGTGATGTCTCCTCTAGAGCAGTGATGTCACTGTGATGTCTCCTCTAGAGCAGTGATGTCACTGTGATGTCTCCTCTAGAGCAGTGATGTCACTGTGATGTCTCCTCTAGAGCAGTGATGTCACTGTGATGTCTCCTCTAGAGCAGTGATGTCGCTGGGCAACACGGACGTTCAACTCCCTCCACAGGTTGTCTCTGGGGTTGAGATCTGGAGGCTGGCTAGGCCACTCCAGGACCTTGAGATGCTTTTTCTGAAGCCCCTCCTTTGCTGCCCGGCGGTGTGTGTGGGGTCACTGTCCTGCTGACAGACCCAGCCATGGTTCATCTTCTGTGCCCTTACTGATGGAAGGAGGGTTTCACTCAGAATCTCACGATACACGGCCCCATTCATTCTTTCCTTTACACGGATCAGTCGTCCTGGTCCCCTTGCACAGGGGACCAGGACGCAGCCCCAAAGCACGTTGTCTCCACCCCCATGCTTCACTGTAGGTATGGTGTTCTTTGGATGCAGCTCAGCATCCTTTATCCTCTAAACACGACGAGTTGAATTTTTACCAAAAAGATATATTTTGGTTTCATCTGACCATAAAACATTCTCCCGATCCTCTTCTGGATCATCCAAATGCTCTCTAGCAAACTTCAGACGGGCCTGGACATGTCCTCTCAGCAGGGGGACATGTCCTCTGGCCCTGCAGGGTTTGAGTCCCTGGCGGCGTAGTGTGTAACTGATGGTAGCCGTGGTTACGGTGGTCCCAGCTCTCTGCAGGTCATCCACTAAGTCCCCGTTTGCTTCTGGGAGTTGTGTTCCCCGTTCTTGTGATCATCCTGACCCCACGGGGGGAGGTCTTGCGTGGAGCACCAGATCAACGGAGACTATCAGTGGTCTTGTACGTCTTCTATTTTCTAATAATTGCTCCCACAGTTGATTTCTTCACACCGAGCTGCTGACCTGTTGCAGATCCAGTCTTCCCAGCCTGGTGCAGGTCTACCATGTTGTTTCTGGAGTCCTCTGACAGCTCGTTGGTCTTGGCCATAGTGGAGTTTGGAGTGTGACTGTTTGAGGTTGTGGACAGGCGTCTTTTATACTGATATGAGTTCTAACAGGTGCCATTAATACAGGTAAGGAGTGGAGGACAGAGGAGCCTCTTGAAGAAAAAGTTGCAGGTCTTTGTCTTTGTTTGTTATTGAGCAAATACTTATTTTACCGAGGAATTTACCAATTAATTCTTTAAAAATCAGACTAAGTGATTTACTGCATGTTGAGGTCTACCTATGATGTAAATTACAAGCCTCTCTCATCTTTTTAAGTGGGAGAACTTGCACAATTGTTGGCTGACTAAATACTTTTTTCCCCTATTGTATGTATATGTGTATATATATATATATATATATATATATATATATATATATATATATATAAACACTGTATATATATATATATATATGTGTATATGTATATATACATATAAATGTATCCACACATATCTAACTGCAGGTTCCACGCTGTGACACGACCGGCTCCGAGCTCTGAGGTCCAGAACAGACTGAAGACCAGACCAGAAGACCACACACACTCTGTCACACACACACTGAACCAGCACAGGGTACACACAGCTGGTCTACAGGTACACACACACGCACACACACACACACACACACACACACACACACACACACACACACACACACACACACACACACACACACACACCACACTTCATGTTTCTTATATCCTCATATATCACCATCAACCTGTATCATTTTGTGTGTGTGTGTGTCTGTCTGTCTGTCTGTCTGTGTGTACACAGTGTTTGTTTCCTCATGCAGGGCGTATCGATGCTGATCAGGATCCTCACACTGTGTTTGAGTCTCTGGAGAGCAAACTGACCGCTGACTGACACTCAGTGACATGGGGCTTCTGGGTAACGAAGTCCTAAGATCCCCTATGCAGTGTGTGTGTGTGTGTGTGTGTGTGTGTGTGTGTGTGTGTGTGTGTGTGTGTGTGTGTGTGTGCGAGTGTGTGTGGCCTCAGGCTAACTCCTCAGAGCTGTTTTGTTATTTTTGTGAAAAACAGAAAATAAAAGAGAAATGAAATATTGAGAAACGTTGATTTGAGTCGTCATAGAAACATGAAATAAATGTGTGTGTGCTGTAGTGGTTCTGATGTTGTTGTTGTTGTTGTCAGACAGTAGATGTCTCTCTCTCAGCCCTGCATGATGAAGACCTGGTTGCTCCTTGTCTTGATTGACAGCTGCTTTCCTCTTCAAAGTGACTATAATTAATCCTGCGAGCGTCTGTTTGGTCCCAGTGGCCCGCCTCCTGACTGACAGCTCTATTTTAAGTCTTCCTGTCGACAACAGGAAGCGGAGCACGAGGGAAATGGGACGTGGCGGCTGCTGATGACCAGCCCCGGGTCCCTGTCAGACCTGGTCCAGAACTGGGATCCTTGTTTATGGCTTAAGGTCTCATGATCCTCAGGTCTTTATTCAGACTGCTGTAAAAGGTATTTAATCAATAAGAAGTTATTGAATCAATAAATAGTTATTGAATCAATAACATGGTAGTGACCCCGGGTCAGGAACGTTACGAGACGTTGTCTTGCTTATTGCCGTTTAGTACACAGGCTGCTGTGGGCGGAGCCTATAATTCAAGGCTACTGTGGGTGGAGCCTACGCCAAACAACAATTAACGGACTAAACGTCTACTGTTCGCCGCTGGTGTTCTGTCATTTAATGCTGCTTGTCAAAAAACGCTACCTTGTGGTATTGCGCATGCGCCGAGTCGATTTTTCGTGTTTTTTCCGACACGCCCATAATGTTTAGCTAACCCTGTCTTTGCAACGGTGAGTGACGTCACCTTGTATTGCGCATGCGCCGAGTCGATTTTCCGAGTTGCACGACATGCACGTCATCCACGTTATGCACGGCTGATAACGGTGAGTGACATCACCTGATATAACCCTGTGTTGAGTTGTGTTGCAATGTAGCAGCAGCTATCCGTTGCATCCGAAGGAAAGAATAAATGATGGAATTATCTTTAGCCGTTGTTGGCGTATTTATTTAGCAGGCTTCTGACACATCAGTCTCACGGTCAGAGCTATCTTGAACTGAACACACAGTAACATATGTCACGTTGGCCTTTATAGCCTGTACTCTAGCGCCACCCTGTGGCGTAACCATATACACATCCGAGTACATATCTCAACACCCCCACTTGTACTCAGGTTGCTATACTTCAAGCAAAAGAAACATTCATACACATATCACTCTCCAAAAAGAACACTTGCAAACCTCTTCAGTTTCAACTTAGTTACAGGTTTGGTCATTAAATCAGCAATCATGTTATCGGTAGAACAATACATCAAAATCACTCGTCCATCAATCACAGTTGACCTGATAAAGTGGTACTTTATGTCAAAGTGTTTACACCTCTGTCGGTTTACAGGGTTCTTGGCAAGAGCTATTGTCCCCTGATTGTCCTCATGTACAATAGTTTGTGTGTAATGGTAGTTATCTATACCTCTTAGTAATTGCTCCAGGTATAAACATTCCTGTATGGTTGAAGCCAGTGCCATGTATTCTGCCTCACAGGTGGACAGTGCAACAGTGGGTTGTTTTCTAGTCTTCCACGAGACTGGAGAGCTGTTCTGACTAAGACTGACACAATATCCTGAGGTACTGCGTCTGTCGCTGGTATCCGCCGCCCAGTCAGCATCACTGTAGGCTTGCATACCTAACTCCTCACTGTTGTTTCTCCTAAAACTTAATCCTTTCTCTGCAGTGCCCTTGAGATACCTTAGTACGTGCTTCACAGTGACCCACTGCTCCTCTGTAGGCTCTGCAAAGTACTGTGACAATCTGCTCACTACAAAACTTAAGTCTGGTCTGGTACAAGTAGCCAGGTATATAAGACTACCTACAGCCTCCCTGTACATCCTGACATCTTCCATCTTTGTTGCATTGTCAGTATACTCTAACTTCTGCTCACAGGGTGTTTCTCTGGTCCTACAATCTTGCATATTAAAACGCTGTAGTATCTTGTTAGTGTACCTTTCCTGTGACATCTTTACACATCCATCTGATTGACTGAAATCAATACCCAGAAATGTTTTGAGTTTGCCTAGATCTTTCATTTTAAACTTTTCTGCAAGCATCTCTTTCACCTCTTTCAGTCTCTCTTCATTGCTTGCTGCAATGATCAAGTCATCGACCCATATGATTATGATCACTTTCCCTTCTTTTAACTCTTTGGCATAAACACAGTGGTCGGCTGGGTTTTGTGTGAATCCATCCTCAGTAAGGCAATTGTGCAAAACCCTATTCCAATTACGGCCGGACTGTTTAAGACCGTAAAGGGATTTCTCCAGCTTATAGACTATGCCCTCTTTTTCTTCATAACCCTCTGGTGGATTGATGTAGATCTCATAATCTATGGGAGCGTGCAAGTATGCAGTTTTCACGTTCATTTGGTGGAGGAGTAAATTCTCCTGTGCAGCTTTTTGTAGCACCACCCTTACACTCGCCATGTCTGCCGTGGGTGAAAACGTCTCCCCATAGTCTATTCCCATTCTCTGGCTGTAACCCTTAGCCACAAACCTTGCTTTGTATCTGTCTCTCCCATCTACATCAGTCTTGATGGCGTAAACCCATCTACCCCTCACTGTCTCCTTGCCTATTGGCAGTGCTGTCGGGGTAAAGGTTTTGTTCTCGTTTAAGGACTGGATTTCCTCATCCATGGCTTTTGTCCATTGTTTTGAGTTAGCTGACCCCATTGCCTCCCCAAATGTCTGTGGAATGCCACACACCGCTCTACAGCATTAGTCTACTGTGATAGGAAGCGCATCACTAACATTTATTTCAGTTATAAAGTCATCTAAGTATCTCGGCTTCCTTCTTTCTCTAGTTGGATACCTTTTACTCTCTGGTTCACCACTTGTCACACTCTGTTGTGTTTGATTATAGTCACTAGACCTTGATTCTGTGCCTGGACTATCAGTATTTTCTGTTTTCCTACTCACCCCCTGCGTGGTTTCTGTAGTCCTGGGTCTCACAGTGTCATCATAGCCATCACTTGGATCTGGGTCATCTGTCTGTATTTGTTTTTCGGAGGAACCCACAGTTGACTGCATCACAAACTTTACTAGTCTGTATTTTTGTTCTTTGTTTGTATCTGGATGATACACCAAATACACTGGGCTGTTCTTGTCGTGACCTACAAAATGCCCCTGATCACATCTGGAATCAAGCTTCCCTTTGTTCTGTTTGTACGTGTAACATACAGACCCAAATTTTTGCATTTTGGATACATTGGGCTTTTTGTCTGTTAGTAGCTCATACGGAGTCTGCCCTGTACGTTTGTTAAAACATCGGTTCCGTACCATTGCTGCTGTTTGTATAGCGTAGGGCCATAGCTGCTTTGGTAATGCACTTTCAGCTAGCATGCACCTAGCCATCTCAAAAAGAGTACGCCAACCTCTCTCTGCTGTTCCGTTCTGGTGTGGGGAATAAGGAGCTGACGTTTCATGTCTGATCTTATTCTTCCTCAACACTGCTTGGAAATCACTGCTTGTAAACTCTGTTCCATTGTCGGATCTGATGCACCTCACCATCCCATAAGGGGATACATCTGCTAGGAACTTTTCCGTAGCCTGTATGGTATCACTTTTCTTCTTTAGAAAATAAACAAACACTGCGCTTGAATAGTCATCAGTAAATGATTGCACATATTTGTAACCTTCTGTCGACTCAGTGGCTACAGGACCTGCAAGATCTGTGTGTACCATCTGTAAGGGAGCCTTTGCTCTGGCATCAGGATCCCTATTTCTGGTTTGGGCAAACTTTCCCTGAATACACACCTCACAGTCTTGTTCGGGCCTACCCGTTTTTCCTTTGATCTGCATACCTACAACAACATTTTGCAACTTTGCTACATCGTCATAGTTACAATGGCCTAATATTTCATGCCATGTCTGTATGTCGTGACAGGTATTACACTTATCATTAGGTTCAAATTGAGTATGCAAATAATACAGTTTTCCATACAAATGAATGTTAAATCTGGTACCGCCTTTGGTTATCAGGACATCTTTATCTTCTTTGAAGACAACCGTAGCTCCACTCGTAGTAGCTGCCTTCACCGAGAAGATGCTCTGGGGATATGACGGTACAAACAAAGCGTTTCTCAGCGTCGCCTTTCGTCGCTGTCCGTTGCTGTCGATGAGGGAAACCTCAGCATTCCCCCTCCGCTGAGCAATCCCGCTGCATCGGGTGCCGTCTGCCAGCTCGACAATGTGCGTTTCTGGCCTGAACGCGCTGTCGAAACTCTTGAACACGGTTATGTCAGTGATGATATGAGAGGTAGCTCCCGTGTCCACCATCAGCCCCCTCTCCTGGATGCTGCATGCTGGCTGCTGCTTGGTTCTGGTTCCTCCGTCTCTCACCGTGAACGTGTAGTCCTCGTCGTCATCAGCATCTTCTGAGACTTTACTCGCACCATCTTGTTTGTCCTTACGCCTGCACGTGGCATCTTTGTGTGTGTCACTTCTGCAAAAACCACACCATGTCTTCTGTCGACACGCTCTCGCTCTGTGGCCTTTGATGCCACACTTGAAACATAACATTTCGGTATCTTCTTTGTTCCAGTCACGGGCGACCGTTTTGGCGGGACGCCTTCCACTCTTCCCTTGAGTCTTCATCACACTGTCGCTCGACTCCGCTGAGTTTATCTTTTCCGTTTCTTCAAAACTCCGTAGTTTAGTTTTGAATTCTGCAAACGTGATGTTATCGTCCGTATGTGCCACATGTATTGCGAATGGCTTAAAACTCTCAGGCAGTCCTTTTAAAACCATAGCCACTAGCAATCCGTCTCCTAACGTTTCACCCGCGTTCCGCAGCGCTGTGATGGCGGTTTCTGCTCTGATGACATAGTCCATTATGCTCTCATGGTTTGCCTTCTGAAGTGATGTCAACGTGGTGTACAAGTTGATTATACGGGGCTTTCCCCTCCCTGCATAATACTCTCTCAATATTTTCAGAGCCTTTCTTCCATCATCGGGCGCATCCCTCATAACTAATGAGAGGCTTTTGTCATCCAGCAATAATATTAGCTCTGCGTATGCGTCAGCATTTTTACCTGCATCTGCTGCAAGCTCTCGTTCTGACGTCGGTTCTCTCAGAACAGTGTCCTTTAGTCCATTCAAATGGAGATATCCCAACGTTTTGGTTTCCCAAATCTCATATTTGGTTTCATCTCCGTCGAATGTCGGTCACGGCAACCTGCTCCTCCCTCGTTGTTCCATCATGCAAACTCGCTCTTCTTCTTAGCTAGCTGCCCGTTAGCACGCGGTTCGTTGCGACTTTCTAACTGTTAAACTTTTCTTCCGGACGACTCCTGGGCCCATAACCTGTTGAGTTGTGTTGCAATGTAGCAGCAGCTATCCGTTGCATCCGAAGGAAAGAATAAATGATGGAATTATCTTTAGCCGTTGTTGGCGTATTTATTTAGCAGGCTTCTGACACATCAGTCTCACGGTCAGAGCTATCTTGAACTGAACACACAGTAACATATGTCACGTTGGCCTTTATAGCCTGTACTCTAGCGCCACCCTGTGGCGTAACCATATACACATCCGAGTACATATCTCAACACCCTGATATAAATCAATTTCATTACACTTTTTATAATTAGACTTATGACAGAAAAAAATACATGCGCCGAGTCGATTTTCCGAGTTGCACGACATGCACGTCATGCACGTTATGCACGGCTGATAACGGTGAGTGATATCACCTGATATAACCCTGATATAAATCAATTTCATTACACTTTTTATAATTATACTCATGACAGAAAAAAATACTTACTTTATGCCTTTATTTGATGTACAGATGTATAAAACCATAAAGTAGCATTTTTTTATAGGGTAGCATGTATCGATACACACCTATCAGTTTATGCAGCGGGTAGCAAATTTTTACAAGGCAGCAAAAAATGACAGAACACCGGCTCCCACTGCGGTCAACTCAGCCGACACTCGGATCTCCGTGGTCAACTGAGCCGACACTTAAATTTCTGTGCACCTATAGACTGATGTTGACGGTAAAGACGTTCGGGAGCGCGCGAGGGTTTTCATAAAGTTAGCGGAAGGATTCACGTGATACAACATCTGGTTTTAAAAAGTTAAAGGAAAGAACTATGTGAAACAACATCCGTTTTTCAAAATAAGATGTCGACAAATCATACACTTGCGTATAAAAGAATTAACTGATGTTGTATCTTTATAGATATATAGAAAGATCGTTTCTGAGATTTAGCTTAAATTATACTAACATTAAAACGTGTATTTATTTATTTAAGAGTTTATGAAAATAAAAGTCAGACTTTTGTATGTTAAAAAAGTCCTGTATATAGATTTCCCCAAGAGTTTCAGGAAATGAATGATGCAGATGTGTTCCATACATATCTGAAATCCCAAGTAAAAGTCCTAAATGTTTAAAGAAATCGGTCATTTCTTTCATGTTTGAGTTGCTTTATATATGTTTCTCCCCAAAACCCCAGGTATTGACTGATGTAACTGTGTTAAAGACAATCCTGACTTCCATTATCCTGGGAATCAGACATATTCACTGTGCCAATTGGGAGATATTTCAAAGTAAAAGTCCTACATGTTTAGGAGAAATCGTCATTTCTTTCATGTTTGAGGTGCTTTATATATGTTTTCGCCCAAAACCCCAGGCAATGACTGATGTAGCTGTGTTAAAGACAATCCTGACTTCCATTATCCTGGGAATTAGACATATTCACTGTTCTTATTAAGAGATATGTCAAAGTAAAAGTCCTAAATGTTTAGGAGAAATCATCATTTCTTTCATGTTTGAGGTGCTTTATATATGTTTTCGCCCAAAACACCTGGTAAAGACTGATGTAGCTGTGTTAAAGACAATCCTGACTTCCATTATCCTGGGAATTAGACATATTCACTGTTCTTATTGGGAAATATTTCAAAGTAAACTGAAGTCCACTGAAAGCTGCTCAGCCATTGGTCCACTTAAAGCTGCTCAGCCATTGGTCCACTGAAAGCTGCTCAGCCATTGGTCCACTGAAAGCTGCTCAGCCATTGGTCCACTGAAAGCTGCTCAGCCATTGGTCCACTTAAAGCTGCTCAGCCATTGGTCCACTGAAAGCTGCTCAGCCATTGGTCCACTGAAAGCTGCTCAGCCATTGGTCCTCTGAACGCTGCTCAGCCATTGGTTCATGGAAAGCTGCTCAGCCATTGGTCCACTGAAAGCTGCTCAGCCATTGGTCCTCTGAAAGCTGCTCAGCCATTGGTTCATTGAAAGCTGCTCAGCCATTGGTCAACTTAAAGCAATATATAAGACAAAACAAAGAAATAAGAGGCATTCAACTTGTGGAAAGAGAGCATAAGCTAGCCTGCTACGCAGATGATGTAATTATCAGGATATAAGGTTAACGTGGGTAAAACCCAAATGTTATCATATAACTATAATCCAACATCAGAAATTGAAAGGAAATACCCATGGTCATGGCAAGCAAAATCCCTTAAGTACCTAGGCATAACTATTCCAAAAGATCTGTCAAAACAGAATATCTTATCAGAATATAACTACTCACCAATAAACAAAAAAATCTAAGAAGATATCACAAGATGGAACCTCGTACCTTTCTTTAGTTTCAGTTCAAGAATACAATCTATTAAAATGAACATATTACCCAGATTGTTATATCTATTTCAAACCCTACCTATATAAGTTACTCAGAGCTAGCTTAATGAATGGGACAAGATGGTGTCAAGATACGTGTGGCAAGGCAAGAGACCAAGGGTTTGTCTCAAAACACTGCAGTTAGTAAAGGAGAAGGGAGGATGGGGTCTGCCATCCCTCAAGGAATACTACCATGCTGCCCAGACAAGAGCTATAATATGCTGGTGCAATCCTTCATATGAAGCACAGTGGAAAGTATTCCCATCCCAATACAAGCAATCATAGCTGACTCTAAACTGCAACAATACATAAACAGTTCTGATAATCCATAGGTCAAAGTGACCCTTAAGGTGTTGAAAAATATCATTAGGGAACACAAACTTGAAGGAGATCTACTGTGCCTTAAATGGTGTGGATATGACTCGGATTTTACACCAAATAAAATGGATATCAGATTAAAAAAATGGAGAGATACTGGAATAACTGCTTTATGCAATATTATGAAGGGAAACTGTTTAGTTTTGAAATGATTAAAGAAAATTATCTTTTGGAGAAACAGGACTTCTTTAGATACTTACAGTTGC